>JAJQQW010000024.1:24563155-24883155 GCA_025583905.1 Ia io
CCAGATCTTTGGGTGGAAATGTCACACGTCTTTCCCTTCCCACACTGTCACCTCCCTCTAGCTGGGAAGTCACCTAAAGAGGCAGAAACGGCCTTTTCGCGGCAGAAATAGAAGCTTATTAAGACACCACCTCGGAGCTCCACGTCCTGTCATTAATTCCCGCCCCGGCAGGCAGGGCAGCGTGGGTGGGCAGGGGGGGGGGTGGGAGCTGGCGCAGGCGGGAGAGGTTGCATCAGATGCCCCTGCCCCCACAAACACAGCCCGTCTGCCCCGCCTTCTATCTCAACCACCTGCTCCAGGGACCAGGTTAAGTGCAAAAGGCCAGCGAGGCCTGGGACCCGCTGGATCCCCCAGCACCCCGCTCCCCCCTCCCCAGAAGTGGCTGTTCTTACAGTTATGTAAAGTGGGAGGCCTGGCGGTCCTGGTCGGGAGGGGGGGGGGCTGCGGAGGGTCTTGGGCAGGACTGGGAGGTGGGTGCCCCTTTCCACCCGCTGAGAGCAGGACACTCAAGGGACCCCTTTGTGTGGCAAGGGGCGCCTCGGGCCCCTGTCACACCCCTCCCCCTGCTCTCCCTTTCTGGGTCCTTGATGGGCAGGCGAGACAAACCCTGCCC
Organism: Ia io; assembly: GCA_025583905.1. Lineage (NCBI taxonomy): Eukaryota > Metazoa > Chordata > Mammalia > Chiroptera > Vespertilionidae > Ia > Ia io. Next base: position 24,563,769 of record JAJQQW010000024.1, read on the forward strand.
ACTACTCAGCGTGGCCGGGCCTGGAGTTGGGGTTTGCCACCCTCTGGGACACTACAGTGTCACGTCCAACTGTCCTGGCCAAATCCTCCCTCTCTCTTTGTCCCCTCCCCCGCCTCCTCTTTTCACTCCAAGCTACCCCGAGTTCCCCTGGGACATGAGAAGGAACCTCATCCCCCAGGAAACCAGAGGACCTGAGGGTGCCGATCCCCCAAAAAGTTGCAAAGCAGGTGATCCTCACGGTTTGGGGAAGAGTTCTGGGGTTTGAGGCAGGGGATGGGGGAGCTGGAAGGAGACCATCCCCCCGCCCCCCACCTGCCTATCCACAAGCCCGAGGAGGCTCCACCTAGGACTGGCTGCAGCCAGCACATCTGGAAACTTCTGCCGACCCCCACGCGCTTCCCGGGGATGCTGGCTGTGGAAAGGGGGGGCCCCTGTGCTAGTGCGGGCTCAGCACCAATGCGCACAGCTCTGCAAACCCCCTTTACCCCGCGAGCTGCTTACACTCCCGCCCCGCCCCGCCCCGCGTTTGGATCCAAGGTGGACCCAGTGCCCCCGGGTCCGCGCCTTCGTGGTAGCAGTGGCGCGGGGACACAGTTCAGGTCTTGGGTGGTGGGGGGCGTTGCGTCCCCCAGGGGATGAGCGGCGGCTAACTTCCAGGCAACTCGGCCCAGGTCCCCTCTGAAGGGGGGACTTCCCCTCATGCGGCGCTGCCCTTAAACCTCCATCGCGGCGGCGGGGAGGGCGAACCCTGGAGCGGGAAAGCCAGTGGCCGCTGTAAATATTAATGGGAGATGAAGTGAAGCCACAGCTCGGCCGGCCCGGCAGCGAGACCCCGTGCGCGCGCGCGGCCCCCGGGCGGGAAGGGGCCTGTCCCTTGTCGCTCTCGCTTTATCACATCAGCGCGGCCGCCCGTGGGCTCCCAGGAGCCGAGGCGCCGGGTCACGCATGACACATGTCCCCGGGTCCCCGCCGACAGGCCCCGCCTGGCCCTGCCCCTCCATCCTCCCAGCAGGCCGCGGAGGGAGGGTGCTGGCGGGTGTCAGTTTCAGGTAAAGCCTCTCCGCGGCGGGGCGCGGCGGGCGTCTCCAAACCCGTTACAAGGTTTCCAGTGCCACCTCCAGGCCCCGCAGCCCTAGGCGCCGCCGCATCGCGGGGGGAGGAGGGATGCGCGCCTTCCTCTCCATCCCTCCGCGCCCCAGCCTCCCAGTCGCCCCTGGGAGCGGAGCAGGGCGCCTGGGAGGGGGCCGGGGAGCGCAGTCCAGGCCTCGTGGTCCCCATCCCAGCGCCGCCTGGTCTCCATTTGCCCCCACGTGCGTCCACGTGGCGCTAGCCTGCTGGGAAGTGGGACAGGCTGGGGGTGGGTGGCAGTGTGCCGAGATCTACGCTCCCTCGGGCCCCAGGTCCCTGGGTCGCCCGGCGCAGCCTCTGCCCTGGTGTGGATTTCTGGGAAAACCGGAGGGGGACGGCACGAGGCAGGGACCTTGGCAAGGGCTGCTGGGCACGGCCACGCACGCCCGGATTGGCTGGGCCCCAGCTCCCGCCGCCGCGGAGGGCCCGGGAGGCCCGTCGCGCGCCCTAGCGTGGCCGTCCCCCCCCCCCCCCCCCCCCCCGCAGCCGCCCAGCGAGTGGTTTCACAGCCGGGAAGGTCGGCAGCTTGAGAGGCAGGCGACGCCCGTCCGCCCTCACTCCCGGTGTTTCGGCTGCACCAGCCGCACTTGGGAGAGCTTGGCTGAGGATGGGACGTTAACCTCCACTTCGGAGAGCATGGACCCGGGGCTCCCCCCCCCACCCTCGGCCACTCTGGGCGTGGGGTGTCCTCCCAGATCGGCTCAGCGCTAGGCCCTGACACAGCAGGTCCACGCACGACCGAGGCAGGCGAGGAACCGGGGGTGGAACCGGGGGTGAAGCCGGGGGCAGGGGAGCGCGCGTTGGAGAGGCCACGAGCGCGCGCGTGTGCGCGCAGCAGGTTGAAGCCAAAACCGACTTCAGTGACGGCCCAGCGAGGGCCGCGGCTCTCAAGGGTCTTCCCAGGAACCCAGGCCATGTCTGCCGCATTGCAAATGGGGCGACTGGGGTACACATCACAGCGAGGAGCTATTTTTTTTTTTTTTTGTAAGACCCAAAGCACACCGGCGCTCACACACTCGCCGCCGACGGGGGCCAATGGTCTGTCCCTATGACTGACTGACCCCGAGGCTTCAAGGAGGGCTCCCCCTTGTAAATGATTTCCTGTCCGGCTAGTCTTCCCCCCCCAATTAACCCAAAATAGTTCCTCCACCCAGACGCACAGGAACGAAAGGCGAGGCGGGCCTGCGATGAATGGAAATAACCAGGATGCACTTTCGCACCAGCGGGTTCCCTGGGGGGGCGGGGGGGGGGGGCGGCAGGTTCCAAAGTGTCAGGTGAAGGGGCCAGGCGAGGGGGGCTTCCTCCCCGCTAACCTGCGCCCAGGTCCCCACCCGCACCGCTGGTGATTGGGCATCGCCACTGCCATTCATTCTTCTCCCCCCCCTTGCCCTTTTAAAACAGTTACATTTTCCAAGACAACTTCAAAAAAAAAGAAAAAAAAAAAAAATAGGACAAGCCCCGGATAAAGGTGTGGTGCGTGTTAAATAACTTTCCCAGCGTGCACGCCGGGAAGGTGGTGTTTTCTCAAGAGCCCATCGCGGTGCGGCCGGCGCGTCGGCAGCCCCGCGTTTATTTAACCTGCTGGGGGGCGCCGCTCCCGCTGAGGGGGGCCGGCGCAGCACACGGCACCCCGGGCACCTTGATGGATGGTTCCCACCCCGGAGCCCTCGGGGCGTAATTTAGCACAGCGGGCGGGGGGGGGGGGGGGGGGGTTTGGCATCACCGACTAGGTTTCAAGAAACAGAAAAGAGAAGAAAAAAATAATCATCGGGTGAGCGATTTCCGTGAACAACTAGCACCAAGCAACCGTCCTCCACGGGTCACCCCGAAATAGTGTGAAAGCCTCCGGAGATGGGCCGCTTTGGGTAATTACAGGGCACGCGGCCTCCATCCACCCTGGGCCCCCACTTGGATCTGCGGTTGGGCCCCCGCATCGCCTGAACGGGGCTGGGCTGGGGGGAAGGTGGAGGGGGGGGGCAGCCGCGCCGGGATGGGGTGATGGTGGCAAAACCCGTCCGCTGGCCTGGGCTTCCCTTTCCCCCGCTTCGGCTCTTTCTTTCAGTAACAGGCTGTGGGAGCCAGACAAAAAAACGCACGTTCCCGCGTCTCCTGAGCGCGCCCCGAGAATTCGCTGACCAAGTCCTTTGGCAGCCAGCTGGGGCTTCCCTCGCACCCCCATGGGGGAGGAGAGATGATGATGATTTTTTTTTTTTTTTCCTTACAAGCGACAGACTGTCCAGTGTGGGGCACACACTTCGTAATATCTGACCTTTTTTTTCAAGTGAATGATCCCAGTGATCTGGGCACATCCTAGAGGTCCTGAAACACGTGATTTAAAGAGAGCAGCCGAAGGACCAATGAATCGATGAAGAATAGACTCCCCAGGGGATTTCTATGAGGAAGAAATAGTATATATGCATATATATATATATATATTTTTTTTTACCAGTACCCACATGTATGTATACTAGCTAATGAGTGCTTGATAAATCCTTTTTTTTTTCTATAATGAAAATGGGACATTTTTCTGTGCATCTTGGGTTAGAATTATTCTGACTAGCAATGGTTGTGTGTGTGTGTAAAAGGGAAATTTCAAAGGGGCGCTATATTTGCCAGTGCTGTTTACGGCGCCGGTTAATGTTACGTTTGTCCTTCGGAAACGACTTCGAGGTGTCTCTTTGTCCACAAACTTTCATTTGGTCGTTCGGGGTCTGATGGGAAGGCGGCTAATCGGACATGGATAAGATGCTGCACTGGAGGGTGGGGATTTGACAAAGATGCCAAATGCATAATTGTCCCCCAAATAAGTCAACGCCTTTAAAGTAGACCCCTCCCCCCAGCTTCAGCTCTTCGGTTAATATTGAGGGGGAAAATTCTTACATACCTGGCAATGGCTATAATGGCAACATTTATAATTGAAACATTTCTTCTCCATCTATTCATCCATCTCATTCTTTTTTCTTTTTCCTTTTTTTTTTAATATATTTTATTGATTTTCACAGAGAGGAAGGGAGAGGGATAGAGAGCTAGAAACATCGATGAGAGAGAGACATCGACCAGCTGCCTCTTGCACACCCCCCACTGGGGATGTGCCCGCAACCAAGATACATGCCCTTGACCGGAATCGAACCTGGGACCTTCCAGTCCGCAGACCAACGCTCTATCCACTGAGCCAAACCGGTTTCGGCTCATTCTTTTTTCTTGATTGTGTACTTGATAATGGTGGTCACGAAATTGACCCAGTGTAGTCTACACCTCCCATTCTAGTTAATAGTTCCTTTTTAGCAAATGCCCCTTAGAGCCCTGGCTGGTGTGGCTCAGTGGATAGAGCGTCGGCCTGTGGACTGAAGGGTCCCGGGCTCGATTCCAGTCAAGGCCCTATCTATGCCCGGGTTGCAAGCTCAATCCCTAGTAGGGGGCGTGCAGGAGGCAGCCGATCCATGACTCTCATCTCTCATCATTGATGTATCTATTTCCCTCTCCCTTCCTCTCTGAAATCAATAATAATATATTTTTTAAAAGTCCCTTATATTTGGGGCAGGTTACAAAAACCCCAATGGTATTCCTTCTTTGCTGATAATATCATTTTTCAGCAACTTTATTTTTAGCCCTTGATGTTGCTATTTACCCTTAGATGGTGTTCAAGGACCAAAACCAAAATATTTGCAAAGCTCTGAGAGATAGATACCTCTGAGCACACAGCCTTATCAGAAGGGAGCACACACACCGTAGCCAGACAGAGGGAGAGAGGGCAGGCTGACAAAGGAGATGTTTACCTCTGACTCAGTGGTGGGCAGGGACAGGGAAGGCTGCCAACCAAGGTGAAATGAAGGTCAATTTGTTTGTGGACAAAGTTACACATTTTAATCACTGAGCTAAGAAGGTTTGAGCTGCCAGGTGAATCGATTTGCAGCCGTTTTCCAAAATGTTCTGGAAATCATTGATTTGCATAGAAAATACATTTTCAAAGGGCATTCACCACCAGTTTTTTTTTTTTTTTTTTAAAGAAACCCAATTTACATTCCCCTTAAACACAACGAAAATAATTTTACAGGTTGTCTCCTGGGAAGAAAAATCAATTGGGTGGGGCCCTATTTCTTTTCAAGGGGGGCACTTTTACCATACTTAAAAATGTTCACACGCAGACATAACTACAAATGAACGTCTGTGAAATGTGGCCACTTCCTGGCTGTGTGGCCTTGGGCAAGTTACTTGAGTTCTCTGGGCCTCTGTCTCCTCATGTGAAATGATAATAGTACCTTAACACACACGGGAAGCTCTATTCACATCTGCGCTGATCAGAGCCCATAGCCTGCATCAGTGTTATTACTGATGACGATCTTTTTTTAGTTATGGTAACCCAGAAAGCTGTGACCAGATTCTGAAACTTAAACTCTAAATTTGAAATGGTTCCCTTAGGGCAGTGGTCGGCAAACCGCGGCTCTGTGGCCCCTTGAGTGTGGCTCTTCCACAAAATACCACGGCCTGGGCGAGTCTATTTTGAAGTGGCATTAGAAGAAGTTTAAGTTTAAAAAATCTGGCTCTTAAAAGGAATTTCAATCATTGTACTGTTGATATTTGGCTCTGTTGATGAATGAGTTTGCCGACCACTGCCTTAGGGCATGTGTTCCAATTTGCACTATTGTTTTCCTTCCTGTCTCCATAGGCCTGGATGCACGAAATAGGCTTGTATGTAAACAGCAAACTAAAATGCAGCCCCAGGGGGTGATGGGTACACCGGTGAAACACATGTACACCGAACAGCAGTCTGTAAAAAGGCTGACAGCTATGTGACGGCTGTCCAGACCCTCTGTTGCGCAAGGATGCCAGCATGCTCCTTCCCTATTTTGTCTTACGTAATGACTAGAGGCCCGGTGCACGAAATTCGTGCACAGGTAGGGTCCCTAGGCCTGGCTGGCAATCAGGGCCCCCTGCTGGCACCCACCTTGGCTGGCCTGAGGCCTACAGGCTTGGGGGCAGCTCCTGCATTGAATGTCTGAAACCTGGTGGTCAGTGCACATCCTAGTGACCGGTCGTTCTGTCATTCCGCCATTCGGTCAATTTGCATATTAGGCTTTTATTATATAGGAAGTCCTTTACATCCTATTTTAACATCCTCTGGGTTTTATCATATTTTTACCATTGGTGCCACTGTTCCTATCAGGCTGTTCAAGTTAAAATTTTTATTTATTTATTTTGAAAATATATTTTATTGATTTTTCACAGAGAGGAAGGGAGAGGGATAGAGAGCCAGAAACATAAATGAGAGCGAAACATCAATCAGCTGCCTCCTGCACACCCCCTACTGGGGATGTGGACGCAACCAAAGTACATGACCCTGACCAGAATCGAACCTGGGACCCTTCAGTCTGCAGGCTGACTCTCTATCCACTGAGCAAAACTGGCCAGTGCTAAAATTTATTTTTAAAAGAAACAGATGGTCCTTGAAAACATGTCAGCATGTTGATTAAAAATGAGGTTCCTGCCCGGCCAGTGTGGCTCAGTGGTTGAGTGTCGACCTAGGAACCAGAAAGTCACAGTTCGATTCCCGGTCGGGGCACATGCCTGGGTTGCAGGCCTTTTCGTGATGGTTCCATAGGCTTGGAGAGAACCTTTGATTCTTTCACAATAGCTTCAAAGTTGTGCCCAAAACTATGAAGCAAGGACATGAGAATGTCCCCAGAAACAAGAGAGGCCACGATGGTGGCCTGTGACTTCCTGTATGTGAATGCCGAGATCTGAGGCAATATCATAATTTGCCTTAAACTCACACATCAATTCTTTTTTTAAAACATTGCTCCCTTTTGACAGTCTGTTCATGCTTCTATGTCTCTGGATCTATTTTGTTCAACAGTTTATGTTGCTCATTAGATTCCACATCGGAGTGGGATCATGTGATACTTGTTTTTCTCTGACTGGCTTATTTCGGGAAGGTGGGGGTGGGTGGGAAGAGATCAAAGACCTAGTGTGCATATATGCATAACCCATGGACACAGACAATAGAGTGGTGAAGGCCTGGGGTGAGGAGGACAGTCTAGAGGGGGTCAATGGGGGGGGGAAAGAGGGACATATGTAATACTTCCAACAATAAATATATATTTTTAAAAACCACTCATAAATGTTGTAAAATTGGTGTTTTAAATGCGCTAAACTGAGAATCATTATTAAACTACTTTAACTCTTTTGTTGCAATAGGAAAACAGATGCTGTAGAATTTCAAGTTAGAGAGCCCTTAAAATACAGGGTGGAAACTACTTTGCAGGAAATACATTTTCAGGGAAATTTTTAAAAAGCATTCCGAATGAAAACCTCAAAGTAGCTTAACATTTTTTTTTTTTTTGCAAACAGCAGTGCCCTGGGCGGGGCCGGATATGTCTCCTGCTTCAACAGGGTTTGGACGGAACAGGCCCAGGGACGCCCCTTCTCCCAGCCTTGACCACCCCCAACCGCATCCAGGCGCCACCTTCAGAACCACCCCAGCCATCCTCCGCCTGAGACCTGCCATCACCATTTTTTTGTTTTGCTTTTGTTTTGTTTTGTTAATCCTCACCCGAGGATATTTTTCCATTGATTTTTAGGGAGAGGGAAAAGACACATGGATGTGAGAGAGACACATCGATTGGTTGCCTCCTGCATGCGCCCTGACCAGGGCCCGGGCGGGGGAGGAGCCCGCAACCAAGGTAGGTGCCCTTGAACGGAATCGAACCCAGGACCCTGCAGTCTACAGGCCGATGCTCTATCCACTGAGCCAAACCGGCCAGGGGCCCAACACCGCTTTTTGACCTTAACTCCTTACATCCACGAGCCCCCAAATTTCTCAGAATTATTCCCTGAGATGGAGGATGCCACCCACCACCTGGCCACCTGCCCCTGCGGGCCGCGCACACCCACCTCTGGCTGGGCTTCTGTTTCCATGGCGACCAGGTGCACAGTGACAACATGGCTGTGGGGGACGAGGCCACTTCCTCCTCGAGGTGGCGGAGAAGTGTGAGGCCCCAGCTTCACTTAAAGATGCAAACCCAGCGCGGTGGCCGCGTTCTCTCCGGGACGAGCTGCCGCCTCCCCAGGGGAGTGGGGGGCACTCAGGACCCCACGGGGCCGCCCTGGCCTTGGAGGGGACCCTGACCCGGGCCCTTGTGGAGCGGCAGGCCCTGGTCCCGCCGCGCAGACCCGCGTCCCTGTGACTTCCGGCAGAACCACTTCCGGGGGAGGGGGGAGGCTCATCAGGAGGATGGGCAGCACCTGGCTCAACCCTAGGCCGGTCGGGCGAATGTCTCTTCAACAGGCTCATCCTCGCCCTGGCTGGTGTGGCCCAGTGGATAGAGTGTCGGCCCATGGACTGAAGGGACCCGGGTTCGATTCCGGTCAAGGGCACATGCCTGGGTTGCAGGCTGGACCCCCAGTAGGGGGCGTGCTGGAGGCAGCTGATCAATGATTCTCTGTCATCACTGATGTTTCTATCTCTCTCTTCCTTCCTCTCTGAAATCAATAAAAAACATATATATATACACACACACACACATATTTTAAAAGGCTCCCCCTCAAGCATGACCAGGAGCCTGTGGGCCCTTCTGCATCCCCCGGCGTCTGGCTTTCTCCTGAGCCTCTCCCTAAAACTACTAGGCATCTTTTTTTTTTATTATTTTTTTAAATATATTTTATTGATTTTTTACAGAGAGGAAGGGAGAGGGATAGAGAATTAGAAACATCGATGAGAGAGAAACATCGATCAGCTGCCTCCTGCACACCTCCTACTGGGGATGTGCCCACAACCAAGGTACATGCCCTTGACCGGAATCGAACCTGGGACCCTTCAGTATACAGGCCGATGCTCTATCCACTGAGCCAAACCGGTTAGGGCTAGGCATCCTTTTAACCACCCTGGAGCCCACTCCCATGCATTGTACCACTTGGAAACAATAGAGCTTTCTGCAGGAAAAAAAAAAATTAAAACCACACAAAACTTCCCGGCTAGGGTGGCTCAGTGGTTGAGCGTTCACCTATGAACCAGGAGGTTACGGTTCGATTCTCGGTCAAGGGCACATACCCGGGTTGTGGGCTCAATCCCCAGTAGGGGGCATGCTGGAGGCAGCCGATCCATACTTCTTTCTCATCATGGATGTCTGTCTCTCTCTCCCTCTTCTTTCCTCTCTGAAATCAATAAAAACATTTTAATTATTTTAAAAAAATATTTTATTGATTTTTTACAGAGAGGGAGAGGGATAGAGAGCCAGAAACATCCATCAGCTGCCTCCTGCACACCCCACACTGGGGATGTGCCCGCAACCAAGGTACATGCCCTTGACCGGAATCAAACCTGGGACCCTTCAGTCCATAGGCTGATGCTCTATCCACTGAGCCAAACCAGTTAGGGCAATAAAAACATTTCCAACATAAAACATAAGACAAAAACATTGCTCCCTTTGAGATGTGCAAATAGTTAAACTAGTCTACACAGTTCTTTCCTTTGCTCCTTCCCTTCAAGCACAGCCCTTCAGCGAGCAGACACTTTAACGCGACGGCTTTTTCTTTATGGCCATTTCAGGGCCTGGCTATCAAAAATGAGATAATGTCCAAGATCTGGGACCTACCCAGCTTTCTCGCGCAGTTGAAAGCGTCTGAAGGCAGCTCTGGAGCTGCGTGCGGCCCACGGAGCTGTTTGCTCTGCCACAGTTTGATGGAGAGGGTAATGTGTTTGCTAGATAAATCGAAAGGGCCCAGCCCAAACCAGCCGGGTCCTGTGTGATAAACCCTGACATGCCAGCCATTTTTCATACACATGAAAGGAAGGTCTGGAACTCCAAGGAAAACAGAGGCGTCCGCGCGCACACACACACAGAAATGTTGATCGAAACCGAGAAGGCAAATAAGGGAAACTGGCATCTCCTAGTCCATTAAATCGATTGGCGCGATTAATCAAGTCTCTTTCTTGCTGTTGTTACTGGATGGGAAGGGTAAGGGCTTGAAGGCGCAGGGAAGACAGTGTGTGGTTTGGCCGTCCTGCCCTGGAGCCTGGAGTCCCCTGTGAAGTTCAGCTTTTAGGAGGCTGAGCTGCTCGGACGGGAGGTGAGAACTCAGTTGGATGAAAATATGCCACCTGCTATGCCTTTATAATTAGAGGTCAGTGCTAAAGGTCAATTAAGACAATTTTTTTTCTTTTTTTTTTTTTTTAAATTTAACCTGAAAACCTTGTTTCAAATTCAATTCTAAGGCTTAAATTTTTTTTTTTTAAATATATTTTATTGATTTTTTACAGAGAGGAAGAGAGAGGGATAGAGAGTTAGAAACATCGATGAGAGAGGAACATCGATCAGCTGCCTCTTGCACACCCCCTACTGGGGTTGTGCCCGCAACCAATGTACATGCCCTTGACCGGAATCGAACCTGGGACCCTTGAGTCCGCAGGCTGACGCTCTATCCACTGAGCCAAACCGGTTTCGGCCAATTAAGACAATTTTTAACATAAAGATGTTTTCTAAAAAATATATGTTATTGATTTTTTACAGAGAGGAAGGGAGAGGGATAGAGAATTAGAAACATCGATGAGAGAGAAACATCCATCAGCTGCCTCCTGCACACACCCTACTGGGGATGTGCCCGCAACCAAGGTACATGCCCTTGACCGGAATCGAACCTGGGACCCTTGAGTCGGCAGGCTGACGCTCTATCCACTGAGCCAAACCCGTTAGGGCAACATAAAGATGTTTTAAAGTAAAGTAGCTCTGCAAACTAGAGTGATTAAAAAATGGTGGGCCCTAGCTGGTTTGGCTCAGTGGATAGAGCGTCAGCCTGCGGACTGAAGGGTCCCAGGTTCAATTCCAGTCATGGCACATGCCTGGGTTGCGGGCTCGGTCCCCAGTAGGGGGCATGCAGGAGGCAGCCAGTCAATGATTCTCTCTCATCATTGATGTTTCTCTCTCTCTCTCCCTCTTCCTTCCTCTCTGAAATCAATAAAACATATTTTTTAAAAAATGCTGGAAGTGAATTATTGAATCTTTTTCTTTTGAACATTTAAAAAGATACTTTTATTGATTTCAGAAAGGAAGGAAGAGGGAGAAAGAGATAGAAACATCAGTAATGAGAGAGAATCATGGATCGGATGCCTCCTGCACGACCCACACTGGGGAGCGAGCCCGAAGCCCTTGACCGGAATCGAACCCAGGACCCTTCAGTCTGCAGGCTGATGCTCTATCCATGCAGCCAAAGTGGCTAGGGCATGAACTATTGATTCTTTACAAGAATTTCCCATTTCTAGAAAAAGTAATGGAAAAAATACCAGAATTTCACAAAATAGAGCCCTCTCTCAAAATAAGAACTTTATTGAGATACATACATACATACATACATACATATATATATATATATATATATATATACACACACACACACACACACACACACACACACACACACTAATTGTTTATACTGTGATCACTTTAAGTTAATTTAGAAGGAAATATCAACTCTAAATTAATGTCCTGGAAAATTTTTCTATTTCTTTCTCCTGAGAAAAAATACTTTTCTGATTTCTTATTCTTCTCAGTCAAAAGTATTTGAGAAAGTGAGGAAAAGGCTCCAGTAGATTGGCTCATATATAGCACATTAAAAAACATAGTCACTTGGGCCCTAGCTGGTTTGGCTCAGTGGATAGAGCATCGGTCTGTGGACCAAAAGGTCCTGGGTTTGATTTTGGTCAAGGGCATGTACCTCGGTTACAGGCTCCTGCCCGACCTGGGCCCTGGTTAGGGCACGCACAGGAGGCAACCAATTGATGTGTTTCTCTCACATCAATATTTCTCTCTGTTTTTCCCTCTCTCTGAAAAATCAATGGAAAAATATCCTCAGGTGAGGATTAGTGTGTGTGTGTGTGTGTGTGTGTGTGTGTGTGTTTGTATATATATATATGTATATATATATATATATATATATATATATATATATGTGTGTGTGTGTATGTGTGTGTGTGTATATATATATATATGTATATATGTACATATATATATATATATATATATATATATATATATATATATATATAAATAAAACCACTTGGATCTCTAGAAATGTGTTTCTTCTCTATATTAATCACTTCAAATATTTTTATGCCTCAGTGTTAATAATCTATGAGTATAGATTTTTAGATGAATTTAATGTCAACTAGGGATTAATGTGAATTAATTAAATTGACTGTATTACTTTAATGAGAAAAAAGGATTTCGTTTTAATTCTGATGATCTTAATAAAGCCCTCTACTTATCTGTATTTTCTCAACACTAGGAATTATTTTTATTAGAAGGTGGATTAATCTAATAACGGCAGAGTGGGAAGGAAATCAAGTGACTGCAGGCTGACTTTGTTATTGTTATTGAGGCTGCATAATCAAATCAAGTAATTTTCAATTAAAAAGGAATCAATTTGCGTAATCTATTTAAAAATGGTAACATAACTTGGAGTTCACATTTAAGTTTCTTTTGAAACAGCCATTCAACAGAATTTAAAACAATGTCTGTGATGACAGGTAAATGTGTCACATGCTTGACTCTGCTCTCTAAATAGCAAAAAGTCACATCTTACACGTGCATCTCCAACAAAAGTATTGTCGGCAAAGATGTAGTACCAGAGACAGACAGTTTTTAGTTAAAACTACCCCATCAGGTTGATGATAATGCTTCAGGTTAATTGTTTTATTTATTTTTTTCAATATATTTTTATTCATTTCAGAGAGGAAGGGAGAGGGAGAGAGAGAGAGCAACATCAATGATGAGAGAGAATCATGGATCAGCTGCCTCCTGCATGCTCCCGGCTGGGGATCAAGCCTGCAACCCCGGGCATGTACCCTGACCATGAATCGAAATGTGACCTCCTGGTTCATAGATCGATGCTCAACCACTGAGCCACACTGGCTGGGCATCCCAATTTTTTAATTAATCAATTTAATTGTTTTTCAATCACGGTTTACATTCTTTTTTTTTTTTTTTTTATTACTTTCAGGTGTACAGCATAGTGGTTAGACAATCATATACTTTACAAAGTGTCCCCCAATATTTCTAGTACCCACCTGGCACCATACACAGTTATTACAATATTATTGACTATACTAGAGGCCCGATGCACGAAGATTCATGCAAGAATGGGCCTTCCTTCCCCTGGCTGCCGGCACCACCTTCGCTCTGGCTGGAGCCACCTTCCCGCCTTCCCACGCTGCCCAGAGGCCTGGAGTGGCTGGGGTGGTGCAGAACGCCTGCGTCATCACCATGGCAACAATGCAAGCGTCCCACCCTGCCCCGCCCCCAGCTCAGTGCCTGCATATGCAAATTAACCCGTCATCTTTGTTAGGTTAATTTGCATACTCACTCCTGATTGGCTGGTGTTTGTCACAAAGGTACGGTCAATTTGCATCTTACTCTTTTATTAGTGTAGATTCCCTGTGCTGTACTTTACATCCCCGTGGACTATTTTGTAACTGCCAATCTGTACTTCTCAATCCCTTCACCTTTTCCACCCATCCCCCCAACTCCCTCCCCTCAACGGCTGGGCCACACCAGACGGGCTTTGCCTCCCAATTTAGCAACTTTGGTATAATATGGAGCCTTTCACATTTAGCAACATGTAGAGGTTTTTTGCGAACATCGCTTCGAAAAGGTCTGGCTTCACTCACTGTCTCTCTCTAAAACTGCTTTCTTTTTCTCCGTTGAGCGCATGCATTACTCCGTGGCCTTCCCTTCCCAAAGCCCAGATGTGCTAACATCAATTATCATCAGCGTTATTTGCCTTTCCACGTGGACGAAGAGTTGCAGCCAATTCACTCCATCTCTGCAGTTACCTCCCTGTCTATAAAGCTCTCCGCTGGGACTCCCTGGGAAATATTTCAGTGACAGCTTCATTTTGCAGACAAAGGAAACGGGGAGAATAAAACATTTCTGGGAAAGCTGACAGCCCCGACGTTGAAAAGTTAAGCACTGGAGATTTCACAGAGGCAAACAAGCCGATCCTCCTAATATCATGTCAGAACATCCCTGAGCTGCTATGTAATCGCTACTCCTGGGACAGGCCTCATTGGAAAGAGTTTGCCATTTGTAGTTTTTCCTCTTTGCTAGAGCAGGGACAAGCTTTATAAAATGGGACCTCTGTGTGTGTGTGTGTGTGTAATTAGCATACCGTGAGGATATGTATTCTTTCTGAATAAAATTTCTTAACCTTTTAAAAATATTTTTATTGATTCCAGAGGGAGAGAGAGAGAAACATCAATGATGAGAGGGAATCATTGATCGGCTGCTTCCTACATGCCCCTAGCTGTGGACCGAGCCTGCAACCAGGCATGTGCCCTGACCGGGAATCGAACTGTGACCTCCTGGTTCATTAGGTGGACGCTCAACCACTGAGCCAGGCCAGCCAGGCTTCTTAACGTTATTTTGAAAAATTCTTAAAATTTCTTAAAGTCCTACTTTTGCTGTGATGACAATCCTATTTCTCTGTTAAACTGGAAACGTTGACTCAAGCATTGTTAACTGTGTAATTAGTTAATTTCATACCAAAATCAGTACAAATTCTTAATAGGATGACACACACACACACACACACACACACACAAGGCACACAGCTCAAATCTCTTCAAACTATTTATTTACAATATATTAAAAATATATTAGCTTTAAAGGAAAATCTGCATGTCTGATATTAAGAAAAATCTCACTTCTAAAAGGGAGCCTTGCCCTAGCTGGTGTGGCTCAGTGGCTAGAGCATTCTCCCGGAGACTGAAGGGGTCCCGGGTTCGATTCTCAATCCACAGAAGGGGGCGTGCAGGAGACAGCCGATCCATGCTTCTCTCTCATCATTGATGTTTCTCTCTCCTCTCTGAAATCAATAAAAATATATATTTTTTAAAAAACTGCATTGTGAGTGCTGAAATTTCCAGAGTGGGAGCTCCTACTGAAACAGGAAGGCAATCGAACTGGAAGCACACGAAGCCCCCGTGGGTTCGCCTGCATTTGACAGTGACCACCCACGTTCTGAGCTTGTGCAGAACCCATTCACGGCGTCTCCAAAGCTCCCACCTTGGGCCTGGTGCCCGGCCAGGAACGCCCACAGGGACAGGACGGGGCCCTTCTCTCCTCTGTCCCAGCACAGACAGGCCTGGCTGCATCCCAAGCGTGGCCCACGCAGGATGCCTCTGGCCAGGAGATGCCTGCGCCAGGCGGGTCCTCAGGGACCCCCTTCCACCTCCCCGCCCTGCAGCTGCCTGCGCTCCGCCTGCGCCCAGACCCTGCTCCACAGCCTCCGGTAAACACCCCGCGCTTCTAATCTCCCGCCCACAGACTCGCTTCCCTTGACATTAGCCAGAGGGACTTTTTCCCCCCCTCAAAGGACCCAGCACATTTTGGGAACGCGAGCCTGTAGCCTTCAGACCCGGTTTGCTGAAGTCATTTGCCAGCCGTTGCGCGGGGTGGGGGGTGGGGGATGGGGAGGGGACTTGGAGTAACAACACTCCAATCCCTTTGAACAGAAAGGGGCTCATTTATTAGATGAGAGGACCCTTTATCCCCCCCTCCCCCCCAAATAATAAAACTTCTGCTCCTGTTTGTCGAGTCTCCTTCCTAATCAAAGAGGTGAACTGGATGCCACAGAATTCTGATTTCATATCAAATGATGCACAAAGCTGCCCATTTCCCAGATGGGGGAGATATTCATCGTTTCTATGTTTTTGCCGGTGCCAAAGGTGACGGTGCATGATCTCATTTAATTCTGAGACCAACAGGAGGGTAGAGGCGCTATTATGATGCTCATTTTCCTGATGAAGACGTCAATTGAGCCCTGGCCAGTTTGGCTCAGTGGATAGAGCATCCGCCGGCGGACTGAAGGGACCCAGGTTCGATTCCGGTCAAGGGCATGTACCTTGGTTGCGGGCACATCCCCGGTAGGGGGTGTGCAGGAGGCAGCTGATCGATGTTTCTCTCCCATCGATGTTTCTAACTCTCCCTCTCCCTTCCTCTCTGTAAAAAAAATCAATAAAATATATTAAAAAAAAAAAAAGACATCAACTGAGCCCTGGCGGGTTTGGCTCAGTGGATAGAGCCTTGGCCTGCAGACCAAAGGGTCCTGGGTTTGATTCCCATCAAGGGCACATGCCCAGGGTTGTGGGCTCCATCGCCAGTAGGGGGCGAGCAGGAGGCAGCTGATCCATGGTTCTCTCTCATCATTGATGTTTCTCTTCTCTCTCTCTCTCTCTCTCTCTCTCTCTCTCTCTCTCTCCCTCCCTCCCTCCCTCTCCATTCCTCTCTGAAGTCAATAAAAATATATTAAAAACAAAAAGAAATAAACTTAGGTTAAATTGCCGGAGCGTGGTCTAGCCGGGAGGCAAACCAAGGTACCCAGCAGCCCCACGCTGACCGAGGGTTCCACACAGAATATCATAATTATGGGCTGGATCCTAAGACCTGGTTTCTGATTACACAGGTTGAGGGAATAGATGCTATTTATTATTCATGTTTATTAGTTCCAACCCCACAGTTAATGAATAGATTTCATATTTATTTCATTTGTTTATAAAAGTACGCTTTTGCTTTTCTGATTAAATGACTGGTGGCAGGGACTATAACTTAATTACATATTACTTAATTGGCGTATTCGTGAATTATATGGAGTTAATTTTTTAAAAAAGGAAGTAATTGAATTGTATAACATGTTGCTACTATTCTAAATGTCAACCAGATTGCTCTGTTGATTTTGAAACTTTGACTCAAGTCTTGTCAAATGTATAATTAGGTCACTTAATACTAACTTTAGGATAGGTTCGTAGTAAGATTATATATATACACACGTATACACACAACACACACCCAGCTCAAATCTCCCCCGGCCACTTATTTACAATACTAGAGGCCCAGTGCATGATTGAATCATGCACGTGTAGGGTCCCCTACACACTTTCGCTTTTCGCGGTGGAGCTGGGTGCCTGTCCTGTCTGCTGGTGCCGGAGCAGACAGCCTGGCACCCAGACAGGCACCCCCCACTTTTGATGGTCCGCGGCTGCTGAGGGGGGCTACCCTGCTGTTGGGAGGCGCAGGGGGCGGGACTCCCCCCCCCTGTGCCTCTCAACGGCCAGATCCGCGGCCGCTGAGGGGGGCTGCCGCTGACACCTGGTTACCCTGCCGTTGAGAGGCGCAGCTGGGTGTCCGGGCAGGCCCCCTCAGGGGCCGCAGATCTGGCCGTTGAGAGGCACAGGGGGCAGGAGTCCCACCCCCTGCGCCTCTCAATAGCAGGGTAGCCCCCCTCCGTGGCAGGGGATCCGTGCCTCTCAATGGCCGGATAGGCCACCCCAAGTCCCGCCCCCCAGCCTCCCGCCACCCAATCGTGGGCGTAGCAGAGTGATGGTAATTTACATGTTACTCTATTATTAGATAGGATATGCAACATATATTCCATAGTAAGAAAAGTCTGCAGGTAACTTCTAAAAGTGACACTCCAGCCCGGCCAGAGTGGCGTAGTGGTTGAGTGTCAACCTGTGAACCAGGAGGTCATGGAGGTCCGGTCAGGGCACATGCCCAGATTTCGGACTTGATCCCCAGTGTGGGGCGTGCAGGAGGCAGCCGATCCATGATTCTCATCATTGATGTTTCTGTCTCTCTGTCTCTCTCCCTTCCTTTCTGAAATCAACAGAAATATATTAAAAAAATAAATAAAAGCGAGACTCCACTCGGAGCCTAGCGTGGACATTTTGTTATGGAAATTTAGCATTTCTCGGTCTTGGTATTGTCTCCTCTGATTTAAGTGGAAACGATTGAAAAGCCACTGTGAGAAAATGACTTAACTCCGCTGTCAGCGGCGTTAGGGCAGGGCCGCTGCGGGATTGGCTTCCTGTGGAATAGCTCTGGGCACAATCCGTGTGTGTGGAATTTGAATGGTGAATCTCAGTGAAATGATGCTGAAAATTTCCCATCAGCTCCAGCTATCCATCTGAAGTTAAGCCGGCAGAGCTGCCCTGCGTAGAGGAGTCATTAATAATGAGGTTTCTGCTGAGATCACTTCGCTGACAGTACAGAATGAAACACTTCCCCTTTGAGGGTTTTGTGCCGATCATGCGTGGCTCCATCGTTAGGCTGGTGTCTTTAACTCAAGGGAAAATCGTAACATTTATTATCGTTAAGGTTTCCGATACTTTATGGGGCAAGAAATGAATTACTTTAGCTCTATTACTTATTTTGTAAGGACAAAGAAATAGAAGCTCAGAGAGGTGGAGTGACTTATTAATGTCACGTAGCTAGCTGCTGTCAAAAGTACAGTAACTAGGCCCTCACTGGTTTGGCTCAGTGGATAGAGCATCGGCCTGCGGACCAAAGGGTCCTGGGTTCGATTTCCATCAAGGGCACGTACCTCGGTTGCAGGCTCCTCCCCAACCGGGGTCCTGGTCAGGGCTCCTGCAGGGGTCAACCAATCAATGTGTTTCTCTCACATTGATGTTTCTCTGTCTTTCCCTCTCTCTTTCACTCTCCTTAAAAATCAATGGGATCCCTAACCGGTTTGGCTCAGTGGCTAGAACGTTGGCCTGCAGACTGAAAGGTCCCAGGTTCGATTCCGGTCAAGGGCATGTACCTTGGTTGTGGGCACATCCCCAGTAGGGGGTTTGCAGGAGGCAGCTGATCAATGTTTCTCTTTCATTGATGTTTCTAACTCTCTATACCTCTCCCTTCCTCTCTGTACAAAATCAATAATATATATATATATATATATATATATACATATATATATATATATATATATACACATATATATATATACATATATACACATATATATATATACATATATATACACACATATATATATACATATACATATATATACATATACATATATATACATACATATATATACATATATATATACATATATATATACACATATATATATGCATATATATACATATATATACATATACATATATATATACATACATACATATATATATATATATATCAATACATACATATATATATATATATCAATGGGAAAATATCCTCGGGTGAGGATTTACAACAACAACAAAAGTATAGTGACTTTGGGTTTCAGCTCTACTGAATCTATCAGAGAACATCCTGTTAAATGATTAGAAATGAATTATTACTCATCATTGAACTTCATATTTTCCTATCCAGTTCTCAAGTTAGAGCCTTACTCAATGTACAGGATGCATAGTGCAAATGACATTTTCCCAATGGGCCATTTTAGTGTAAAACTTTCCCATGAAGTATTTAAGGCATTTCCAATACTCAGGAGGAGAGAGCTTAGTTCTCCACACACACTTCTGTGGAATTATGAGTTGGTACAGCCTTACTGGCTGCCGGGGTTCTTGTTCCCACATTAAGAAGGGTTCAGCAATCTGGAGAAAGGCTGTGTGTAACTTAAGTAAGAGTCCAGCGACGGAAGATAATTTTGAAAGGCATTGGGAGTCAGAGGAGCCTGGCTAAAGGAGCTAAATTCACTTTGTCTCAGGACCCGTTGCTTTTTATTAACACAAATTGTCCTAAGGCAAGGTGGAGATACACACTTCAAAGGGTAGGGTTTCATCTACAGAGTCCATTGTCAGAATGGGGAATAGCCAATGGCTGTTCAGGTGTTTGGCCAGTAGGAGGCAATAACATGTAGATTAAGATGCCCTGAGCTGTCTGGCCGCAAACAATCATCCTTTTCAGGTTTGGGGAAATGCCTTTAACCATTCTAGCAGGTGATAACATATGTGACTCGGCCCTTGCTGAGTCCCCAAGTTCCATCAACCTTTCGATGAAACTCTTGCAATTATGACATGCTGGAACTGGCTTCCAGCAACTGGCGAGTTTTGGAAGTTTAATAGCCTTAAAAAGGGCATTTCTTTCAGTCTTGCAGGGACATTCTAGGGTAACATTTAAAGTGGAAAAAAACACCCAAACCTCACAAATGTACACACACACACACACACACACACACACACACACACACACACACAGTCACTGTAGCATTGTTTAACATTAGAAGCACACTGCCCGGCCTGTGTGGTTCAGTGGTTGAGTGACCTATGAACCAGGAGGTCACGGTTCGATTCCCTGTCAAGGCACATGCCTGGGTTGCAGGATTGATCCCCAGTGTGGGGCATGCAGGAGGCAGCCGATCCATGATTCTCTCTCATCATTGATGTTTCTATCACCCTCTCCCTTCCTCTCTGTAATCAATAAAAATATATCTAAAAAAGTAAAACCAGAAGCATACTTGATGTCTACCAACGGGATTGGTTCTGATACATACTTTGTAACTGTGTTTGCTGAGAGTGGTCACACTCTCCTAATTTGTACATACGTCAGATGGATTAGCAGTAGAGCTAGACTAAATTTCAACAAAAACTAGTGGAGTATATTGAGTCTCTGACAGTTGACTTTTTATAGGTAAGTCAGGCCAGGAAATACCTCAATTGTAGCAGGGGTTTTAAGTTAGTTAGATCAAAGAGGCATTGATGGAGTTTTTTTTGTTTTTTTTTTAATGTTTTTTATTGATTTTTAGAGAGAGAGGAAAGGAGAAGGATAGAGATAGAAACATCAGTGATGAGAGAGAATCGTGGATCGGCTGCCTCCTACACGCCCCCTACTGGGGATCGAGCTGCAACCCGGGCATGTGCCTTGACCAGGAATTGAACTGTGACCACCTGGATCGAAGCTCAACCACTGAGCCACACCGACCGGGCTGAGGGAGGTTTTTAAAGAAAAGAAAGCCAGCTGTCTTTCCAAGATGGCTCTGGATCCGTGGTCACGCCAGCTCTAGTGACTCAAAGGAACTCCACATGCCTTCATTTTCCTTGTTTGTCTCAACAGAATTCAGTGATGCTCACTATGGAAGTAGTAGGGTCGAACATATTATTCTTATTTTTCAAGTACTTTATTATTATTTTTAAAAAATATATTTTCACTGATGTCAGAGAGGAAGGGAGAGGGAGAGAGAGATAGAAACATCAATGATGAGAGAGTATCATGGATCGGCTGCCTCCTGCACGCCCCACCCTGGTGAACGAGCCTGCAACCTGGGCCTGTGCCCTTGACCGGAATCAAATGCAGGCCCCTTCAATCCGCAGGCCAACGCTCTACCCACTGAGCCAGACCAGCTAGGGCTGCTTCTACTCTTGAAAGAAAACGGGTGCTTAACGCATTTGAGCTCAGAGGCAGGCAAACTAAGGTCACACAGGAGTCAGCGTAAGGGGGGCTACATTCTTCTCCTGCATTCCAAATCAAGAGGTGATGGCAGGGTTAACCCAGAAGGATGCCACCTTGAACCCCTCGCTCTCTTGATCAGGCAGGCCATAATAGAAGATCAGGAGTCCCCACTTATTATCTTATTGTCCGTGCTCGCTCCTCTGGGCCGAGGCCCAGCCTGGGTATGGATTAACACGGGGATCAATAGCAGAGCTCTACACCTCCCTCCCCGGCGGGGGAAAATGAACTCCGAACGCAGTCACACTCTTATTGATCAAGGATATAGGTCTCCCTTTCATTACTTCTGTCTGCTGATAGCCCGCAAATAATGTGACGAGTTCCTAATCTCTCTGATTCTCCATGGACCCTTCACCCCGCCTGTCTGCACGCCGGGCCGGTGTGTTCTTCCATCTGGATGCGCACCCCGTGTGATTCGTGGGGCCCTACCTCCCACTCTCACGTCAGACCCGGTCAATCAGAGCTAATAATGTCGCTCTTCACCAGGAACCTCGGCTCCAGTGACTTCAGAATACAGTCTCCACACAGAGCCAGGAAGAGCAATGGACAGCCGGCTTCCTGTGGGGACAGAGCGAGGGGAACTCTTCTTGGCCCCCCAACACTCAACCGGTCTCACTGCTTCAGGCTCTCACCTGCTTCTACCCAAGTGGCCCCAATTTTACACATGGAACCGTTCAAGTCTCTTGGAGGGCGAATCTCGTCTTAGCTGCTTCTGATCCCAGGCCTGGAACTGAGGCAGACCCCAAGCTTTTATTATTTTTTTATTTTTTATTGATTTCAGAGAGGAAGGGAGAAGGAGAGAGAGAGAAACAGCAATGATGAGAGAGAATCATTGATCGGCTGCCTCCTGCAAGCCCCACACTGGGGATCGAGCCCACAACCCGAGCATGTGCCCTTGACTGGTCTCAAACCCGGGACCCTTCAGTCCGCAGGCCGATGCTCTATCCACTGAGCCAAACCGGCTAGGGCACCCTCCATGTCTTAATGACCTTGGGCCTTTTCTGTTAAATAGCTGTAGAAAATACCCTGGGGCAAGCCTACAAGAGGGGAGGAATTTCAGACTTGCTATTGTGTTGATTTTATAATTAACTGTAGTGTGGTAGGACGAAACTACATGGCTTTTGGGCCAGAGCCCTCCTTTCTGAGTTTTGGAAGCTCTCCATACTCAGAGGAGGATGCTATAATTGGCAAAAAATAGATCACTTCCGCCTAGAAAACTCTCATCAGTTTTAATTTCTGAGAAGAAAGTGGACCTCAATGAGAGTTTTAGAAAAAGAATTCCATTCAGAAACATAGGTACTTTTTCACGTGTTAATAACTTATGATGACTTTATTGCCTGTTTTTTCCCTCCCTCCCTCCCTCCCTCCCTCCCTCCCTCCCTCCCTCCTCCCTCTCCTTCCTCCCTCCCTCCCTCCCTCCCTCCCTCCCTCCCTCCCTCCCTCCCTCCCCCTCCCTCCCTCCCTCCCTCCCTTCCTCCCTCCCTCCCTCCCTCCCTCTTTCTTCCTTTCCTCTTCTTTTTTGATCTGCAACTTACTACTTTTCTTAAACTCAAAGTTAAAAAAGACAAACTTGCCCTGGACAGTGTGGCTTGGTTGGGCATTGGCCCGTTTTGTACCTAAAGGTTGACGGTTCAATTCCTGGCCAGGGCACATGCCCGGGTTGCAGTTTTGATCCCCAGCACGGGGCGTGCAGGAAGCAGCTGATAGATGATTTTCTCTCTCTCCCTCTTCCTTCCCCTCTCTCTGAAAAGCAATATAAATATTAATAAAGAAAAGGAAAGAAAAAACTCAACTTCTAATTATAGATGTCAGTGTTAGCTAGACTTCTGACTTCTAGGTCAGCTGTGGCAACCTTTCGGACCTCACGGGCCACCAGTGGTCTATGGACCACTGGTTGGCGACCGCTGCTCTACGTGGAGGTGGGCAAAGGGGAGGGACCTGGGGAGGGAAAGGGACTTTGCTTGGGGCGATGGTGCAGTGAGCAGATGATGTTTGATTGAGTTGGACACTGGAGCCTGGATGGTTTGGGGAACCAATGTCACCCCAGTAAATTCAATATAAAAAAAAATTGGCATGGGCCCTACCTGGTTTGGCTCAGTGGATAGAGCGTCGGCCTGCGGACAGAAGGGTCCCAGGTTCAATTCCGGTACAGGGCACATGTCCGGGTTGCAGGCTCGATCCCCAGTAGGGGGCGTGCAGGGGGCAGCCGATCCATGATTCTCTCTCATCATTGATGTTTCCATCTCTCTCTCCCCTCTCCCTTCCTCTCTGACAGCAATAAAAATATATTTCTTAAAAAATGGCATTGAACAGATCTAGGGAGGAGGGTACTGATATTCATTATTTTCCTCCACCAAATTATTGGAGCTAAATGACAGCATGCAACAATGGCTTTACCTGTCCCATAGAAGCTCATGGAACGGTCCCCTATTGAAGCAGTTGTGGGAAAAATTGTCCTATTTTCTGCTGCCAATCTGATGACGACAAATGGCAACGGCACGAAAGTCCTCCTTCACGGAGAACACCCCAGATGACCACGTGCAACGAAGCCAGTGGAACGATCGGCTGGGATTCAGCCCCTGGGGTCTGGCGGGGGCTCCCCAGCTCCCGCGCAAACAATTTGTACACCTGTGGAAGACGAAATCAAGTATGACAGTGGTACAAAGTCCGGGGGATTAAAGCGATCTGCACTGAGCTCCCAAAGCCGAGGTAATTGCAGGTCTCATTGCCTCCTTTTGTTCGGCAAAGCTGCGTTTGAAATTTGACAAGAAAGTCCCCTTCTTGCCTTTTTTTTTTTTTTGCAAGGGACTAGGTGAAATTTCACCCGATTCTCTCTTTTCTTAAAAAAAAAAAAATTAAAAAAAAATATAGTGATTGATTGATTTCCGAGAGGAAGGGATAACGATAGATAGAAGCATCGATGATGAGAGAGTCATTGATTGGCTGCCTCCTGCACGCCCCCTACTGGGGATGGAGCCTGCAACCCCGGCATGTGCCCTGACCGGGAATTGAACCCTGACCTCCTGGTTCAAAGGCCGATGCTCAACCACTGAGCCACACTGTCCACGCCCCCCTTTTCTTCTTCACTCTGTGTTGATTTCATGGAAGGAGATGATGGTAGGCCTATCAGTGGAGACTTTGTTTAGCTGGTAGATTTGGGAACTACCTTTGATGACAAACTCGTTTACCTATTTTTTTTTTTCAAAATCCTGAGATCAGAAAGCTGGGAGAATGAGCAGAAAGTGGGCGTAGCCGAGGCTGGCCAGGAAGCTCACTCCGTTTTTCGTAAAGATGGAAAGGGAAGGCACTCAATGTGTCCTTGTCCCCTCTGAGGGGAGGAGTCTTCCTGTGGCGTGGCACTCACACACTGGGCTCTGATTTGCTATATATTTTTTTTGTTTTGTTAATCCTCACCTGAGGATATTTCCCCATTGATTTTTAGAGAGAGTGGACGAGAGAGGGAGAGACAGAGAGAAACATCGATGACCAGGTCCAGCCGGGGAGGAGCCTGCAACCGTGGTACGTGCCCATGACGGGAATCGAACCCGGGACCCTTCAGTCCGCAGGCCGAGGGTCTATCCACTGAGCCACACCGGCCAGGGCCGATTCGCTATACTTCTCAGCCTGCCTGTGTGCGACCAAGTCCCTCTGATGTTGCCATAATTGTTCGTGTGATCTTCCATCACGGGTGTCATCAAATGTTATTACACGTAACAGAGATAAAACCAGGACATTATTGATTGGTTCTGCCCTGCAAACCTCCCAGGCTTCCTCTGCGAGTGGTCTCCTTCTGGGGAAACTGGCTGTGTCCTTCCCATCATGCTCCTGCCCTCGGAACCACGGGCTTCAGAGCTTGCATTTGAGGCCCACATCAATCATATAATTAAGATGTCTTAAGGCAATGACAGCGACCCTCCTCCCTTCGCCCCCCCACCCCTGACTCGGCGGGCCTGCTCTCTGGTCTGCCGCGGCAATGTTAATTCCCTCCCTGCCTCCCTTTCATGTGGGTGGAATCACCGCTTCTCTCAGTCCAGGGTTCTCAGTGGCACATTTCCTGTTGATCCAGGTTTAACCAGACAGACCCCTGTTTGGATTTACACTTTCCTCCCTTATTCCTAAGATGAATGGGATGCTAACCAAGGAAGCCAGAGTCTTTTTTATTTTATTACTAGAGGCCCGGTGCATGAAAATTCATGCACTGGAGGGGGGGCATCCCTCGGCTCAGCCTGCCCCCTCTCAGAGGCCAGGAGCCCTCAGGGACGGGAGGCGACCTAGTGATCAGGGGAAGGCGACACCCCCATCACACCTCTGCTGCTGCCACTGCTGGCAGCGCAAGCCTTGGCTGGCCCTGGTTACCTGAGCCTTGGGTGGCCTTGGGCGGCTGGGGAGCTGAGGGGACTGGGAGACTCTGGAGGCAGGCGTGCGGAGCAGCCTGACCTGCCTGGGGGCGGGCCTGGCTATCCCGCGTGCCTGCCGCCCCGGTGCAGCTGAGGTGACTGGATGCCGCCATCTTGTGGTTGTGGGTGCCGCCATCTTTGAGGGTGTGACAATCAATTAGCATATTCCCTCCTTATTGGTGGTGGGCACTGCCATCTTTGTGAGGGCATGACAGTCAATTAGCATATTCCCTCTTTATTAGATAGGATTATTATTATTTTGGTGAATCCTCACCCAAAGGTATTTTTCCCATTGATTTTTAGGGAGAGTGGAAGGGAGAGGGAGAGACAGAGAGAAACTGTGATGTGAGAGAGACACATCGATTGGTTGCCTTCTGCTCCAGCCCCGACCAGGGCCCCACCAGGGAGGAGTCTGCAACCCAAGTACGTGCTCTTGACTGGAATAGAACCCGGGACCCTTTAGTCCAAGGGCCAATGCTCTATCCACTGAGCCAAACCGGCCAGGGCAAGGAAGCCACATGCTTTTCTCCTTTCCTAGACAGCTCAGCCATGCCCTTCAGAAATGATGCCCAGATGACGCCAAACATTTGGATGGAAAAGGAAGAATTGGGACAATCTTCCAGATGTGCGAGAGGGCCAGATGTTTGGTATCATGTGGGTAAAGCATCCAAATCACTGACCTTTAAAAAAGAAAATTCCCTGCCGAAACCCGTTTGGCTCAGTGGATAGAGCGTCGGCCTGCGGACTCAAGGGTCCCGGGTTCGATTCCGGTCAAGGGCATGTACCTTGGTTGCGGGCACATCCCCAGTAGGGGGTGTGCAGGAGGCAGCTGATCGATGTTTCTCTCTCATCGATGTTTCTGACTCTCTATCCCTCTCTCTTCCTCTCTGTAAAAAATCAATAAAATATATTAAAAAAAAAAAAAGAAAAGAAAATTCCCATCTGGGTGTTTTGGAGTCAGGCAAACACATACAACTTCCAATTCCCATTCCTCATTTTTTTTTTTTTTTTTTCCCTTCCATAGTCTTATTAAATCTTGCAGTCTCTTTGTTTTTCTTGCCTTTCACCTTCCCAGTCATGTTACCTTTTTTAAAAAATATATATATTTTTATTGATTTCAGAGAGGAAGGGAGAGGGAGAGAGAGATAGAAACATCAATGATGAAAGAGAACCGTTGATCGGCTGCCTCCTGCACACCCTACATTGGGGATTGAGACCGTAACCTGGGCATGTGCCCTGACTGGGAACTGAACCACGACCTCCTGGTTCATAGGTCGATGCTCAACCATTGAGCCATGCCAGCCTGGCCCAGTCATGCTATCTTAGCAATCCTAACATCTATATATATAAAGAAGCATAATATGCAAATCGAGCAGACGGCGGGACGACTGGTCACTATGACGCGCACTGACCCCCAGGGGCAGACACTCAACGCAGGAGCTGCCCCCACCCAGCAGGCCCCGATCACCCAGTCGGGGCCTGCCAGCCAACCTCTTGGTCCCTCCCCCCGGCTGGCAGGCTCCAATTGCCCCATGGGGGACGGGGAACTGGGGGTGGGTAGTGGTGGACACGGGCGGTGCCAGGCCATGGCTGGTGGGAGCGAGCAGGGCCCCAATTGCCCCACCGGTCGCCCCACACACAGAGGGAAACCAGTGTCAGCAGCAGGGGGTGGGGTTGGCTGCCAGCAGCTGGGGAGGATTGGCCTTGATTGGAGGCTAGGCCTCGAGACCCTACCTATGCACAAATTTCGTGTGCCGGGCCTCTAGTCTAATATAAAAAGAGGGATAGAATCCAGGAGGGATAGTGTGGGAGATGCCTTTTGGCAAACATTTGGGCAGAGTGGCCATTCTGGCTGCATTGCTAACTAGATGTTTTTCTGTGGCACAAAACCTATCGCTTTGGGCCTCCACCCGGCATGTGCATTCCTTGGAAAAAAAACCTAGACCTCCCTGCAGAAAAAGCCTTCGGTTTCTGTCTGAACAAGGTTGGCCCCCTGCTGAGCTTTAAGCCAAACCTCACTCTGAAAACACAAGCAACAGATGAACAGATGAATCCCCTTTCCTGTCTTCATGCCTGGTGTTGAACGCATACGGCTCTCGGCTTAAATAAGATCATAAAATATCTCCACCATAGTTCTTGTTAGAGAATTATTTTGTGAGATGTTGGCAATTCAGCATCTGCTAAAGGTTTGTTCAAACATCTCGTATTCATGTAGAACGTTGGATTTTTTTTTTTTTTTTAACTAGCTGGGCCGTTCAGGCCAGCTTCCTGGGGCCAGGGGCTCCCCTGAGTGAGCCCAGTCACCCGCCAGGTCTGCAGGGAACCTGGGGACAAACTGTGTGTCCTGTTTTTTTCTAAAACAGTAGTAGACACCAGAAATTTATTTTTATTTTTTTACACAAAAACCTTATAAAAAGACCAGGAACTGCTTTCTGATTTGAGTTCAGTTTCTAGAAGTTTTGTCGCTGAAAACAGGCGCTATTCCTTTCTTTGAGCAGGAAAGGAAAACCACTTGCCCCGTCAGAGTCTGTCCTCTTCGAGGTCAGCTCCCTGGCAACGGTCTCCAGGGAGAGTGTCTGTTTCCTTTGCTGCCTTTGGAAGAGTGGTCGGCAGCATTTCCTGAGCAGTTCAAAGCCTGGAAGCTCTGACGTCATTGCTTTGGACTTAGAGTGTATTGGGTAAGACCTTTTAGCAGTTGGTGGCATAGGTGGATACAACACACAAACTATATGAAATCTTATCTTCAGCATAAGACAGGATATACATGAATAGATACCGAATACCATTAAGCAAGCGAGGGAACTAGCAAGGGTGCCCTGGACGAGCCACTTCACCTGTCCGCCTCTGCTTCCTCATCGTCATTGCCGAGGTCCCGGCTGCTGCAGGAACTCACCTTGGTCATGGTCTCCTGGCCTCTGGTGGGGTCCCCCCCCCCCCCGCCTTCCTCAGTCCCTGGCCTCTCACCCTCCAATTGGCACCTCAGGTGATCTTTTCTGCCTGCTGTTTCCCCTCCTTCTTTCTCAAGACCCTCAAATGGCTCCCCATTAGCTCCTGGGTCATTTGCGAATGATCACCTATTGGTTTCCAGGCCTTTAGTCAAGCAATCCCTTTCAATGTCACTCTCCATCTCTCCCCTCCCTGCCCCTTGTGGCTGCCAGATTCCTCTTCACCAGGCCATTCTGGTTCCTTCTCTCTCCTTTCCTCTAAACACTGCTTGCTTCTGCCTACGGGGACGACTTTCGAGATAATGCATACCTGACCTCAGCCATCCTTCCCATCATCCTAGAGCAGTGGTCGGCAAACCACGGCTCGCGAGCCACATGCGGCTCTTTGGCCCCTTGAGTGTGGCTCTTCCACAAAACACCACGGCCTGGGCGAGTCTATGTTGAAGAAATGGCGTTAGAAGAAGTTTAAGTTTAAAAAATGTGGCTCTCCAAAGAAATTTCAATCGTTGTCCTGTTGATATTTGGCTCTGTTGACTAATGAGTTTGCTTTGAGTTTACTTTCTTCTTCTTCTTTCTTTTAAAATTTATTTTTATTGATTTCAGAGAGGAAGGGAGAGGGAGAGTGATAGAAACATCAATGATGAGAGGGAATCATGGATCGGCTGCCTCCTGCACATCCTACACTGGGGATCGAGCCCGCAATCCAGGCATGTACCCTGATTAGGAATTGAACCGTGACCTCCTGGTTCATAGGTCCACGCTCAACCACTGAGCCACGCCAGCCGACCAATGTCCTAGAGCAAGCAATTCAAACTCAAAGGCTAACACAGGCCCAATAAACAAGGTGTAAGTGTGTGTGGGCCGCAAAACAAAGAAAGCTTCCATTTTCATAGAAACGTAGGTTTATTTCGATAGAGACGTGCTGAATGCAAAGGGCTGAAATAAATGAGTCATCGTTAACATAAAATCATAGCACATTTTAATAAAAATTAATATTTTTTCTTGGACATTAACTTACCACACACTGAATAACTGTACAAATGAATAAGCTTAACGCAAATAAACCTATTTTTCTTGTTCTCCGAAAGTGACATATTTCCTGTTGTGCACATCAAACAAGTCAGTCCAAGATGAATGACGTGGCCATCGGCTGCTAAAATATTCGCTGCTGGTATTAGTGGAGAGAAATGATGCGCCTGCGCGTTAAGGCGCGTAAGGGAAATGAATGCAACACGATAATAGTCATCAGTTATTAGCAAGTGTTGTAGCTCATCATTGATAATTACGTATAACCAGATATTGTAAAAATTAAGTTACAGAATTTTTATTAAAACGTTTCTTACATACTGTTATATCGTCTGGGCCGCAAAAATATGCGTTGTGGGCCGCGAGTTTGACATGCTTGCTCTGAACACTGCTTGCTTCAGCCTAAGGGGAGAACTTTCTAGATAATGCATACCTGACCTCAGCCATCCTTCCCATCATCCTAGAGTTAACCCTTCCCACAACCTCAGCGATCTACTACTGCCGTATAATTCTGTATCCAGGTGTTGCTAGTCTGAGAACCATCAGAAAGTCACAGAGGGACCTACTTAACCCAAACATGCAGAACTGACCATATAAAGGAAGGAAGGAAAAAACAGATGCATAATTTTGGATTTTCTGCATACTATCCAGGTCACTTCGTGGTCCCCCCTCCCCCCAAATCATTAATCAATAAGCCAATTGCCCTCTCTCTCTTCTCAGTAAATGGGCCTCTGTGATCCATCTCCAGCATAGTCAACCTTTAATGGAAATGGTTATTGAATCTCCACCCGCCTCTACCCGCAAACAGAATGTAGGGATGATGGAAGAGGATATAAGAACAAAGAACTGTGTATGTGAGCCAACATCACGGTGGAAACCCCGCCCCCCATCCCACCTCCCCCTCCTCCCCCACCCAGTCCAGGTGTCTGCCTCGACTAGACAGGAGGAGGTGGGGGCAACTAGAAAAGGCCTCAGCCCATTTTTTTGAATGGACCAATAGGAGACAGCAAGACCTAGGCGACGTATGAGGAAACAGGTGACCAAATAGTACTCAGCCAATGAGGAACCAGAGGAGGGACGGAATAAATAGGCTGTGATTGCTACGCTGCATATGACCGCACAACCAGATGGACACCTCTCCAGAACGTATTAAAAGTCTCGTTTTCACCACACTTCTGTCTCTGAGTCCACTATTTGAATTCAGACAGGTGAGCAGTTCTCACAGTAAGTCTTTAAAATGGAAACGGAATCCAATACCTTAGATCTGGGGCTAACGTGATTGATTTCTCATTGCCACTATGTCCAGAAGGAATGCAAGAAGCCTTTGACCATGAATCACCACGTCTTCTGTTTTGAGTTTACTTCCTTCTTCTTTCTTTTAAAATTTATTTTTATTGATTTCAGAGAGGAAGGGAGAGGGAGAGATAGAAACATCAATGATGAGAGAGAATCATGGATCAGCTGCCTCCTGCACATCCTACACTGGGGATCGAGCCCACAACCCCGGCATGTGCCCTGATCAGGAATTGAACCGTGACCTCCTGGTTCATAGGTCGACGCTCAACCACTGAGCCACGCCGGCCGGGCTCAATGAATTGCTTTTGTTTTTGTCAACAAACTGTGTCATTTACCACAGTCAGAAAACCCCTGGTCTGGTGGGTCTTGATCAGAGTTCCCACAAATCAGGTTAATTGGTGATCAACAGAGCTTTTTCTGCCTTTAATGAGGCCTCGTCGCCCACGGCAAGGCCTACCTCTCAGTAAGGGACTTGCTTTCTCCTTCTTCTGAATTCTTTGATCACTTAAGGAAAAAAAAAAAACACCAGTAGGAACAACCACTGGGAATGTCATTGTTTTTTAATTGCCTGATTACCAAACATTTGGAGATAAAAGATAGATGTGCTCAATTAATGACATTTACATAGATTAGCATCACTAACAAGCCTCATTAGGAGCTGCTGGTGTTTGTTGAGATAGTGTCCCCTGTCGTTTGCTCTCTCCCAGTGGTGCGATCCAATGTACCTTTACATGACGAAACACAGCCTTCTCACCTAGTTCCATTTATCACCCAGCAAGGCATTTTATTTTATTTTTTAAAAATATATTTTGCCCTAACTGGTTTGGCTCTGTGGATAGAGCGTCGGCCTGCGGACTGAAAGGTCCCAGGTTCGATTCTGGTCAAGGGCATGTACCTTGGTTGTGGCACATCCCCAGCAGGGAGTGTGCAGGAGGCAGCTGATCGATGTTTCTCATCGATGTTTCTAACTCTCTATCCCTCTCCCTTCCTCTCTGTAAAAAATGAATAAAATATATTTAAAAAATATACATATTTTTATTGATTTCAGAGAGGAAGGGAGAGGGAGAGAGATAGAAACATCAGTGATGAGAATCATGGATCAGCTGCCTCCTGTACGCCCCCTACTGGGGATTGAGCTCACAACCCTGGGCATGTGCCCTTGACCGGAATCGAACCCTAGACCCTTGAGTCCAAAGGCCGACGCTCTATCCACTGAGCCAAACTGGCTAGGGCCAAACATCTCGTTCCATTAACCCGCCAACAGCCCAGGGAAGGCAGGAATATAAGCATCGCCGCCGTACACCCAAGCGAAGGCTCAGAGTTTGAGTGACGCAGACTCACTCTGATTTTCAAGTCCATGTTTGCTGCACAACCTTGTGCATCTAGAAAGAGAATTCACCAGTATGCTGAGCAGAAGCAAATGTTCAGGATAACCTACAACTAACCAATCAGGAGTCGTAGTGTAGTTACGAGGTTAAAAGTGTGGGTTCTGTATTTTGACTCCCTGGGTTTTGATCATGACTCTCACTAGCATTTGAACTTGGAAAAATTACGTAAGCTCTGTGCCCCTCAATTTTTCCTCTATAAACTTGGTGTAATAATAGTATAGAGTTCATATGAACAATGCCTAGCACACAGTAGATGCTCAATAAATGTTATTCCTCTTCGGAGAAAAAAAATAAAATTCATGTTTTGTTCTGAAATCAATACACGCTCATTTTAGAAAATAAGAAAGAAGCAGAAAATGGAAGGATCAGTTCCATTTAGTTTCACTATATAGATAATTACTATTAATAAGTATATTCCTATTTCTTATTTTGCTAAGTATTTAAAACATAATTGTGATTTCATGAGAATATGTAATATATACAAATGAAAAAGTCACGTGTACTTTTTCTGGTTATAAAAATAATACATAATTATTGTATGAAATTTAAAAAATAAGTGAAAGAACCATAACTCTTTGTTTTTAATTATAAAAACTATCTATGCTCAGTGGATAGAGCATCGGCCTGCGGACTGAAGGGTCCCAGGTTCAATTCTGGTCAGGGCACATGCCCGGGTTGCAGGCTCGATCCCCAGTGGGGGGCGTGCTGGAGGCAGCCGAGCAATGATTCTCTCCCATCATTGATGTTTCTATCTCTCTCTCCCTTTTCCTTCCTCTCTGAAATCAATAAAAAATATATATTAAAAAAAGCACTCTTTTTAAAAAAATGATCATTATAGCAGATTAAAATATTTTATAAAAATGAACACAAAGCCATTGAGAATTCCGTTCAACAGAATAATTATTATTTACACTTGATGTATGTTATTCTAGATATTTTATGCTGTGTATTTTACATGTATATAAATTACCTGAGCTCCAGAGAAGAACATACCATATATATGAATATTGATGCCTAAGCATCAATTGTACAGCAAAATCTGTGAGTTCCAACTCAAAGGTGATATGGAGAAGAGCAAAGTGGCAGAAATATTTGCCATGGGTGGTTTATGGATCTTTTCCAATGGAAAAAAAAACCCCCACAACTAATGAAATGGCTGTCCAATATGACATTTAACACTGCAGAAAATCATTACTCAAATTCCTTGGTACTGATATCAGACATGCAGTCCTCCAGGTAACTCTATTTTGTGGCTGAGAAACGAAATTTGTTTTTAATCTAATGATTCCCTTGACACATTTTCCCAAGCTATTGAGCCACGGTCAGACGGCAGAGTTTTTTGTTTTGTTTTTTAAACAGATTTTAAAATGATAAGAGAAATTCCATTTTTTAAATGTTAAAGAAATTGGAGCCCTAACTGGTTTGGCTCAGTGGATAGAGCGTCGGCCTGCGGACTCAAGGGTCCTGGGTTCGATTCCAGTCAAGGGCATGAATGTACCTTGGTTGTGGGCACATCCCCAATAGGGGGTGTGCAGGAGGCAGCTGATGTATGTTTCTCTCCCATCGATGTTTCTAACTCTCTCTCCCTCTCCCTTCCTCTCTGTAAAAAAAACAGCAAAATATATTTTAAAAAAAGAAAAAGAAATTGGAGTGTTTATAAGGCAATAGCTGGTCATTTTCACTTCCGTATTCCCAGGACTGGCTCAATGTATATTTACTGAAATGGCTGATTCAAATAAGACATCATCTGTAAAGTGCTGTTGATATTTTTACTGTCCTGTTTGGATGATACAATTAAAATACAATGGCTGCAAAATTTCCAACAGTATAAACATAGTCAACTCAGAAGGTGAAAACAGCTATAAAAGCGAGTTACTGTGAACCCGTTTCGTTTCTTTCATTTTAGCACCACTGCGTAACTAGAAGAGTAGACACGCGAAGAGTTCATGCCTTGGTTAGCTCTGCCTGAGCAGCAGCAACCATGGCCACCCACGTTCACCAGCAGGACCTCTCCACGCGCCCACGGCCTTTGCACCCCACCTCAGGGTCTATGGGTCACAGAACGGATCAATGCCAAAGCGACTGGGGGCCTTCTGGTCAACCGCCTCCTGACCTCTCTTACCCTAGTTTTTTCTTAATGTATTTTTATTTTTATTGATTTCAGAGAGGAAAGGAGAGGGAGATAGAGAGAAACATCAATGATGAGAGAGACTCTTGGATCGGTTGCCTCCTGCAAGCCCCCCACTGGGGATCGAGCCCGCAACCTGGGCATATGCCGTGACCGGGAATTGAACCGTGACCTCCTGGTTCATAGGTTGATGCTCAACCACTGAGCCACGCCGGCCGGGCTCTCTTACCCTAATTTTTCACGTGTACAAATACTCTCTTTCTACTAAAGAAAAACACATT
Source organism: Ia io (assembly GCA_025583905.1). NCBI lineage: Eukaryota > Metazoa > Chordata > Mammalia > Chiroptera > Vespertilionidae > Ia > Ia io. The sequence goes on from JAJQQW010000024.1 coordinate 24,598,586, forward strand.
CTGTTTCAATCAATGTGCTTCTCTAGGAATAACGCAGAATGAAAAAAAAAGGGACATAAAATCTAATTGACATAATCACTTTAGTGGATCTAGGATTTCATATTGGCGCAGTAAATCTTTTTATTTTTCTGTTAGATGCAATAAGTAGTTTCTGTGATAGAAGTTATCCCCAGGATTGCTATATATTATGCAAACTTGAACAAATACGTACAACACGCCACCACTTGAAATTAGCTTGCCTCTCTAATTAGTTATCTAATAAAAACAGCCATCCTTATTCTCAGGCTAAAGTGTCCAAGGTGGATACAGAAAAACCTCCTTTTCTAATTACTATTTTATTGAATGATCAGTTGCAAAAAGAAAAAAAAAATAAGAAGGAACTATTTATTTTTTTTAAAAATATATTTTATTGATTTTTTACAGAGAGGAAGGGAGAGGGATAGAGAGTTAGAAACATCGATGAGAGAGAAACATCGATCAGCTGCCTCCTGCACACCCCCTACTGGGGATTGCCCACAACCAAGGTACATGCCCTTGACCGGAATGGAACCCGGGACCCTTCAGTCCGCAGGCCGATGCTCTATCCACTGAGCCAAACTGGTTTCGGCAAGAAGGAACTATTTAAATTGTCTCATAAAAAAACATCTACCTAGAAAATAAAACCATACTATTTTCTTGAGCCTTAAGAGGTTAAATTTGCTTAAGGTCACCCACCTAAGATTAGGACCCAATTCTCCTGGCTCCCTGACAGTTGCACTTAATATATATATATATATATACACACACACACACACACACACATACACACACACATACACACTAGATAAATCCTTCTTATGATTTACACAAACTCCATCTAATCAGATGACTGAAGGGTCCCAGTTTCGATTCTGCTCAAGGGCACATGCCCGGGGTTACAGGCTCAATCCCCAGTGGGGGGCATGCAGGAGGCAGTCAATCAATGATTCTGTCTCATTACGGATGTTCCTATCTCTCTCTACCTTTCCTTTCCTCTATGAAATCAATAAAAATATATATAAAAAATAGATTGGAAGACTCACAAGTTCAACTCAAGAGAAACAGCTGAGAAACTATAATGGGAGGAGACTAGTTTTCAACAAATTTGGTCAAGAGATGCCAAGTAAGTCTTTGCTGTCTTATGGTCCTGGGTTGGCCTCCCAGCTTTTTCTCTTACTAGATGTGTGATCTGAGAGAGTTACTCAGGTTTCCTAAGACTCAGGTTCCTCATCAGGAAAGTGGGAGAGTAGTGATACCCATATGAGAGAGTTATGGTGAGGATTTAATGAGATAGTGTGTATAAAATGCTTAGCACAGTTCCTTCGATAATACGATTCACTCAATAAACAGTAGCTACTAATAAGTAACCATGGACGGCTCTATGTAGCCAATGGCTGGTATTAACCCTTTGCACTCGCTTGCTTTTTTCTCGATTCCTTTATTCTAATGCTAACCATGTGGAGTCACACTCGACATCCAAGTGCAAAAGCTAACGTAATTATGAGGATACTAGAGTCCCAATGCACAAAGATTCGTGCAAGAATGGGCCTTCCTTCTCCTGGCTGCTGGGACCACCTTCACTCGGGCTGGAGCCTCCTTTCCACCTTCCCATGCCGCCCCTGGCCGCTTAGTGCCTATATATGCAAATTAACCCACCATCTTTGTTGGGTTAATTTGCATACTCACTCCTGATTGGCTGGTGGGCATCGCAAAGGTACGGTCAATTTGCATCTTACTCTTTTATTAGTGTAGATATGAGACAATCCAGACTTGAACTTACCACGGAGACACCGGTGGGACGACACTGTAGGCTGGAACCACAGGGGCCAACTTCCTGTTGACGATGAGGATGGAGTTTATGGGATTAAGGGATTGCTGCTGTCCTCTTTGGTATGAAATGTTCAACCTCTCAGTCTCTACTATCTTTCTCTATTTCTATTTGAAATGCACAGAGGCTAAAATAGAATTAAAATTAGCTCAAATAATTCTTTAAATATATACATATATTTATTGATTTCAGAGAGGAAGGGAAAGGGAGAGAGAGATAGACACATCCATGATGAGAGAATCATTGATTGGCTGCCTCCTGCACGCCCCCTACTGGAGATAGAGCCCGCAACCTGGGCATGTGCCCCTGAGTGGAATCAAACCCAGGACCCTTAAGTCCGAAAGCCGATGCTCTATCCATTGAGCCAAACAAGCTAGGGCAACTCTTTGTTCTTTCTGAGGCATAGCACCCCTCTGCTCTGCTGTCCTTGGGATCATGATGCCCCTGACATCAGTGATGGTCCTGGTACACGCCTCCACCCACGTACCCGGTAAGGGGGTTCAGAGATGACATCTGACTTAGAGGTTGAACATCTTGCCTCTGGAGTTGGAGTTTCAGGCACCTGAATGTCACTTGAGTGTGAAATTCTTTAAAATCTTTCAATGCATCTGCTCATCGGTTTTGGATGTTTGGGAAAAAACATCACTCATCTGACAAGTTTTCTCAGATACGTGGGACCCTTAAAAGCTGACTCTGAGTACGATGCAATTAAGAGAAAGAAATCACTCAAAATGTTGCAAAATGACCCCCACCAAAAACAAAGGTTTAATTTCATCCGGGAATTCCTAATGAATGATGTTTGAGTAGGGTTCAAATTCCTTGGCCACATCCCCCCCATCCTTCCTGCCATTTGGGGATGTTGTTTAAGCCTGAGGGCACCTCTTAGCCCCACACCGGCAGCCACATTGCATGCTGAACAGAACAGCAATTATAGCAGCAAAGAACCCTTTCATTCCCAGGATACTCACTCCAGCTTCCTCAGAACGGCTTATCCATGTCTCTTTGTTTTATTGTGTTCATGCAAAGTCTAAAGCAAAGTCTCCATTTACTTTTTTCCTTGGACAACCAACCACAGAGGCACTCCCTGCTTCTTACCTGGCCAGAGGTTTAGCACCGACGCCTGCAATTGCGTTTTCTAACCAAAGATTTCGGCAGAGCAGAGGGACCCCGGGACCCTTCAGTCCGCGGGCCGATGCTCTGACCACTGAGCAAAACCGGCTAGGGCAGGTGGTTAATACTTTTTTGTGTGTGAAGAACCAGAGGCACACACATGGGGAGGAAACACAAGCTGTTATCTGAATAGACAGAGAGAGCTCAAGGAATTTCAATACACAAAGATAAAGAGGCTGTGATGGAAGGATTTTTCTCTAGCTTGGAGTTTTTCCCATTGCATCTTCTCCATTATCTGTTGACTCTTACCCCAGTGGTTACTCTAAAACCCATTTTTCACTTAAATCTATTTCATAGGTGGCATTTATATAGTTCAATGTCAACATGCTCTTCAAGTTATTTTGTTGCAAAATCGAAAAACCAAGCAGGACAAAAGAGCATTAGCCAATGGAGGGCTGTTTACAGATTTAAGCTCTCGCCACTTCTCCATATGTGGATTTTTCTTTGAAGCCTTGACCCAAATCAACCCGATTCAGAAAAAGTGCATTTAAAAACCATCCTCTTGGAATGGATACAAAAACATCAGCTCACTTATATTTGAAAAATAAAACAACATTAACACTTTAAGGCACTCGTAAGAAGAGGACTTAGGAAAACAGGGCTGCCGGTTCTCTCTGGCCTTCTGGTCACCCAACTCTACTGAGAACACAAAGTCTTACATTAACCTTGGTCTTCCCTTCATTGAATATGCTGAAAAACACCCAAATGTTAACACAATTCAAAAGCAGTAAATGCAGGAAGTTGAAGTATCAATTATTGATGTTCAGGGCCAGTTTGTTTGTATTACAGAAATTTAACTCAATTTAACATGCATTTCTTGAGTGCCTACGTAACCCTTACCAGGCCTCTGAGATTACTGATGGTGGGGAGACTCTCCAATAGAATCAGATGCTTTCTGCAGAAAATCTGGAAAATCTCCCTAGGGAGATAAGGGAACACGATAGAATGATGGAAAGGCAAATGCGGGCAGGACCAGGAGAGGCCCAAACTGGGAGCAACTGGTGCAACTCGGTGGACTTGGGGAATGAAAGTCTAGATGGTTGTGGAGGGAAGAGTAGGATTGGGTAAGAAAAGACAAAAACAAGGGCAAGTTAGGTGGTGAGATCTGGTGGGGTGAGGGGCCTGGCTTGTGGGAGAATCTGTGAGCTGAGTCAGCAATCAAAGATGGTGGGAGGCAGGAGGCCCAGCTCCTGGCTTGGCTCTGACACTTGCATCCTGCAAGACCAAGGTCATCCTGAAGGACCAAGGTCATCCTGAGAGACCAAGGTCATCCTGTGAGACCAAGGTCATCCTGCAGGACCAAGGTCATCCTGAGAGACCAAGGTCATCCTGTGAGACCAAGGTTATCCTGCAGGACCAAAGTCATCCTGTAAGACCAAGGTCATCCTGTAGGACCAGGGTCATCCTGCAGGACCAAGGTCATCCTGCAGGACCAAGGTCATCCTTCAAGACCAAGGTCATCCTGTAGGACCAAGGTCATCCTGTAGGACCGGGGTCATCCTGTGAGACCAGGTCACTGTGAGATCAGCAGCATCTCCAGGTTCTTCCCAGCTCAAGAACTCAATGGGCCTGGGAGCTCAGTTCTCTGGAGAAGTCCCTCCGGCAGGGGAAATTCACATTTTTATCTTTTTAAATGCATTTTTAGAGGAAGGGAGAGGGAGAGAGAGAGAGAGAAACATCAATGATGAGAGAGAATCATTGATTAGCTGCCTCCTGCATGCCCCCTACTGGGGATCAAGCCCACAACCCGGGCATGTGCCCTTGACCGGAATCGAACCTGGGACCCTCTGGTCCACAGGCCGATGCGCTCGCTATCCACTGAGCACACCAGCTAGGGTGGAAGTACAGATTTTCAATCTAACCAATAACAAAGAGAAAGGGTCCCCCAAAGCACGGGTTCCATGCAGGGGAGTGGTGTGGGGAGCCCTGTCTGAAGCCCGGGCCTGGTTAGCTAGAGGGTGAGAAGTCCCCAGCATCGGCCCAGACGAGACACGAAAGCATCGGGAGGAGACCCTCGTGGCGTCCGGCCATCCTGGCGTCTGCTCTGGGGCAGCCCTTGGGATGCGTGTCGCATGCCGGAGACCCTCCGATGGTGATTATGACCGATTACACAGGAGCAATGCCGTGTCCCTAATCATATCACTTACGTCCTGTGAAAGGCGGTGACAAGGGTTTAGAGGGAGAAGATCACAGCTGGCTCATAAACAAAGACCATTTACAGCATCTCAGCCAGGCGCTCACACACCCGTGTGTGAGGGGTCCCGCCTCCTCTCTACCTCAGCTTAACCCCCACCTGCGCTCTCTCTCTCTCTTTTTGTTTTATTTTTTCATTTTTATTTTTGTTAATCCTCACCCAAGAATATTTTTCCATTGATTTAGTCATTTATTTATTTATTTTTAGGGAGAGTGGAAGAGAGAGGGCAAGACAGAGAGAAACATCGATGTGAGAGAAACACATCTATTGGTTGCCTCCCCCACGTACCCTGACCAGGGCCTGGCCCCGGGCTGAGGGGGGAGACTGCAACCAAGGCACGTGCCTGCAACCGGAATCGAACCCAGGACCCTTTGGTCCACAGGCCGATGCTCTATCCACTGAGCCAAACCGGCTAGGGCTCTCTCCATCTTTTAAAAATTATATTTTTATTGATTTCAGAGAGGAAGGGAGAGGGAGGGAGAGAGAGAGAGAGAGAGAGAGAGAGAGAGAGAGAGAAACATCCATGATGAGAGAGAATCATTGATCAGCTGCCTCCTGCCTACCCCCTACTGGGGATGGAGCCTGTAACCCGGGCATGTACTCTTGACCGAAATCAAACCTGGGACCCTCCAGTCCACAGGACGACGTTCTAGCCACTGAGCCACACCAGCTAGGGCCCTGCCTGCTCTTTCTTCTCCAGAACCCTTGGTCGCACCATGACTCGAGTTGGGCTGCTGTGGCTCAGACACGGGCTTTATTCATTTATTCTATTAGCTTGTGCGCCCTGCTCTTGTGAAATTGTCTCGGGGGTAAATTTGGAGCTCATCACCCCTAGAATCTGAACAGCTCTGCACCCCTCCCCGGATCTCAAGCCACCCTGAGCCTAAGACACCGTCTCCGTGTTCCGCCACCCCGTTTCTAATCTGCCTTCAAAGAGAAAGCCAAGTGTCTTGAATTAAACGCAAGGCGGTCCTAGAAGCCATGTGTGATGAGAGTGATTAAATAATGAATTCAAACCAAGGTGGCGTCTGAGTCAGACTGGGGGTCAGGGAGGAAAGTCTTGATTTAAAGCAGCATCTGCCGGGCCTGCTGTGGGGGAGCTGTTGGCCAACATGAGACTTGACGGTGCTGGACAGTATTAACCTGCCTCGCTTGCTTCCTGGCTCCGGGCACCTTGGCCTCTTGCTGCCCCTGAACTGACCACGGCTGTCTTCCTCGGCCTCTGGGACTTCGGAGCTTCCATTCCTTCTGCTGGAAGATGGTCCCCCTGACATGGATCTGGGTGCTGTTCCCAGGCGCCTAGGTCTCTGTTCATTTGTCAGCTCCTCAGAGAGGCCCTTCCTGACTGTCCTGGCTGTAAAATTGTCCCCCACCCATGGTCTCTAGAAAGAGGAAGAGAGAGAGAGAGAGAGAGAGAGAGAGAGAGAGAGAGAGAGAGAGGGGAGAGAGTGAGAGAGAAACATTGATCTGTTGTGCCACTTATTGTTGCCTGCAGGGAGGGCTCCAGGGTGTGTCTGGCCTGTCTCGCTCAGTCCCGATTGGCCAGACCCAGCAGCAAGCTAACCTACCGGTCGGAGCATCTGTCCCCTGGTGGCCAGTGTGCGTCATAGCGACTGGTCAAATGGTCAAACAAACGATCGGACACTTAGCATATTAGGCTTTTATTATATAACGATGATTATTGCTTGGCATTCTGTCATATCTATATGTATTTTTTAAAGTATATTTTTATTGATTTCAGAGAGGAAGGGAGAGAGAGAGAGAGAGATAGAAACATCAATGATGAGAGAGTCTCACTGATAGGCTGCCTCCTGCACGTCCCCTACTGGGGATCAAGCCCGAGACCCAACATGACTCTGACTGGGAATTGAACCATGACCTCCTGGTTCATAGGTCGACGCTCAACCACTGAGCCATGCCAGCTGGGCCTGTCATATATTAATTCTTTGTTTGATTGGCAGTCTCCCCCATCAGCTCTATCCTCCACGAAGACAGCATTTTACCTGGTTTATTTTTTTTCTCCTGCAGTATCTCCACCTTTCACAGCATCTGGGACAGAACACGCAGCGATAAGTAACTGATCAATAAACAAACAAATGCGTCAAGGCATGAACTTCCAAGCTGGAGCGTTTCAATCTTTTCTCAGAGGGAAATGAGCTCTCAGAGATGAAACGAGCTTTCAGACAATGAAAGCCACCACAGCCTGGGCCCAGGTTCCCAAATTCTACCACCCGCAGCCCGGAATAACGCGCTCAGATTCAGGCATATACGGAATTGTTCCAAAACAGAACAAAATGGACGCTCTCCGCTGGCTGCTTTCCCTGCCTGGAAACGAACCGTGGGCCTTGGAGATTCCTTCTTGGAAAAGAGGAGACTGTGTATCGGGAGGCGCACATGGCTTCCATTTCGCCACGGGACGCATCCCACGGGGAACCCACCTCCCACGTGCAGCGCTGCTCGTGTATGTCTGGTTTATAGCAAGTTGGCTGAAAGTGGACAGATCTGGAGCCGAGGTTGTGCATATACTCTGAGTGGCCAGATTATCATGATCTCTGAATGCATAGTAATCTGGCCACTCAGTGCATATCCTATATAATAAAAGGCTAATATGCAAATTGTCCCCTCGACCAGGAGTTCGACCAGCAGGCAAGCAGGCCAACTGCCCATGTCCCCTCCCCCTGGCCAGGCTGGTCGGACCCCACCCATGCACGAATTAATGCACCGGGCCTCTAATATCCTACATAATAAAAGCGAAACATGCAAATTGACTATAACTCCGCTACGCCCACAAGCCATGCCCATCAGCCAATCAGGAGTGAGTATGCAAATTAACCCAACCAAGATGGTGGTTAATTTGCATATCCAGGTAGTGCGAAGACTGAAGACAGTGTAGAAGGAAGCCAAGCGCTGAAGAAGGGAGCGATGCTGCAGAGAAGCACGCAAGCGGGGCGGCGGAGAAGGGAGGGAAGCAGGCAGGGCGGGGAGAAGGGAGGGAAGCAGGCGGGGCGGCAGAGACCCCCACAGGAAGCCCTATTGCAGGAATCTTCCTGCAACGAGCCTCTAGTGTCCATACACACACACACACACACACACACACACACACACACACACACACACACACAGTGGCCAGATCATTATGCGTTCAGAGATCATAATAATCTGGCCACTCAGTGTAAATGACAGTCCCCCTGATGGAGACTGCATGGGGCTGGGAGCCTGGCGAGGCCCAGCACGCTGGGTGCACTGGGAACCATCATTTGGTGAGCCCTTGCCCCCTGACCTGTCCAAAGTGGCAAGTGTGTATGTGGATGTGTGATGGCAATTACTCAGAAGGTCTTAACACTCTTTCCTAATCTCTGCCCTCTCTAGACAACCTGTTGGCTTTTATCCGAGAGCCCAATCCTGATGGTGAGACCCATGGTCCCCAGCTTCTCTTTTTTCCTTGTCTTAAAATACATGTTTATTGATTTCAGAGAGGAAGGGAGAGGGAGAGAGAGAGATAAACATCAATGATGAGAGAGAATCATGGATCTGCTGCCTCCTGCATGCCCCACACAGGGGGATCGAGCCTGCAACCCGGGCATGTGCCCTGACCGGGAATCAAATTGTGACCTGCTGGTTCATAGGTCGGTGCTCAACCACTGAGCCATGCCTGCCGGGCAATAAAAATACACTTTAAATTTTTAAAAAAATAATTCACTTTTTGTATTATGTCATGACGACACCCATAAACAAAATGTTAAAATTCCAAGAATCCTTGAAAAGGTCAAGAGCAACAAATGAACTTCAAAGTCTTTCGTCTACAGATTTCAGGTGGAAACAGCATGGCCGGAAGGGTCCAGACCTTGTCTGACCGTTATAATAGATGGAGACGTAATTGCTGTCAACGTAAGTAATGTGGCCTCATTGAGTAAAATCGGTTGATTGCTTAGGGTTTCCCAAAAGCCCTTAAAATCGCTTCTCTACCACATGTAACCACATGTGGTATGAATAAAATGGGAGTCGAAGGAATGAGGAAAGATAAAACACATAATTAAAAACAGCCCGGTAGGTGCTTGGGTTCATTCATTTGCACAGTTAAAGGCCCGCCATATATGGGTGTTGACTGTACCCCATAAAACACATCAATGCAGGCTGGGTCCCCATTATTCTATCTCAACAATAAATCCGTCCTAGGAACAGGATAAAAATGATAACTGTTGATCATTGTGGAGAGTGGCAGAATGTGAATAGTTACATGTACTTTTTAAAAATGTTTATATTTTTATTGATTCCAGCGAGGAAGAGAGAGAGAGAGACAATGCATCAATGATGAGAGAGAATCATGGGGCGGCTGCCTCCTGCACGCCCCCCTCTGGGGATTAAGCCCACAACCCGGCAGGTGCCCTGACCGGGAATTGAACCGTGACCTCCTGGTTCATAGGTTGAAGCTCAACCACTGAGCCACACTGGCTGGGCACACATAATAGATTTTTTAAAAAATGCCCAAACCTCTTATTCAGCAGAGAATATACACCTATCATACTGTATAGTTTGGTGTTTTTTTGGTGGTGTGTCTGAGTCGCAGTTTTGACTGATTTGCGGGCACGGAGGTGTAGAATTCTCTCTTCCCTGTGCTTTATAATCAGCAAAGGTGGTTATTAACAGGTGTCAGAACTGTGAATAAGTTTTGAAGTTCACAGTCCCCACAGGCCGACCCCTGACCCTGGATTGTGTAAGGTCTGCTAATGTAACCAACGCTGGGGAAAGGTTTTAACTGCGCTCATGCTTTTGATATGCCATTTTCCCATCAAAATATTTCCCCTTATTTGGCCCAGCGAGCTAATGCATTTAGGAGAACACGGCGGTGGCCTCGTACCCTGACCCCTTTCTTCTCATCAACGCACAGCCCCCCGGAAAAGAGGGAGGCAATTAGGTAAATTAGGTAAAAAGTCATCCTTGGGTGTGATGGTCTTTGCTGATTCAGTAACCGTGAAAGTGGCTCCCCAATCGGGTGATGTTTTAGGCAACACGTAAGGAGATAAATGGCTGGGATCTGTCTGCATCTATGGCTAATGGTCCCATGTGTGAATCATTTCAGTCCCGGGGGTAGCACACATCCCTGGGACCCACTATGTAGCATCCTCATCTTCCGTGAACTCATGGGCGCTGGACTCTGCGACCATCATCTTCACCTTGTCATCCCAGTTACCTGATCGAGCCAGAAAAATAATAATGGAAAACGTGTCTAGAATTGAAATATGATCCAGTCTCAGATGTAACGGGAAATATAGGCCCTCCTCATTTTTCCTTGACTTCATGTCTGGTTTTCGTGCGAATCTGTGTAAGTGTAGGTACCGGGATAGCTTGAGTGTGTCTGCTAGATGCCAAATGCCAATGTTGTGTGGAGGAAGGACAATGGAGAAGGAGAGAAGCAGTTGGCGGGCAAGGAGGGAAAGAGAATGATGCTGACAAAACCACTGTCCTCCGGTTCTCGGTGGCTTCCTTGCTACTGGGCTCCAGGGGGATAGAAACACAAAGAAAACTAAGACTGAGACATGGGGATCAAAGCCTTGAGTAAAAGAAAATAATCCAAGCAGGGCAGAGAACATTGGGGGTGAGACTGCGGCATGGAGAAGAATAAAATTGGTGAGATGTGCCTGGCTGGCGTGGCTAAGTGGTTGAGTATCAGCCTATGAACCAGGAGGTCACAGTTGGTTTGATCCCCAGTCAGGGCACATGCCCCGGTTGCAGGCTAGATCCCCACTAGGGGGCGTGCAGGAAGCAGCCGATGCATGATTCTCTCTGATCACTGATGTTTCTACCTCTCTCCCTCCCTCTCCCTTCCTCTCTGAAATCAATACAAATACACTTTTAAAAAAATTGGAGGGATGCCACACCAGATTTTTGGTTGTAAATGGGCACATGGATGTCATATGACTGCACTGATGCATCCTGGTGGCGTGGTTAAGGGACAGCGAGTCCTGGCCAGGCCTGGGGGCAAGCTGTCCAGAGTTCAGGGGAGGAGTATGTTATAGAGGAGCTGGTGTTGGGGCCTAGAAGCTTCGACTGAACTTGAACATGAAGAAAAAGAGCTCTGGGCAGAGAAAACGCAAAATTCAGAAAGTGTTGGGCAAGGTACGGAGGTTGCAAATATCTCTTTCCAATCTCAACATCATGAACCAAACTAGCAGGTGTTTATTGCATGCTTTGTGAGAAGGAGACCAAGGTAAACTTTAAAAAAAATAAAGCTTAGGCTTTTCGTTTGTATTATTCCTTTCGCTTAAGGTTAGATTTTTGAAAACATGGAAGTTACTATTTTTTAATATATATTTTGTTGATCTTAGAGAGAGGAAGGGAGAGAGATAGAGCAATGGAAATACTGATGAGAGAGAAACATCAATCGGCTTCCTCCTGCACATCTCTTACTGGGGATCGAATCCGAACCAAAACCTGGGCATGTGCCCTGACCGGCAATTGAACCATGACCTCCTGGTTCATAGGTCAACGCTCAACCACTGAGCCACACTGGCTGGGCAACATGTAAGTTATTTTAAAAAATATATATTTTATTGATTTTTTACAGAGAGGAAGGGAGAGGGATAGAGAGTTAGAAACATCGATGAGAGAGAAACATCGATCAGCTGCCTCCTGTACACTCCCCACTGGGGATGTGCCCACAACCAAGGTACATGCCCTTGACCAGAATCGAACCGGGACCTTTCAGTCCGCAGGCCGACGCTCTATCCACTGAGCACACTGGCTGGGCAACATGTAAGTTATTTTTTAACATTATAGCCTGTGCCAACTCAGGAGGAGGAACTAGTATTTTATTACAAAGGTGAAAAATCTTTCTCAGCCATTTCCGCAGATAAAGATTTTTTTTTTCTTGTTAAGGAAACAAAATCGATAATGACATCGGAAGAGTTGTACCGAGATGAGAGGCGGTCTTTCCAGGGACGCCAGGGGAGCCAGAGAAAATTGGCAGAGGGGGGTTGGCTGAGCCTGGACCCCAGAGCAGACAAAGGGGTTTTCCCAGTACAGTTCTTGAGACAGAAAGTAGATTTTCTCAGGAAAATTTAAGGACGAGTGGACCCAGAAAAGAACACGAAGTTTTTGTGCAAGACAGGTTGCCCTGAGACAAAAATTAGAGAAAGTTGGAACTGCAGAGAAAAGTCACCCAAAGTAGCAATACACCAAATTACATCATTATCTGTCATTTTCTCTGATATAAACCCCTTTCAAGGACTTTGTTTCCTTTGTACTTCGTGAAACTCCTGTGATCAGTATGGTCTTTATTTTACAAATAAGAAAAATGAAGCTCAGAGAGGTCAACAGAGTTGCCCAAAGCCACACAGCTGGGACCTTGAACTGCAGTCCTTTTTTTTAAAAAAATAGTTCTATTGATTTCAGAGAAGAAGGGAAAAGGAGAGAGAAAGGGAGAGAGAGAGAGAGAGAGATAAAAACACCAATGATGAGAGAGAATCATTGATCGGCTGCCTCCTGCACACTCCCTGCTGTGGATCGACCCCGCAACCCAGGCATGTGCCCTTGACCGGAATCGAACCTGGGACCTTTCAGTCTGCAGGCTGACGCTCTATCCACTGAGCCAAGCCGGCTAGGGCTAAAGTCATTCTTAAGGAAATAGTTTCAGTGGTGGATTTTGTTGATGTGAGTTTCATCCCCCTCCCCTCTGACAGCTGTCAGTCTGTTCCATGTATCCAGGCCTCCGTTTGTATTTGGTTTATCAGTTTATTTTGTTCATTAGATTCTACATATCAACGAGATCATGTGATATTTGTCTTTCTCTAACTGGCTAATTTCACTTCGCATAACAACCCCCAGGTCCACCCATGCTGTTGCAAAAGGTAAAATTTCCCTCCTTTTTTTTTTTTTTTTAAATATTTGTATTGCCAAAACCGGTTTGGCTCAGAGGAGAGAGTGTCAGCCTGTGGACTGAAGGGTCCCGGGTTCGATTCCAGTCAAGGGCATGTACCTTGGTTGCGGGCACATCCCCAGTAGGGAGTGTGCAGGAGGCAGCTGGTCGATGTTTCTCTCTCATCCATGTTTCTACCTCTCTATCCTCTCCCTTCCTCTCTGTAAAAAATCAATAAAATATATTAAAAAAATATTTGTAATGATTTCAGAGAGAGGTAGAAACATCAATGATGAGAGAGAATCATGGATCAGCTGCCTCCTGCACACCCCACACTGGGGATCGAGCCCACAACCTGGGCATGTGCCCTCCTGGTTCATAGGTCTATACTCAACCACGGAGCCACACCGGCAGGGCCAGGTCAACAAACTTTAAACTCACACTTCTCAATTCTTCATAGGACCAGGACAAATACAGAATCCATTTCTTTTGTTGGCTTTTCTTGCTATACCCTGAGGTGCTAGCGGTGGAGGTGGGTCTTAGGATAGCCATCTGGTTAGAAGTCACTGGAAGCTGTGATTGTAGATACTATGCACGCTTTTGGTTAAACCTTTTTAGAGTGACTTGGGGGAGGGGGCGCAATGGGGACCCCCCTTTCCACTGACATGGTATCTATACCTGCCAATTTGGTTGCAATTTTTTTTCCCCTTTTCCACGCATGACTCTGGCTTTGTTGGCAGAAAGTAGTTACGCCTTGCATATTTTCAATAAAAAAAGATTTACTTCTATTACATATGAATTTGTGGAAGCAGCCACGGAGCAAGCCCTTCGTATTATCTAGTTAAGTCTTTAAATTTGGTATTTAGGTGAAATACAAAATACGCTTCGCAGCATTATTCCAAGGCCACTGTTCCTGATGGAAGGAAACGCTAGAAGCGGAGAAGTCGTGCATGGAAAATCCGTTATTAAAAGCGCACCCCCTTATCTACAATAGCAGTGACTTGAACGCAATTTCCTTGCATTGTGGGGACACGCTGCTGTCATCGTCGCTAAAGCTCCGTTAATGTTCCCATTATACATCCCTGTTCAGCATTTCCACCCGCTTATAATTCGATGCATCGCCGAGCTAAACTTTGCTTTATGGAAATCACACTTAAAAAAATTCACACACACACACACTGAGTGGCCAGATTATGATGATCTCTGAACGCATAAATTCTGGCCACTCAGTGTATATCCTATATAATAAAAGGCTAATATGCAAATTGTCCCCTCGACCAGGAGTTCGACCAGCAGGCAGGCCGGCCAACAACCCATGTCCCCTCCCCCTGGCCAGGCTGGCTGGACCCCACCCATGCACCAGGCCTTTAATATATATATATATATATATATATATATACTGAGTGGCCAGATGATTATGCGTTCAGAGATCATAATAATCTGGCCACTCAGTGTGTGTGTGTGTGAATACACACACACACACACACACACACACACACACACACACACACACACATTTATTGATTTCAGAGAGGAAGGGAGAGGGGGAGAGAGATAGAAACATGGCTGCCTCCTGCATGTCCCCCACTGGGGATCAAGCCCGCAACCTGGGCATGTGCCCTTGACCAGAATCGAACCCGGGACCCTTCGGTCCGCAGGCTGAAGGTCCATCCACTGAGCCAAGCTTGTTAGGGCGACTTATTTTATTTGAGAGAGACCGTGACTGGGGCCTTGTAGGCTCAGCCCTCCCAGTAGAGTATTCCTCCCTGTTCCTCAGAGGTTTAAAGCTCTGAGTCATAATCACTGTCTTCCTAAGTGTTGGAACTCAATCCCGGGCCTCTAATTTTTAATCTCTGAGCATTAGTATACCCCGCCTATTCATGCAGACATGCCCCATGATTTTCCTATGGTCAGTTAAAGTTTTCCAGTTTCTTTCTCTTTTTAAAAAAAATCTATATATCTATCTCTCTCTATATATATTGATTTCAGAGAGGAAGGGAGAGGGACAAAGAGATACAAATATCAATGATGAGAGAGAATCATGGATCAGCTGCCTCCTGCACGCCCCCTACCGGGGATTGAGCCCACAACCCAAGCATGCGCCCTTAACTGGAATCAAACCCAGAACCCTTCAGTCTGCAGGCTGATGCTCTGTCCACAGAGCCAAACCAGCGAGGGCGGGCTCCTCACTTTTTAAAGGGCTTTATTCATTCCACAGATGATCGGTCCATTGTATGCAAAAAACAATACTTTGTTATTTTATAAATACGGGCTTCTATTCTAAACACTGGAAAATGTCAAAACCCAGGGCGCTTTTCTTTAGAGGTTTCGCTTCTTTTCTCTTACTCAGAATAGGAAGGAAAAAAATGTCTGAGCCTGGCGATTTCTGCTGTAGCTGACACCCCTCTGTCTTAGCACCGTGTGGGCCGGACACAGAAGGGCTCAGTGCTATTTGAATTTTCCTGGGAGAATCCAATCGACCACCGTGTGAGGGACGCTGCCCATTTGAATCTAGAAGGAGAGAGTTAAGCGACCAGCCCCAATTACAGCCTTGGGAGGGGGTGATTAAGATCAAAATTGGAGGGAGGTTTTTAATTTAGCTGCCTGGATGGAGCTGCCCCCAAGTTGAGCCAAGCTCATCAGATCATGCACACGCCCCGGCCCTGCACCCCGCACCGCCACTCAGAGCAATTACATCAGCAAGGGCACCAAATGGATCGTGTGGCCCAATGCCCTCTGCCTGCAGGTCTACCGGAGTCTCCTTTCCATTTTATTTTATCATTTAAAAAATATATTTTTATTCATTTCAGAGAGGAAGGGAGAGGGAGAGAGAGACAGAAACATCCATGATGAGAGAGAATCACGGATCGGCTGCCTCCTGCACGCCCCACACTGGGGATCGAGCCTGCAACGCAGGCATGTGCCCTGATAGGGAATTGAACCGTGACCTCCTGGTTCACAGGTCGATGCTCAACCACTGAGCCACGCCGGCCGGGCTCCTTCCCATTTTATACCAGCGACAAGGAGCAGATGAAATTCAAGTTAAGCAAAGCAAGACACGCCA
Source organism: Ia io (assembly GCA_025583905.1). NCBI lineage: Eukaryota > Metazoa > Chordata > Mammalia > Chiroptera > Vespertilionidae > Ia > Ia io. The sequence goes on from JAJQQW010000024.1 coordinate 24,614,715, forward strand.
CAGGAAGAAGTGGGAAGACTTTGAGCAATTCGTTCTTGTTGCCAACATGAGTCCACGCGGCTGTGGGTTGTCAGACACGGGTTTCGCTTTCTCAATGTGTTCTTCCTGCTACCAAATCATCTCCCGAACTCTTCCTCGTGTATTTCATCCGCAATGCATTCACCCTCTGCACTGTCAGATCAGCTACATCAGGCCTGCACCAATTTCTCCCTAATGCCATGGGGAGCCCTGGATGCTAATGCATATTACACTGATGGCATGCGTGGTGGAGATGAGGAGTCACTCTGAAGATGGGTGGGAGGGAGCGGCTTCCGTTGGGCCCTGGTGCCATTAGGGAATGGGACCCTCGGGTAATCCTGCTAATGACTCCTTCTGTGTCTGCTCTGCTTACTATGTGCCTGGGAGGGTGCTGGGTGCCTGATGGCATTATCTCTAACTCAGAAAACACCGGGGATGTGGGTACCATTAACCGCCGCCGTGGCCACGAGTCCACACCTGGATGAACATAATGCAGAAGGATGCTTGTCTGTACACAGATCTGAATGTTATACGCTACCCCTGAGGTATACGTATAGGCCGCCCCCACACAGCCATTATTGATATACATCAGGCCAATATAACTGCCCTTCAGGTTGCCACAAACCCAGCATCGATATTTATCAATGAGTGTTTGATGGACATATGGGTCTATTGGTGCTTCCATTGGCAATAGGTAGCCACGGACATTGCAAGGTTTCAAAGCCTGTTTTTCATTCTAAGAAAAACATGAAGTGAGTGTGTGTATCAAGTGACTCAGCCTATTTGGAAGAAAAATGTAAAGTTAATAAGCCCATTTTTTCACTTGGAAAAAAACAGTGTTTTTCATTCGGAAGGCAAGGGCACCCTTTCTTATGGTTTTCCTGATAATGTATTCTAGAATATGATCGTGGGCCCAGCGCTAACGAACTGTTTACGGCCTCTTAATTAAATTAGAAGTAATGAAATATTTTCAGGATTCCCATTAAGGACATGACTGGTGAGGACAGAATATTCTTTTCAGATTAGAGCTGGGCTTAAGTCACTGTTCCCATTCCAGTGCTCCGTCATCAAAATCATCCAAATCCTCCATTCAGTACTTTGAAAACAGCCAACTTTTCTTTGGGTTTAATAGAACCCAAATCAGTCAACTAAACGAATCAGCAAAGTCTCCGGCTCAAGCAATGATGTGTTTTCAATTCAAATTTTTACTTTGTAAACCTCTCTATTCACAAAGGCTCCAAAGAAATGTACGAGGACAGCGAGGTCATTGGCCTTCAACTCACCATAATATACAACAAGATTTATTCCATCCAGCCTTCCTCACTTTAAAAGCTGAAGATTTTAACTGTTCCTATTGCAGATATATATATCTATATATACAGATATATACACATATGTATATTAGATACTATATATTAGATAACTATATATTAGATAATTACATATAACTATAGATATATACACATATGCATATATATACATATATAGTATATACATACACACATATAAAATCACTGAGCATTTTCAAAAGCATGCTATGCTAGTAAATGTTTTTTTTAAAAAAAACTCTATTATAATTCGATAATACCCTTTATTACCTCGGAAAGCTTCCTCTACATTTAAGTGCCTTTTGTATTTCTGGAAGACTCTATTTTTTATTCTAGAATTTTCTCATTCATTACTATGGAATCTATTCCTGGTTATACGAACACAGGACAGTCTACAATAAAGATTTTCTAATGTGGGAAAAAGTTAGGAAAATTATTTTAATTTTTAAATAATAGTTTTTATTTAACGGGAAACTTTGCAAATAAATGAGACAATGATTTTTGGTAAGAATGGATTGTTACCTTCTGACCATCTAAACATGCTCCTGAATCATAATTCACATCTCTGAGAATTCTTGGAAATTAGAGTTTAAATGGCCATTTAATGATCTCAGTCTGCAGTGAAATATGCACATATAAGGAAATATTTAAAGTAAAACCAGCATGAATTACAATAAAACATTAGACTTCAATACCCTCTTCTTTAAGTTGCTACAATCAAAATACTGGTCAATATTTTTGCCTGTTAACTGGTGCTGGTTATAGTTTGTCAAGATTTCAAAAGATTTATAAGTAAATAGCAGTATAGCACTGACCACCAAAATTAGGAAAAATAATTTCAAATTTTAATGCAGTAGCCTCATTTAAATATTCAGTTAAATTTCTTTAAAGATTGAGCTTTACAGCTGACAATATAATATGTATCCAAACAATTTAAAAAGAAGACTAAAAACATCTATTTCTAGTTTTCTTCAAATTATATTATGCTGTCCATGCCTTAAGCCTTTTAAACCGTGAAGTAGTTTATCTCAGTTTGCATTTGAGCAAATGGCATAAGTAATTTTCATCCTGTAATATCAAAAAGCTTCATTTATGAAAAAAAATTTATTAGTAGTTGTTTAAGTTTCTTAATTTAAAGTGGAACGAGTATATTATTATAGAAGCTGGGTGAAATAGGTCAGACAGACTAGGACAAATACCAGAAGATTTCACTTACATGTGGAATCGCAGAAACAAAACAAAACAAAAAAAAAGCAAATAAACTGGACAGACACAGACTCAGAGATACAGAGAACATTTTGAGGGTTTCTGGGTGGGAGAGGGATTGGGGGGCTGGGTGAAAGGTGAAGTGATTAAGAAGCACAAATTGGCAGCTACAGAACAGCCAAGGGCATGGAAAATACAGCAGAGGGAATACGGTCAATAATATTGTACTAACTATGGATGGTGTCAGATGGGGTACCAGGTTTATCGGGGTGGTCACTCTGTAAGCCCTAATTTTGGGGTTGTACACCTGAACCTAATATAGTTATGGGATGCCAACTGGAATTTAAAATTTTAAAAAATTGTGCAAGTGTAATTAATAAATAAATAACATTTCAACATAAACAAGATAGCCTTTATTTTAATAATTCGAACTTCAGGAAGAAATAGACAACCTTTTGTTTTTGTCCACTCTCATTGCCATCTGCTGGGTACTTGTTCTTTAAATCAAATACTAAGTTAAATTCTTACACACTAATGCTTTCATACATTTATTTTTTTAGAGAAATGTCCTTTTTTGAAGTGGCATACTGAAATGAAACAGAATCCAGGATACTGTTTAATATTTTTACAAATCTAAGTTCGTGTGAGTCACTTATATAATTTTACTGAAATGATTGAATCAAAGTAATTGATTGGACATTTAAGATTTCTTTGAATAGTATTAAATGGTAATAATTAGAGTTTAACAACATTGAACATTGCTTATGTATTTTATACTTCCTTTCAGAATTTTCTTTTCTCCTGTCAGCATTGTCTATATTTTGACATTTAGAGAGGGTGAATTTTAGACACCTGATTATGTCTCCATTTAACTGTGGACTATAATACAATAAAACTAAATCCAAGCTCATGCCAATTTTTACGTGGACCATCACATTCAGAGACAATCTCAGTGGTAATATGTTTTTCATTCTATTATAATCTATGAAAAGGCCTCTTTCTTAATTCTAATCCTATGTAATAAAATTCAACTGCAGTTTTTTATTCCAAGGGCAGTAAGAATGGGGAAGCAACTTGTAATATTTTAGAAATGTTTTGCTTCAATGTATTTGATATATTGCAGCAGTCATTTTAAAAGGCAATACTGGGAATGGTAGAGAAAGTAAAAGACTCACAGGTTTGGTTGTATAATCTGTGATTTTTTTTAAAAGTCACTTAGAATTTTTAAATGTGTCTAGTATACAAAATTCTAATTAAACATTACTATTTCCGTTTCTGTAGTCCATAAGAAGTAACACAATGTAGCAAAGCAATTCAAGTTTATCTGGCTCCATTCTAGTGGCCTAATTTTCGTATTTTAGATCATGTATACAAACCACAGGCACCAGTTAAAAATGATTAAAAGATATTTCAAAGGTATTATTCTGTTAAAATTCGGAGTTAATATCATGGTTAAGAAATCATCCATTTGGGTCCCTTCTGGGGTAGGGAAAAAAAAAAGAGAGAGAGAGAGAGAGAGAGACAGAAAGAAACCAGCCAAAAGTTTGACATCTTAATCTTGGTTATTCTTTCAAAAAATAGTAGTGTGGCAAAAGAGTTTTGTTAGCAGAGGGAAAATTCGGAGCAGGAGGAAAAGTGAATTTTCTCTGTCCCATCGGTCTGTGTCAATATTGGCACAAGTGGGCTGTTTGCTTCTGTTTGTTTTCATCCGTAGACGTATTTCATGGAAGTCTGCAAGATTCAATTCATTGTATTTGTTTTGTGTGTCCAAGGACTTACTTAAGTCTCCTCAGGTACATGGAGAATACGGGTTTTTCAAACGAGGTAGCCAGCATTCAGTCAAGGGTGGCAGTTTTTTTTTTTCTTCCTTCCACTTATAGTTTGGTATGTGGTCATTACATCTAAACACTTTTGTAAGAGGCAGGCTGTCCCAAGATGAAGTTGCATTTCTCTGTTTCTTCATTTGAATCTCTTGGCATATAAAAAAATTCAGATCCCCCTCTTAACATTTTATTTATGCCAATATTTACAAATCCTCGAAGCAAAAACATTGCAACGTGTAAGTATCTGGTCATTTTGCATAAAAGATTCCGACAGCTAACCGTCTAAGCACATTGCTAAATACTCAGTTAAAATTGCAGGACGCAGAGCCTGAAGATTTTTTTATGTGAAGTTAACATTCTGTGCTGAAAAAATAAAACCATTTTATTTATTTCTCTAGCAAGTCCATCTCTCAATTGATGACTTAAGCTTAGGCGGCTCACAGGGTACATTTTTTCCACTAAAGGTAATTAGTGTAATTAATTAATTATTCGATAATTGCAATGCAGGTTAACAAACTCCTCTATGAAAGTTTTAAAAAATGTCCTTCATTCAAACGGTGAACTCTAAGCCTATAAAACTCTTCAATGAACCCCAAGATATCAAGCAACCTTTTATTTAGCTAAACCTACCCCCCACCTTTACTTTTATTCAGACTTAAATGCTCAGTCTGCTCACAGCTCAGTAAAAACCCAGAAAGCCTTAACGGATCACTGATTTTAACCAAAGAGGTAGGTGGGTATTCCTGATAAGTGAATTCAAAACAATTTTTTTGTTTTAGCATTAATAGTTTTCATCAAGTGAAAACCAGCAGAGTTAACGTTTGAATAAGCGTGCTGATTAACATATCTTTTATTTTAAACTCGAGGACAAACATTCTGAAACAATATCTATTACGTCGGAACAAGGGTGTGTGTTTTTTTTTTTTTTTTTCCGGCACATTTTCTAATATTCTCGCAGCGGAGTTCTTTTGAGCCCCGTACAAAGCCAAGGATTCGGTTGAAAACGGCGGGAAGACATAAAAATCAGTTTAAGGAAAATGATATTTAATCTTGCATCGGTTCAAGCTAATGGATGAGGTGGTTAAGCCTTTCATTTGGCATGAGGTTGAGGGCTCAGTCCTGGTGCTTTGTCTTTGAAAGTGTATTTGTGACTTAAAGATAAAAAGACGCAGGTCTGAATTTAGAGGTGACATGTTTTAAAGGTGCTGATCCATTTTAGGTAAAATTATTATCATCAACAGCAAGAGGCTTTCTCAGTATTTGTTAGTGCTTTTGTTCCTTAAATATCTACATACTCTCTTTAGCAGACACATACTTTGTGAAATGTATGCTTTTTTTTTTTTTTTTTTCTTTCTCGGAATGATCCTGTGTGTCAAACATTGCTTTTAAATAATATTTTTCTAGCCTTGGAAAATGCATGCCAATTCGGAAAGTGACGGTGAGATAAACGATGCATCTGACAAAAACAGAGAGGGGGCAATTTCCATTTTTGGCTAAAAGAGGAACCTGAACAGCATTAAATCAGGGACGAGAAAAATCACTCTCAATTATACCCGTGTCCCTTCTTGCTCTCTCTTCTAAATAAAGTCCCCCAAAAGCTTTCATCCTGGAAATGCAAAACCAGTCACCAAACCGCCTCCTGTCACTGGTGCAATATTGATCTTGTAATTACCGCTTTGAGGGCCAAAATGGACCTTTTAATGTGTGATTATGAGATGTTATCAAAAGTAAATGTTGGCAACAAGTGTCTCCCACGCTTACAAAGCATTTTCATGCTCACTGGGCAAGATGGATGTAAGTCCCGAACTGTGAAAACACAACCTTCCCACCGAAAAAAAAAAAAAAAAAAAAAAGGAAAAAATCTGTAACGTTGGCTCTCTCTTTTTTAAATGGATTTTTAAAAAAATGGTATTATTGATTGCACTTGATGAAAAGAATTCCTCACATACTTTCTGTAGCCTTTCGGAGTTCATTGCTACCTTGTGGCATTTGCAAGTGTTTCTATGTTTGTGGCAGGGCATTCAGATTTCTTGTCAAACCTCACCCAGGTCCTAATCACACACACACATCTCAGACGGACAGACAGACGACAGCCACGGCTTCTTGTTCTAACCTTCGCCGCGAGGACAGGTAGGGGCAGGAACAAGTGGCTGATGACCCCACGGCATGTCCGTGGCTCTCTCGTCTGACACTTGTCAGAGAGAAACGAGCTAAGATGCTCTTATCAATTACAGGTTCTCAGGGTAGCGCCAGGGATGCGAGAAAGAGGAGGGTGGCTTTTTTGAGGTTTTATTTTTTTAAAGGATGACATCTGTGAGCAATCAGAAGAGGCCAAGAAAAAGACTTTGAAATGCTTACAGGCAAAAAAAAAAAAAAAAAAAAAAAAAAAAAAAAATCTAAGAAAAATAGTGTTGAAAATAAAACATCAAGTTCTTTTTTTTTTTTCTTCATTTTTCTGTAGCAAACAGAGGCTTAGAGGCTGAAGTATTTTTATCATCTGAAGTTAGATACTATCACACCACACAGCCGAGTGCAGACTGTCCGGTGAGCTAATTAAATATCAACAGTTGGAATAGTAAGAAATGTCCCGGATCAAATAGAATTTCTTTGGAGATCGTTTTGCTGGAATCAGGTTTTAGTCCCTAACCTCGTTTCAGGAAGCGAGGAAGGCATGCAAAAGGGAACATATTGGGTCGTCTGTCCTTCCCGCTAATGGACATGATGTCTTTTAAATAAAATCATTTACTCAGTGACAGCAAATGCCATCAACAGATGTGGACTTATCGGCTGAGGCAAGGCAGCAGATTAACTGATGGAAGTATCCATTGCGGTTCTGAAAATAGATGTTATTTAGGGGGACGGTGGGATCCGGGGAATAATCATTTGTATAATTAGAAAAACTGGAAATGAGTCAACAGGAATTGCTTGGGCATAAAAACACCACTGGAAACCACGTGAAGTGAGCTGCTTACCAAAGTCCACCCAATGCACATGGAATTTGCTGTTTCCTTTTTTAAAATAATTTTTAATTGATTTTTTTTACAGAGAGGAAGGGAGAGGGATAGAGAGTCAGAAACATCGATGAGAGAGAAGCATCGATCAGCTGCCTCCTGCACACTCCCCACTGGGGATGTGCCCTCAACCAAGGTACATGCCCTTGACCAGAATCGAACCCAGGACCCTTTAGTCCCCAGGCGGACGCTCTATCCAGTGAGCCAAACCGGCCAGGGCTTTGCTGTTTTCTTTCGAAGACCAGAGTGAGCTAGATCTTGGAGACAGACCGAATTTGGTGCAAATAAAAATCCTGGTAAATGCTATGCATCCTATGTCAACGGTTTGTTTGAATGCCTTCAGGGCTGGATACATTTCCCAATTTAATTCCCTCCCAATTAATGTCTTCCACAGCAATGTGGTCAAATGGTTGCCTATTATTGGATAGGACTCCTGTATAGAGAAGACATTTAGGTTTTCCTTATTGTGGGCAATTATGTCATTCTCCCTCTTGCCTGAAAAAATGTAGCATAGCTTTTGGCTCAGTGGCTAGAGCGTCGGCCTGCGGACTGAAGGGTCCCGGGTTCCATTCCAGTCAAGGGCACACGCCTGGGGTGTGGGCTCAACCCGCAGTAGGGGGCGCGCGGGAGGCAGCCGATGGATGATTCTCTCTCATCACTGATGTTTCTATCTCTCTCTCCCTCTCCCTTCCTCTCTGAAATCAATAAAAAAAAGTAGCACAGAAGAACATATCAGAATAGTCCTATGCTGAAAGAATGCAGAATAAATGATTATAAGACAGGAGAATGGGAGTGCCTATGAACGAATTCCATCGAAATGCACATCACCTCTCAACTGTGGTTCGACTTGAAAACTACCCAGAATGCCCTCACTCCACCAGACACTCCTCGCCAACCCCTCAGTGGTCACAACTGTTTGGTTCACCAAGGATCTCATCGCCACATTAAACCAAGGCCAAGGGAGGCAGGCTTGCTGTGCAGGCGCACGGAAATGAGAGAGAGAGAGAGAGAGAGAGAGAGAGAGAGAGAGAGAGAGAGAGAGAGAGAGAGAGAGAGAGAGAGAGAGAGAGAGAACAAGAACCCGGTCATGATGAACTCCCAGCAACCTCAGAAAGCAGAGCCCCTCACTCCATCATTGACCATTGACATCACCCCGCTGGGCTGTGATCTGGGCCAGCAGGTGGGGAGAGCGCATTAAACCCAGCACGCCCCCAACCCCACCCCAACCCCGCAGCCCACAACGCCCCACCTCAGGGCCAGGGGGGCTCCAGGACGCGTCCGCGGTGGCCCATTCTGAACGATCAACCTCTTGGTCGTCTTTACCTCTCCCCACCGCACGACAGGGTGTCACCCGCCTAATGGCAACTTGCAAGAGGAACAAACTCATCCAGTTGTGTGTGTGCGTGTGTGTGTATGTGTGTGCGTGTGCGTGTGTGGGTGCGTGCGTGTCTGTGTGCGTGTGTGTACGTGTATGTGTGCGTGTGCGTGTGTGGGTGCGTGCGTGTCTGTGTGCGTGTGTGTACGTGTATGTGTGTGTGTGTATGGGCCACTGTCGTGATTAAAAGCGGTGCCACGCCCTAACCGGTGTGGCTCAGTGGATAGAGCGTCGGCCTGCCGACTGGGGTGTGCAGGAGGCAGCTGATCGAGGTTTCTAACTTTCTATGCCTCTCCCTTCCTCTCTGTAAAAAAAAAAAAAACCCAATAAAATATATTTAAAAAATAATTTAAAAAAAATAAAAGCAGTGCCACTCTGTAGCTTACTGCAACCATTCAGGGCTTTTTCATTACAAAAAGAAAAAAAAAGGGCTCTGAGATAGGGAACTTTGCTAAAATGTGGATGTATAGGAGGTTGCTCTGTCCGCTGATGAGATAATGGAACTTATGGCGCACGATTATTCATGTTTTCGTAGCTTTTCATTGAATGTGAGCAGTGGTCCACTGGGAAGGTACGTTGGGCTTTCCTGCAAATGCCCAATAACATTGTATTTCTACAACAACATCTTTTTAGAAATCCACGTTAAGATTTATCATTGTTAAGTCCATGTTTCTACTCTGGACCGAAAAGATTCTGGGGCCCAAATACAGAGAAACAAGATGTTTGGTTCCTTCGGAAGTTTTATCATTTGGCATCGTCACAGGCGACTCGCTCCTGATGGCCCATTTGCCCCAATTCCAGAGAAGCAAAAACTCCCGGGGGCGTGGTCCCCATCAGAGCATCCACCTGGCACGCGAGAAGGTTTTGCAAGAAAGACCTTAGAATGCCGGTAAAAAGGAATACATGCATCTCAATAATCCAAAAAGTTGATGTTTGCGATGACTCTAAACAGACATATCTCCATGGAAAGAAAACAGCTGTCATGTAACAGAAAGGGACATTATTTTCAAACTCTGTGTTTGGTCCTTATCCTATTTCTAGCTCTTTCTCTCCTCCTCTCTCTGAGTAACTAACTCCTCGGAGTATGGGCGGCATCCTCTAACCAACAAGTGACTCCCAGAGCTCCCACATCCGGGAAAATACCACCACGTCTGAATGAAAACATAAAAGCAATCGGCCGCATTGAGAACGGATAAGAGACACGTATTAGATCACGTCGATTTCTCATCAACCTGCCCCCCCCCGCCACCTTTCCGTTATAATCCATCTGACCACGGCGCCTCCTTTAAGATCATCGCTTTGTGTCCCAGGCCCACGGAACTCAGAATCAAACTGTTCACTTTTCAAACCCACATGAAAGGCGCCGGATGAGTAAGAGTGCGTCCCAGTGTGACCACTCGCACCCAAAAGGTTTTATCTCTTTACTGTATTTGATGAAAGGCCTCGGATTGAGTTAAGCAGCGAATCCGGGAGAATAATTAGCCGCTGTCGAGTCCCCCCTGTCCCCCCCACACCCCCTGCTTTTTATATGAAAGCTTAAATAAGGGAAAATGGAATGTCAGTCAGCAACTGGCTCACACCATCACAGTCATTATAATCTATTAGAATGAAACCATCATCATTAGAATTTCTGCTCTTCTCCTACCTTGGGATGGATGGGCTGTTTTCCTCTGTTTCATGACAGCTGTAATTTTTACAGAAGCTCTTGGTGTGTTTTCGTCAGTGTCTAAAACAGCCTAAAGGGGAAAAAAATAGAAAAAAAAATAGAAAAAGTAGCTCTTGGCCTACAGAAATATACATTCGTGCGTTAGTGACTCGGAGCAGGCAACGTGGGCGTGTGTGTGTCTGGGTGTCTGTCTGGAGGCCTGGTCAGCATTTTTGCTCATCTCGCCCGGCAGCTGGACCCTGACCTTCAAGTTCTTTCTTTTTCTTTCTTTTCTTTCTTTCTTTTTTTTTTTTTAGAAAAAGAATTCTTTTCAGATGCCAAGTTCCCCCCATTTCTTCCCCTCCCACTGACACCATCCTATTCAGATGGAGAGATAACTTTATTCATCTGCACATCATTGTATCCAATTCAATAGGCAAACTGCTCGGCCGGCCCTCGGAGTGGCCGGACAGTTATGTCTTCATTCCCCACCCCAGCCCCCTCCCCGGCCCCCCGCGCAATGAGATTTTCACCACCGACCCTTCAGGCATGAAATGAACACGCTTGCAAAAAAAAAAAAAAAAAAAAAGAAAAGAAAGAAAAAATCATCTCCAGCAAGTGTTTTTAGGACGCTGCTGGGTCCCCGTAGCTATAATTTCTGGCAAACTTTTCAATGGGATGGGCTGCGTCACCGTGGGGCTGAGCGGCTTAGAATCCTCTCCATGTAACACATGTTGGAGGATTCATTTATTCATTCGTTGTCCATGAAAGGCTCGGGCATCTCACGTGTGTGTTTTGGTACCGAATTCGGGGCATCCGGCCTTAGAAAGCAACACCTCGCACAGATTATACAAAGAATGGAGAGGAAGAATGCCATCTCCCAGCCCCCCAAAGCAAATATCTTGTCCCCCAGAAAAACAAAATTATTATGTGTGTCTTGGGATCGATTTCGGAAGAGAGAGGAATTAAAGAGAGAGGAATGAAAGACACACACACACACACACACACACCCACCCACCCCCAGGCTCTAGAACACTTTGATTTATTTCACTTTGGGGGAGTTTGGAGTTTTTAAGAGAAAAACAGAACTTGCTCAGTGCCAGGAACATCAAGTAAGTGTTTGATGTTGGCCACTCTCGCTGCAAAACCAGTCTAGTATCTTTCGTCAGAACACGGGGTATCAGATTAGCGTGGGGGGTGGGGGGTGGGGGCTGGCTGGGATAAGACAAAAGAGTTCTTTCCTTACGAGCTGGGGTTGCTTTTGGAAAGTTCCAGAAGGAGCGTTTCCAAAAACAAAACAGCCTTTGGGATTGTGATGTTGGAAAAAACAACAACAACAAAAATCTTGGTCAAAATATTTTTGAACTGGACCATCCTGGGACCCCTCCCCGCCCCCCCCAAACACTCCCCCACCCCATCCCCCGCCCCCATCAGAATGCAAAGCCTGAACATCGAATGATTAAAATTAAACAGAGCATCGCAAAGTCCTTAAAGGGATATAAAACCTTCGAGCTCCTGCAGGTGGAAAAAGAGAGAGATCTTTTGAAAAAAAAAAAAACAACAACCAGACTTACATCCCCGAGGAGGCATTTGCTACTCTAGCTCCTATCTGCGTGCGGAGAGGCTGTGGAGGACCCTGGGAGGATTTGGGAGTTTCAAAAGCGAGAAGTTTATACATTAGGGCTGCGGGTTGCAAAACACTGTTGATATTCAAATGTTTATTGTGCAAAATCTGGGATAAGCCGCCGATGAGGGCCCCCTTCAAGTGCCTACAACTCTTGCTAATTCCCCTCAGCATTGAGGCGCGCACAAAGGCCTTAATCCAACCCCACTCTCTTTTTCAGAAAGCCCAGGCCATTTTCTCTCCCGTAAACTAACAACACCGGCCCGGCCCGCTGCAGAGGGGCTCAGGGAAAAAGCACTCCGTGTTTATACTTGGCCGACACTTTGTGCTTCTCGGGCAAGCACGGCGAGAAGCTATAAGTGGTTCCCCAGGCTTCATGGTTTCTGTAGGGGTGGGGAACCCTTCAGGCTTTGGGGGGGGAGGGCAGTGTTTAAGGAGGAAAAAGGCACTGGGGTGTTAGGCGCTACCTGGGAAAAGAAATGGATGGCTGGAGACTTATTCTTGTCCTTTTGATTTAGGTGGGGGAAAGCAGGCTTGATTGGTGTAGGTAAGATGCACATTTGGTTTGTTTGTTTGTTGTCATCCTCACCCGAGGATGTTTTTCCATTGATTTTGAGAGAGAGTGGAAGAGAGAGGGAAAGACAGAGAGAAATATCGATGTGAGAGAAACACATTGATTGGTTGCCTCCTGCATGAGCCCCAACCAGGGCCCGGGCCGGGGAGGAGCCTGCAACCAACCTCTGTGCCCTTGACCGGAATCGAACTCAGGATTCTTTGGTCCGCAGGCCGACGCTCCATCCACTGAGCCACACCATCTAGGCCTGGAGACTTATTCTTGTCGTTCTGATTTACGTGATAGAAAGTAGACTTGCTTTGTTTAGGTAGGATGCACATTTTGATAAGGTGGTATTACAGGTGGTATTATTGTTCTTCAGCACTGTTAGCTTCTCTCTCCAGTTTTTTTCTCTACTCCCCACAAATGCTTTGTATTATTCCCCACAGATATATCTTAAGATCATATAGACAGCCCGGCTGCGGTGGCTCAGTGGTTGAGTGTCGACCTATGAACTAGGAGGTCACTGATCAATGCCCAGGTTGTGGGCTCGATCCCCACTAGGGGGCGTGCAGGAGGCAGCCGATCAATGATTCTCTCTCATCATTGATATTTCTCTCTCTCCCTCTCCCTTCCTCTCTGAAATGAATAAAGATGTACTTTTTAAAAATCATATAGACAATTGTCACTATTTTCTCTCAGTCACGAGTTGCCTTTATCAGGATGAGAAATGGATCCAGCCCAAATGTGAGGCCTCTTACTTTCCGCACCTGTACTTCTGGTGGTCATTCCTAATTTCCAGTGAAAATTCCCCTCGCAAACCATTACATCTGCTGTTGGCAGCGGCCACCAGGCATTTGCTTCTGATTGTGCGGATGCAAGTGACCAATTACTCTGATAATTAAGTAGCTGTGGGTGCAATTAGAAGTGAGCACGGCCCTGGCCAGTGTGGCTCAGTGGATAGAGCATCGGCCTGCGGATTGAGGGGTCCCGGGTTCGATTCCGGTCAAGGGCATGTACCTTGGTTGCGGGCACATCCCCAGTAGGGGGCGTGCAGGAGGCAGCTGATCGATGTTTCTCTCTCATTGATGTTTCTAACTCTCCCTCGCCCTTCCTCTCTGTAAAAAAATCAACAAAATATATTTAAAAAAAAAAAAAGGAAGTGAGCACAATTTTGCCCATAAATGAATCACAGACATGAGACCGACCGGGAAGCCAACACGAGAACAGATGTGAGTCGATTTCAGAGTTGGACTTTGGTCATTGAGGTCACCAAAAATCCAACCACACAGAATTCTGTGTGCCAATCAGAGAACAGGATGCCTCCTTTCAATTGATTTCTATTCATGGGAAAGCTCAGACCGGCTCCTTGGGAATGTTTCTGCGTTGCTATAGACACTACGACCAGAATCGAACCTGCACCCTTTGGTCCGCAGGCCGACGCTCTATCCACTGAGCCAAACCAGCTAGGGTGATGAGAAGAAATTCTGGTGGGTCCCTTTGAAGTTCCTGTGCTTGGAATTGAGACAGCTGATCTGTATGTCTTTGCTTGAGATTACTCTGTGTCCCAGTAGCTTCTCCAACAGAAAACAAGATATATTCACCTTGGCCAAGTAGCTCAGTTGGTTCGAGCATCGTCCCAATACACCAAGGCGGCAGGTTCGATGCCAGGTCAGGGGATATACAGAATCAAACAATCTATATATATAAAAGGCTAATATGCAAAGTGTCCACTCGGGAGTTCGACCGGGAGTTCAATTGCTCACTATGACGCACGCTGACCACCAGGGGGTGGCATGGAACGAAGGAAGTCCCAGGCCGGCAGCTGGGGAAGGAAGGCCCTGATCAGCCCCGAGTGCTGGCCAGGCCTAGGGACCCTACCCATTCATGAATTTCATGCACCAGGCCTCTAGTGAATACATAAATAAGTGGAACAACACATCTCTCTCTCTCAAATCAATCAATAAAATAAAATTAAATTAAGATACTTTCAAGATAATGCACCTTAAAGACAGTAATCTTTGCAGCAAGTGACTATTATAACACAGCGTAAGATTAACCTATAGCAACTTTGGTAACTTTTCTAATGAATCATGCCACACATTTGAAACAGTTTCTAGATTACAGTATCTAAAATCAACTGGGGGGCACCCCAAGCTAAACCCCAAATGGTTAAAAAAGACATTTTCTATCATGACTTTGAATATGAAGGAAATAACCAACTCAATGGTCTTTCCGAACCTAACTCAATCCCGTTTAAAACAAGTTAAATGTATTAGGGTGAGATTGATTAATAACGTGATACAGGTTTCAGATATACAATTCTACAATACTTGGTCGGCATATTGTATACTAGAGGCCCGATATTTGTGCACGTTAGGGTCCCTAGGCCTGGCTGGTGATCAGGGTCAATCTGTGAGGCAACCAGTGGGGTGATCTGGGGGACCCTGCTGGCACCCGCCTTGGCTGGCCTGGGGCCTGTGGGCTGGGGACAGCTCCTGCATTGAGCGTCTGCCCCCTGGTGGTCAGTGTGCATCATAGCGACGGGTCGTTCCGCTGTTCGGTCAATTTGCATATTAGGCTTTTATTATATAGGATTGTATATTTTAAGGCCTGGTACAAATCCTCTGATTTCTGTGATTGCATATTTGTCTAATCATAAGAACTACTGTATATGACCACTTTTAAGATTTCAGAATGGCCCTAGGCCAGTGGTCGGCAAACTCATTAGTCAACAGAGCCAAATATCAACAGGACAACAATTGAAATTTCTTTTGAGAGCCAAATTTTTTAAACTTAAACTTCTTCTAACGCCACTTCTTCAAAATAGACTCGCCCAGGCCGTGGTATTTTGTGGAAGAGCCA
The DNA here is from genome assembly GCA_025583905.1 of Ia io. NCBI lineage: Eukaryota > Metazoa > Chordata > Mammalia > Chiroptera > Vespertilionidae > Ia > Ia io. The sequence goes on from JAJQQW010000024.1 coordinate 24,630,163, forward strand.
CACTCAAGGGGCCAAAGAGCCGCATGTGGCTCGCGAGCCGCAGTTTGCCCACCACTGCACTAGCTGGTTTGGCTCAGTGGATAGAGCGTCAGCCTGCGGACTGAGAGGTCCCGGGTTCGATTCTGGTCAAGGGCACGTGCCCGGGTTGCAGGCTTGATCCCTGGTAGGGGCCATGTAGGAGGCAGCTGATCCAGGATTCTCTCTCATCACTGATATTTCTCTCTCTTACTTCCTCTCTGAAGTCAATAAAAATATATTTAAAAAAAAAGATTTCAGGATGGTCTTTATCTTTGAAATTCTTTTCAGCTAGGAGAAAAACATTCTGCATGAAACAGCCAAATGGGGAACAATCGGGACATCACAACGCAAAGCGAGCCTGCTGGATCTAGGCCGCCGTGTCTAATGGTTCTCTCTTACATTATCGAAATTAAATCACTTATGTCATTAGCGTGGTTTGCAACCTCGCAGGCCTTCTGGGTAGTCAGGCCACGGGCCTGAATGAACATGGAAATGGGTTTCTCCCGCTGCCGCCTGAGGTCACTCCTGGAGGGGAATCAGCGTGGCCGTGGGTGGGGCCCGATCGCCCCGCCAGGGAGGGCAGACAGAGCCACAATTTCTCCTAAAAATGGCAATGATGTGACTCAATCCCAGGAAATGTGAAATGACACTCGTTCAGCATAATTAAAAGCTCCCGGGTTTATAGCAAAAGACAATACGCAGTCTGATGGGGAACAGTTCAGGCGCAAGCAAGCAAGGTCCCGCCCAGGTGAATCTGGCCTGGAGTGGCCTGTCCTTGGGTAATGAACAAGGGTATGTATTTTTTAAAAAAATATTTTTATTGATTTCAGAGAAGGAAGAGCGAGTGAGCGAGAGAGAAACAGCAATGAGAGAGAATCATGGATCGGCTGCCTCCTGCACGCCCCCTAACTGGGGATCCAGCCTGCAACCCGGGCATGTGCCCTTGACTGGAATTGAACCCGGACCCTTCAGTCCACAGGCTGACACTCTATCCATTGAGCCAAACCAGCCAGGGCAGGGTATGTATTTTTTAAAAAGTTTTCATTAGTTGGGCCAAAGATCTGCACGAAGCATTCATTTCCTCGGGGAAGAAAAGAAACGAAAGAAAAGAGAAAAAAGGAAAGAAGGAAGGAAACTTTAGTCCCTAAAATCTACCAGAGAGAATGATGGGGGGGAAATGGTGGTTTTGAGTTCCTTGTTTTATTTTACTGGATTTTTTTTTTTTAGTTACTTTGTTTTATTTAAAGGTGGGGATACTGCAGTAGAGGGTGTGCAGGAGGCAGCCAATCCATGATTCTTTCTCATCATTGATGTTTCTCTCTCTCTCACTCTCTCCCTTTCCTTTCTGAAATCAATAAAAATATATTAAAAAAAGAAAAACAAAAAAAGAGGTCATGGTTTGGTTCCCAGTGAGGGCACATGCCCAGGTTGCAGGCTAGATCCCCAGTGGGGGGTGTGCAGGAGGCAGACGGTTGATGTTTCTATCCCTCTCCCTTCCTTTCTCTCTAAAAGCAATAAAAACATTTTTTTAAAAGAGTGATTTGCCCAATTTCTGCTGGTGTAAAGGCAAGAATCCATCCACCCTGACTCTGAGGTGGCCCCAGTTGGGAGCCCTAGGTGGCCCCCAAGTTAACCCCCGCCCCGAGGATGCTCGCTGGAGTGTCCTCAGACCCCGGGGAGACACCCCCTTTTTCTCATTGCAACCCACCCCTTCTATTGGCAGGTGGATCACCCAGCAAAGGCCCATTGAAACCCTCCTCTCCACGCTCTCTCCCACCTTCTCCACTCAAAAGGGACAGAGAGAGGGGGGGGGGGGGGGGGGGGGCGGCGCACAAAAGCCTCTTCGCCCCAAAGCCCTTGTAATGGGCTCATTAAGCACCCGCCTGGGCTTGTTATCAAATACTTGGGAAGCGGCCGGCCCGTAAGTAGCTGCCTGTTTGCCACAGATAATATCAAATTGGAGAAACATGTAAAAGCACATACAAACACAGTAACATGAGATGGGCTCTAATGATACGGGCCCAGCGCACGGGGAAATAATTAGTCACGCCGTGCGCGGGGCTGGAGGGCTGGAGCAGGGCTAATTTTGTGGGGGGCCGAGGCAGCGTCTGACTTGGGAGTTCTGTGTAAGGGGTAAACAAACGTGCAGAATTCCCTGCGGGAGCAAGCAGAAACCACGCTCTGTCATTGGGGTCGGCACACGGAGTATTTACTAAACATTCTTCTGAAGCATCCCTTAAAGGGATGCGGTGAGATATTTTGATGACATCAGCTGTGAACTTACGTTGTGTAAACTTAGCCTGATTCGGAATAAAAATGATTTCTTTAGCCCTAGCCGGGTTGGCTCAGTGGATCGAGCATCAGACGGTCGACTGAGGGGTCTCGGGTTTGATTCTGGTCAAGGGCACAGACCTCGGTTGCAGGCTGGATCCCCGGCATGGCCAGAGCCTGTGTGGGAAGCAACCGTTCGATGTGTCTCTCTCACATCGATGTTTCTCTCTCGCTGTCTCTCCCCATCCCTGCCACTCTTTTAAAAAATCAATGGAAAAATAACCTCGGTGGGAGGATTAACAACAAAAAGTTATTTACTTAGAATATATGGAGCGGGCCCTAACTGGTTTGGCTCAGTGGATAGAGCGTTGGCCTGCAGACTGAAGGGTCCCAGGTTCGATTCCGGTCAAGGGCATGTACTGTGGTTTCGGGCACATCCCCAGGAGAGGGTGTGCAAGAGGCGGCTGATCGATGTTTCTCTCTTATCGATGTTTCTAACTCTCTATCCCTCTCCCTTCCTCTCTGTAAAACTCAATAAAATATATTTAAAAAAAAGGAATATATGGAGTGGTACTACTTATATTTTATGATGTTAATGCTAAAAATCAGTATCTTGATTTAAAATGAACTATGTTATCTATGCCGGACATTAGAATGAGTGATTTGTAAACAACTGATGATTGCTGATCACCTTGTAGGGAATCACAATGGGAGGGAGTGATATTTTGAGGGAGAATTTCTCCATGGGGGAAAATTTGGTTTTCCATTGTTATCTGTGTAATAATCCTATGTAAAGTACTCATCTATTAATTTCACTGAGTTTTGCTCAAGAAAAACCCTGTCTACCTCAGAAAACTGTATGTCCAACCTCTCTGGGGAAATGAAATATTTTTCTTATTTTTAAATATTTTTATGGATTTCAGAGAGGAAGGGAGAGGGAGAGAGAGATAGCCACACCAAGGATGAGAGAGAATCATGGATCGGCTGCCTCCTGCATGCCCCCCACCCTGGGGATCGAGCCTGCAACCCAGGCACGTGCCCTGACCGGGAATTGAACCTTGACCTCCTGGTTCATAGGTCAATGCTCAACCACTGAGCCACACTGGCTGGGCTGAAATATTTTTATGTCTAAAACTTTAAAAGATCAAAAGATATTCTGTACCTCATCCCAGAGGAACCATCGGCTGTTGATATTATTGCTGTGATTTTTGATATCTTAAATGCTTGGTAAGCGTTTGTCAGGATGGCAATTAGTGGCACAAACTGTACTCATTCTCACCTTTGCTCCCCACTACTACCAGGATCAGCAATTAAAAAGGACTCTTCCATAAATTTAAACTTAGCTTCTTCGCCTGGATTTAGGCTCCCTGGGATTTAAGACTGGGGGGAGATGACCTTGTGATCAGAGATGCCGGACCCTGAGCGGGGACCCTGGATTTTCTAGGCATTTCCCCGTCACGTATAACCCTGGGCGCACCCCTGCGTGTCCTTCCTGTCCTCATCTGTCAAATGTGAGGGCTGGGAAAATCGTGTCTACCTTGACTCCCAGCCCCCCAATTCTATTTTTATAACGTGATCAGGGTAGAGAGCACAGACACGTGACCTGCCGTGGACATCCAGGTTGAGCAACCTTACTTAATTAGCTCATCACGTTGGAGGAAAGGATGATTTAGTGAAAAATCATTGCAAGCAATTTTTTTTTTTTAAATAGGGCTTTTTGTGTGGCATGATGCTGACTGGTGGACAGATTCCACCTTTTGAAAATAGATATAAAAGAGTACCTTTTTATTTTATTTATTTTTAAAAAATATATTTTATTGCTTTTTAAAGAGAGGAAGGGAGAGGGATAGAGAGTTAGAAACATCGATGAGAGAGAAACATCGATCAGCTGCCTCTTGCACACCCCCTACTGGGGATGTGCCCGCAACCAAGGTACATGCCCTTGACTGGAATCGAACCTGGGACCCTTCAGTCCGCAGGCTGAGCCAAACCGGTTTCAGCAAGAGTACCTTTTTAACTGGACAGAGTATATTCATATCAGAAGGTCTTCCAGACACAATTGGGCCCCTACATCCACCATGTGTGTCCTCTGTCACAGTAAATCTGCCTGTGGTCCTTTCTCCTACGGATTCCTATCACTCTTCAATTCGCCATTAAAAACAAAACAGCCCTGGCCGGTGTGGCTCAGCGGATAGAGCGTTGGCCTGCCCATCAAAGGGTCCCGGGTTCGATTCCGGTCAAGGGCACGTACTTGGGTTGCATGTTTCTCCCCAGGCCGGGCCCTGGTTGGGACACTTGTGGGAGGCAATTAATTGATGTATTTCCCCCTCATCAGTAGTTCTCTCTCTCTTCTACTCTCTCTAAAAACCAATGGAAAAATATACTCGGGTGAGGATTAAAAAACAAACAAACAAACAAAAAAACAAAATAGTGCAACAAAACAAAACAGCCTTGAACCAACAGCCCTCAGGTGAGAGTTCAGGATCTGGAGGGGTGACAAGGGACGTTCCCGCTGTGTCTCTGAGGCTGAGAGATGAGAAAGGAGGGAGGCTATCGCCCTGAGGTTTGCCATTCTTTCCAGAAATTAACATTCAGTCTTCACATCCCACTCGGCTGTTGGAACACTTCTGCCTGGGATTTTTTTTATTTTTAGTTTTTTTAAAAAAATATTTGTATTGATTTCAGAGAGGAAGGGAGAGGGAGAGAGAGATAGAAACATCAATGATGAGAGAGAATCATGGATCAGTTTCCTCCTGCACGCCCCCTACTGGGGATGGAGCCCGAAACCCGGGCATGTGCCCTTGACCGGAATTGAACCCGGGACCCTTTAGTCCCACAGGCTGATGCTCTATCCACTGAGCCACACCAGCCTGGAATGCTCTGGAGGGTTGACCAGAAGTTTGTCGTTGGTTTGACTGAGCCCCGTAGAAATAGATTTTCTTCAAAGCAACCTGGATGCTCCAGTTTCCTTCCATTGCTTTTGATTCCCCTGAAAGAATTTCATGAGACCCTGAGCTCCTGATTGGATTTATTCTTTTACCAGGCGGGCTGTTTGGAAGTTCCTGCTATGGGCGATGAGTTTTGGATCTCATATCAAAGGGTTTAGAGTTAATGATTTGAAGTGTGGGTGGATTTTATTGCTCCTCTGGTGGGCTAAAGCCTTCAGCCACTCTTTGACCTCCGCTCAGTCAGTTCAATTCCATCTAAGGCGCTGTGACTAACGTGGTGGATATTTAATCTACTTTGCTGCCGAAATTACTTTCGGACTCACTTTTTTTTATTTCCTTGAGGAACTTCCTCCTGGGAGAAATTGTTTACTGGAGGCTCCAAATATGTTGCATAAGACAGAATCAATTTTTAAAGAAAAATATTTTTATTGATTTCAGAGAGGAAGGGAGAGGGAGAGAGGGAGATAGAAACATCAATGATGAGAGAGAATCATGGATCGGCTGCCTCCTGCACGCCCCACACTGGGGATAGAGCCCGCAACCAGGCCACGTGCCCTGACCCGGAATCGAACCGTGACCTCCTGGTTCATAGGTCAACTCTCAACCACGGAGCCACACCAGCCGGGCTAGAATACACTTCTGAAAGCTTCTTTTGGGGGGGAGACAATGAACCCTTATCACTTATTTTGCTATCACATTCCCAGTGGAATGCGGAATGCAGTATGATTCTGGAAGCCAAATAAGAATCAGAAGGGAGAATGACCTGCAACTGGTATTAATGCTGGTATCAGAAGCTGTCACGTCTTAGCCCAGTGGTTGGCAAACCGTGGCTCTTTGGCCCCTTGAGTTTTTAGCAAAGGCCAGCTTAGGAGCACCCTAATTAAGTTAATAACAATGTGCCTACCTATATAGTTTAAGTTTAAAAAATTTGGCTCTCAAAAGAAATGTCAATCGTTATACTGTTGATATTTGGCCCTGTTGACTAATGAGTTTGCCGACCACTGTCTTAGCCAAATGTCACCTGCAGAGGCATTAAACGGGAAGACAGAAATCAATGAGTCCCAGGGCTATGCTCGAAGTAGATTCCTTCCGTCTACTTCCTTGTTGGGAGATTGTGCGGCTGCTTTTCAAGGCTCATTGGGAGGTAAACGCCGTCTACGTGTGGGACAAGCAAGGTGGCGGCTGTCTCGGGCGCCTGGGAAGGTGTGGTCCAGGTACTGGCTGAGTAATACAGAGACCTGGCGTTGTCTGCCAGATCGGAGGAACCGAGTCTGAGCTTTCCCTTGTCCCTGATGAGTGGTGCGATCCCAGGACCAGCCTTTTCTTAAACATATATTTGTATTGATTTCGGAGATGAAAGAGAGTGAGAGAAACATCAATGATGAGAGAGAAGTATTTTTGTAAAAATATATTGTTACTGGTTTTAGAGAGGAAAGAGAGGGAGAGAGACAGAGAAACATCAATGATGAGAGAGAATCATTGATCGGCTGCCTCCTGCACACCCCCCACCAGGGAGCCCACAACCCGGGCCTGTGCCCTTGACCGGAATCAAACCCAGGACCCTTCTGTCTGCAGGCCGACGCTCTATCCACTGAGCCACCCCGGCTAGGGCTGTGGCTGTTTCTCACCCCGGCTAGGGCTGTGGCTATTTCTCACACCGGCTAGGGCTGTGGCTATTTCTCACACCGGCTAGGGCTGTGGCTATTTCTCTTTATCGACTGCATCAGGAATAAGAGGAGAATGGAGATGGTGGGACAACCGGCCGTCTCACATTTTACCATGACAAACACGACACTCCCCCGACCCGTGTTCCGGGTTGGCAGTGACTCACTGCTCGCCTCTGTCTTCACCTGGGTGAGTCTTCAGACAACGTCAACACCTACCTTACCATCACCTCCCACACAGGGCAAGCCAAACAACACCTGCCCTCCTACAGTATGTGACACGGTGGCCCTTCCAACCCGTTACTCAATCCAAAGAACTGCAAGTCCCTGTTGCCAAGAACTTCTCTCTCACTGTCTCCTAGGCAAACTCTCAACGAGTCCTGCTGACTTCATCGCCTCGGTATCTGTGGCATGGAGCAAACACGGGAGCCGGGGCCAGCTGGGACCTCCTCAGCGGACTCGCCACCGTCCCCTGCACGGGGTCAAGCTCTCAGCACCTCACCAGGAAGCTGGCAGATGCCTGCGAGGGGTTGGGCAGCGTGCAGAGGCGTTGCTCAGTGTGGGAGTGAAGGCCAGTCCTTGGAAAAGACTGGCAAGAGGCCTTGTTCGTGGACCAAGAGAGCTGTCTGTGTTGACAAGCGTTTTCTCCAGAATGTAGATAAGCAAGTTTACAGGTGGGACACATAAATGGATGAAAGTGTGGCCCTAGCCGGTGTGGCTCAGTGGATAGAGCATCGGCCTGCGGACTGAAGGGCCCTGGGTTCGATTCTGATCAAGGGCATGTACCTTCCTTGGGGGCACATCCCCAGTAGGGGTGTGCAGGAGGCAGCTGATTGATGTTTCCCTCTCATTGATGTTTCTAACTCTCTATCCCTCTCCCTTCCTCTCTGTAAAAAATCAATAATATATATATATATGAAAGTATGGCCCTAGCCGGTGTGGTTCAGTGGATAGAGCGTCGGCCTGCGGACTCAAGGGTCCCCGGTTCGATTCCGGTCAAGGGCATATGCCTGGGTTGCGGCCTCCCTGGTGGGGGGCGTGCAGGAGGCAGCCAATCCATGATTCTCTCTCATCATTGATGTTTCTATCTCTCTCTCTCCCTCGCCCTTCCTCTCTGAAATCAATAAAAATACATTAAAAAAAAAAAAGGTGAACATGTGAACAATAAGAGCGACCAGCAGCGTCTGCTAATGAGGTCACGACATTCGTCATCACAGCCTCCCTGGCACGAAGGCAGCTCCGCATTCAATGTGGACTTCCTGCCTTAAAGCAGTCACCTGGGTGCCACCTTCAGGAAGGACCTGGATGAAAAGTACTGAGAAGTTTGCAAAGTTACTCTGCACAAGGCATCAAATGGATTTCCCTTAAAAAAAAAAAAAAAAAAAAAAAAAAAAAAAGGATAGCACAGTAGTCATTTCCATTAAATAGCCAACTTTAAAAAAAAAAAAAGGAGAAGGGACTAAGAGAAAAAGCTTTGAAAATGTTACTGGCAATATCTTTTCATTCTTTCTTTGATGTACTTGAAGTGAGGGGAATACATTAGCGCCTCTCAGCTCGGCAGCCAAGTCTCGCAAATGGGAAGTAAATGAAAAAGGAGCTGACTTCATTTTGACTCCCAGCCCCCCAATTCTATTTTTATAACGTGATCAGGGTAGAGAGCACAGACACGTGACCTGCCGTGGACATCCAGGTTGAGCAACCTTACTTAATTAGCTCATCACGTTGGAGGAAAGGATGATTTAGTGAAAAATCATTGCAAGCAATTTTTTTTTTTTAAATAGGGCTTTTTGTGTGGCATGATGCTGACTGGTGGACAGATTCCACCTTTTGAAAATAGATATAAAAGAGTACCTTTTTATTTTATTTATTTTTAAAAAATATATTTTATTGATTTTTTACAGAGAGGAAGGGAGAGGGATAGAGAGTTAGAAACATCGATGAGAGAGAAACATCGATCAGCTGCCTCTTGCACACCCCCTACTGGGGATGTGCCCGCAACCAAGGTACATGCCCTTGACTGGAATCGAACCTGGGACCCTTCAGTCCGCAGGCTGACGCTCTATCCACTGAGCCAAACCGGTTTCAGCAAGAGTACCTTTTTAACTGGACAGAGTATATTCATATCAGAAGGTCTTCCAGACACAATTGGGCTCCTACATCCACCATGTGTGTCCTCTGTCACAGTAAATCTGCCTGTGGTCCTTTCTCCTATGGATTCCTATCACTCTTCAATTCGCCATTAAAAACAAAACAGCCCAGGCCGGTGTGGCTCAGCGGATAGAGCGTCGGCCTGCCCATCAAAGGGTCCCGGGTTCGATTCCGGTCAAGGGCACGTACTTGGGTTGCATGTTTCTCCCCAGGCCGGGCCCTGGTTGGGACACTTGTGGGAGGCAATTAATTGATGTATTTCCCCCTCATCAGTAGTTCTCTCTCTCTTCTACTCTCTCTAAAAACCAATGGAAAAATATACTCGGGTGAGGATTAAAAAACAAACAAACAAACAAAAAAACAAAATAGTGCAACAAAACAAAACAGCCTTGAACCAACAGCCCTCAGGTGAGAGTTCAGGATCTGGAGGGGTGACAAGGGACGTTCCCGCTGTGTCTCTGAGGCTGAGAGATGAGAAAGGAGGGAGGCTATCGCCCTGAGGTTTGCCATTCTTTCCAGAAATTAACATTCAGTCTTCACATCCCACTCGGCTGTTGGAACACTTCTGCCTGGGATTTTTTTTATTTTTAGTTTTTTTAAAAAAATATTTGTATTGATTTCAGAGAGGAAGGGAGAGGGAGAGAGAGATAGAAACATCAATGATGAGAGAGAATCATGGATCAGTTTCCTCCTGCACGCCCCCTACTGGGGATGGAGCCCGAAACCCGGGCATGTGCCCTTGACCGGAATCGAACCCGGGACCCTTTAGTCCCACAGGCTGATGCTCTATCCACTGAGCCACACCAGCCTGGAATGCTCTGGAGGGTTGACCAGAAGTTTGTCGTTGGTTTGACTGAGCCCCGTAGAAATAGATTTTCTTCAAAGCAACCTGGATGCTCCAGTTTCCTTCCATTGCTTTTGATTCCCCTGAAAGAATTTCATGAGACCCTGAGCTCCTGATTGGATTTATTCTTTTACCAGGCGGGCTGTTTGGAAGTTCCTGCTATGGGCGATGAGTTTTGGATCTCATATCAAAGGGTTTAGAGTTAATGATTTGAAGTGTGGGTGGATTTTATTGCTCCTCTGGTGGGCTAAAGCCTTCAGCCACTCTTTGACCTCCGCTCAGTCAGTTCAATTCCATCTAAGGCACTGTGACTAACGTGGTGGATATTTAATCTACTTTGCTGCCGAAATTACTTTCGGACTCACTTTTTTTTATTTCCTTGAGGAACTTCCTCCTGGGAGAAATTGTTTACTGGAGGCTCCAAATATGTTGCATAAGACAGAATCAATTTTTAAAGAAAAATATTTTTATTGATTTCAGAGAGGAAGGGAGAGGGAGAGAGGGAGATAGAAACATCAATGATGAGAGAGAATCATGGATCGGCTGCCTCCTGCACGCCCCACACTGGGGATAGAGCCTGCAACCAGGCCACGTGCCCTGACCCGGAATCGAACCGTGACCTCCTGGTTCATAGGTCAACTCTCAACCACGGAGCCACACCAGCCGGGCTAGAATACACTTCTGAAAGCTTTTTTTGGGGGGGAGACAGTGAACACTTATCACTTATTTTGCTATCACATTCCCAGTGGAATGCGGAATGCAGTATGATTCTGGAAGCCAAATAAGAATCAGAAGGGAGAATGACCTGCAACTGGTATTAATGCCGGTATCAGAAGCTGTCACGTCTTAGCCCAGTGGTTGGCAAACCGTGGCTCTTTGGCCCCTTGAGTTTTTAGCAAAGGCCAGCTTAGGAGCACCCTAATTAAGTTAATAACAATGTGCCTACCTATATAGTTTAAGTTTAAAAAATTTGGCTCTCAAAAGAAATGTCAATCGTTATACTGTTGATATTTGGCCCTGTTGACTAATGAGTTTGCCGACCACTGTCTTAGCCAAATGTCACCTGCAGAGGCATTAAACGGGAAGACAGAAATCAATGAGTCCCAGGGCTATGCTCGAAGTAGATTCCTTCCGTCTACTTCCTTGTTGGGAGATTGTGCGGCTGCTTTTCAAGGCTCATTGGGAGGTAAACGCCGTCTATGTGTGGGACAAGCAAGGTGGCGGCTGTCTCGGGCGCCTGGGAAGGTGTGGTCCAGGTACTGGCTGAGTAATACAGAGACCTGGCGTTGTCTGCCAGATCGGAGGAACCGAGTCTGAGCTTTCCCTTGTCCCTGATGAGCGGTGCGATCCCAGGACCAGCCTTTTCTTAAACATATATTTGTATTGATTTCGGAGATGAAAGAGAGTGAGAGAAACATCAATGATGAGAGAGAAGTATTTTTGTAAAAATATATTGTTACTGGTTTTAGAGAGGAAAGAGAGGGAGAGAGACAGAGAAACATCAATGATGAGAGAGAATCATTGATCGGCTGCCTCCTGCACACCCCCCACCAGGGAGCCCACAACCCGGGCCTGTGCCCTTGACCGGAATCAAACCCAGGACCCTTCTGTCTGCAGGCCGACGCTCTATCCACTGAGCCACCCCGGCTAGGGCTGTGGCTATTTCTCACCCCGGCTAGGGCTGTGGCTATTTCTCACACCGGCTAGGGCTGTGGCTATTTCTCACACCGGCTAGGGCTGTGGCTATTTCTCTTTATCGACTGCATCAGGAATAAGAGGAGAATGGAGATGGTGGGACAACCGGCCGTCTCACATTTTACCATGACAAACACGACACTCCCCCCACCCGTGTTCCGGGTTGGCAGTGACTCACTGCTCGCCTCTGTCTTCACCTGGGTGAGTCTTCAGACAACGTCAACACCTACCTTACCATCACCTCCCACACAGGGCAAGCCAAACAACACCTGCCCTCCTACAGTATGTGACACGGTGGCCCTTCCAACCCGTTACTCAATCCAAAGAACTGCAAGTCCCTGTTGCCAAGAACTTCTCTCTCACTGTCTCCTAGGCAAACTCTCAACGAGTCCTGCTGACTTCATCGCCTCGGTATCTGTGGCATGGAGCAAACACGGGAGCCGGGGCCAGCTGGGACCTCCTCAGCGGACTCGCCACCGTCCCCTGCACGGGGTCAAGCTCTCAGCACCTCACCAGGAAGCTGGCAGATGCCTGCGAGGGGTTGGGCAGCGTGCAGAGGCGTTGCTCAGTGTGGGAGTGAAGGCCAGTCCTTGGAAAAGACTGGCAAGACGCCTTGTTCGTGGACCAAGAGAGCTGTCTGTGTTGACAAGCGTTTTCTCCAGAATGTAGATAAGCAAGTTTACAGGTGGGACACATAAACGGATGAAAGTGTGGCCCTAGCCGGTGTGGCTCAGTGGATAGAGCATCGGCCTGCAGACTGAAGGGCCCTGGGTTCGATTCTGATCAAGGGCATGTACCTTCCTTGGGGGCACATCCCCAGTAGGGGTGTGCAGGAGGCAGCTGATTGATGTTTCCCTCTCATTGATGTTTCTAACTCTCTATCCCTCTCCCTTCCTCTCTGTAAAAAATCAATAATATATATATATATGAAAGTATGGCCCTAGCCGGTGTGGTTCAGTGGATAGAGCGTCGGCCTGCGGACTCAAGGGTCCCCGGTTCGATTCCGGTCAAGGGCATATGCCTGGGTTGCGGCCTCCCTGGTGGGGGGCGTGCAGGAGGCAGCCAATCCATGATTCTCTCTCATCATTGATGTTTCTATCTCTCTCTCTCCCTCGCCCTTCCTCTCTGAAATCAATAAAAATACATTAAAAAAAAAAAAGGTGAACATGTGAACAATAAGAGCGACCAGCAGCGTCTGCTAATGAGGTCACGACATTCGTCATCACAGCCTCCCTGGCACGAAGGCAGCTCCGCATTCAATGTGGACTTCCTGCCTTAAAGCAGTCACCTGGGTGCCACCTTCAGGAAGGACCTGGATGAAAAGTACTGAGAAGTTTGCAAAGTTACTCTGCACAAGGCATCAAATGGATTTCCCTTAAAAAAAAAAAAAAAAAAAGGATAGCACAGTAGTCATTTCCATTAAATAGCCAACTTTTAAAAAAAAAAAAAGGAGAAGGGACTAAGAGAAAAAGCTTTGAAAATGTTACTGGCAATATCTTTTCATTCTTTCTTTGATGTACTTGAAGTGAGGGGAATACATTAGCGCCTCTCAGCTCGGCAGCCAAGTCTCGCAAATGGGAAGTAAATGAAAAAGGAGCTGACTTCATTTTCAGAATTCTAATGTCCACAGTGTTTCCTTAAAAGACAAAAAAAAAAAAAAAGTTGAGGCAGTGCTGAAGTTGTTTTTTTTAATTACATTTTTTACTGATTTCAGAGAGGAAGGGAGAGGGAGAGAGAGAGAGAGAGAAACATCAATGATGAGAGAGAATCACTGATCAGCTGCCTCTTGCACGCTCCCGGGAGCGAGCCCACAACCCGGGCATGTGCCCTGACTGGGAACTGAACCCTGACCTCCTGGATCATAGGTGGACGCTCAACCACTGAGCCACACCGGCTGGACAGTGCTGAAGTTTTAAACAACAACGCCTTTACTTCTCGGGAGTTGCCCACCTCAATTAAATGGATGCTGTCAGGCAGGAGATGGTCTCAGGAACAGCAGAAAGTGCCAGCCCTTGGACCACACAGCCTATGGTCAAGGTGATGGTGATGTTGGTACCTGGCAGCCATGCAGGGGACAGGACTCAAGAGTTGTGTCTCTACATTAAAGACCACGTGGTCTTCATCACCTCTTACTCATTTTGTCAGACCCTGAGCTATATGCTATATGTTTTAAACCAAGCATGTCAAACTCACGGCCCGTGGGCCGCATGCCGCCCACAATGAATATTTTTTCGGCCCAGCCAACATAATGGTGTGAGCAGTTCTTTACAATCATGAAAGGAAATAAGTCTCCTGTCAGATCCAGAATTGCTGACATTCACCGTGGGTCGGTTTTGAAAGTAATCGCTGTGAACAAGATTTCCCCCAAAGTAGGAAAGATAGTAGCAGAGAGGAGATGCCAAGGGTTAGGAAGAAAACATGAATTTTATCATTGCTCCTGTGCTTTTTTTAATATGATACTTTTTGAAATAAACCTACATTTCTATGAGAATGGAAGCTTTTTTTGTTTGTTTGTTGTTTTTTTTTACAGCCCACATAAACGTAAACCCTGTTTGTTTGGCCCGTGCTAGCCTTGGAGTTGGACATGCTTGTTTTAAACTTTTAAGAATTCATGATATTAAAAAATTCAGTCTTAGGAGGAGAGGCGGTGACTTCCATCCCGAAAGCTTCTATTCAGCTTTCAGGTTCCTTTCAATAGTTGATTTTAAAACGTATTGATGACTCCTGGGGACATCCACAGGCACAAGCTGTCCCTTAGAATCGAGGGTAAAAAAAAAAAAAATCTTCCGTCTGGAGAGAACTGCTTAACACCCGGAGGCACAGCCGCCCACACAGAAGTTTACAGATATTCCGTGCCTTCCCACACATTCTGCAGGGAGATGGAAGCTTTTGTGACCGAGCTGTTGGAGACTGCGCAAACGGGAGAAGCAGACAGACACTGTTACCCTGGCTGCCTACCCGGGGGTGGGCGTGTGGTGGGGGGGACAGTCATTTGCTCATTAGAAGTTTGTGCATATTCATTGTAAATCAATTTCAAGGAATACATACTTCAAATAGATAAACCACCAGTAGATCAATCAGCTTCTTGGGCACGACTAAACATCCTATATAATAAAAACCTAATATGCAAATCGACTGACCAGCAGAATGATGGGCAGAACAACCGGTCGCTATGAAGCATACCGACCACCAGGGGGCAGATGCTCAAGGCAGGAGCTGCCCCCATCAGCGGTGGCAGGGGTCGGGGTTGGCAAGCGGGCAGCACCAGGCCAGCCAAGGTGGGTGCCAGCGGGGGGCCTCCCAATCACCCCACCAGTCGCCCTGCAGATAGGCCCTGGTCACCGGCCAGGCCTAGGGACCCTACCTGTGCACGAATTTTGTGCACCGGGCCTCTAGTATAACTACTAAATACTACTTCAGTCTCAGATTGGTAGGATTTTATTTTTTCGTAAATCAATTTTGGAGCTCAACCAATAACAACAACAACAACAAGGAAATGACTGGAAGCACTGTATAAACAGTGCACAGAAAAATTACCTAGGCCTGAGGTAATTTTTACCTGTATTTTTCTAATTTTCTACAATGAACAGATATTGCCTGTTTGCCAATATAAAAAGGAAATGAAAAATGATTTAAAATTACAGAAGACTATCTATCATCTTTATCAGTGCCTTGTCTGTTTAGCTATCTCTAGAGTATCCCCCAAAATGTACACACACACTTTGAATAATTATAAAGGTGGTGTTTATAAAAATATATTTCCTTTTCAAACTTGAGCTCTCAGCTGTTAAATTGTGTATACACTTTTGGGGGACACCCTGTTTATATTTATTTTTTCAACATTTAATTTTTCTATATTTACAGCATCCCCAAAAGGCAGAAGTAGTCACATAAAAACCTTAGAAATATACTGTAGGCATGAACATCCTAGCTCCATGCATTTCATATAATCATCCAGCCCTAATCTATTTGGCTCCGTGGATCGAACGTCGGCCTGTGGGCCGAAGGGTGCCGGGTTCAATTCCGGTCAAGGGCAGGTACCTGGGTCGCAGGGTCCTCCCCTGCCGGGCCTGGTAGGGCACATGCAGGAGGCATTCCATTGATGTGTTTCTCTCACATGGATATTTCTCTCTGTCTTTCCCTCTCTCTAATGGAAATTCTCGGGTGAGGATTAAAAAAAAAAAAAAAAAAATAATCACCCTGAAGGACATAGGTTCTCCCGAACGAGGGGATGGGCCCCTCAGATACCCAATCCTGACCTTCGCCTGTGACACCCATAGCCTCACAGCCTCACGCCATCTGATCCCAAGCCATCTTTGATCAATGTTTAATGATCAGAGTTGACGTCGCCATCAAAGGTACCGCGAGACAGCAGATACTCATAGCTGAGGGCCAGTGGCCGCTGCGAACAGCTTTTCCGAGCCGATGCCACCGGCATTCAGACACATCGTAGTATCAAAGGCGCTTGCTCTGCTTTGAGCATGAAAGCGAAGGAAAACACAGATAATTTGAGGAACCAGGAACTCATCAGGGCCGGGATCTGCAGGCTCCGGGTGCCCCGGAGCGCGCGTGGGGACCCAGCCTGCATGCAAATGGGGGGTTGGGGCCCCCCCCCCGTGGCGACACCTTGTTTTCCCCCAACCGGAGGGCATTGCTATTCACGAGGGCGGATGAATGGACCAGAATCGCATCAGCTGCTGTGGGGAGGCGGACAGGAGCGGGAGACGGCTGCGCGCGGGTGACCGCTTTACAAGTGGAAGCTGTCAATCAGAAGGCGTGAAAGGCCCAAATCGAGGGACCAAGGATCCCACCCCCGTGATACCAATCCTAATAGAGTGCCAGTCACGGATGCAAATGCAGATTCAGCTCTGCCGAAGTGGGCCCTTGCTGCCCGCCCCCACCCCCTACCCCCAACGTCAGGGACAGTGCCACGTGGCCGCTGAGAGGATGGGGATGTGACAAAGGATACCACTGCCCCTTCTCCGAGTCCTTTAGGCCTATTGGAAGGGGGATGGTGGGGGTGGGGGGGGGATGCAGCCTTCTCCATCAGCAGCTGAGCTCTGGGAATTCACAAGGGACGCATTTCTGCCGCTGGGGACTCAGAGCTTGTTTCTAAGGAAACACACAGACCCCCCCAACATGATCTCTGCGGACTCGGTTTTCGCATCCGGAACATGGGCTGATGACTTGCTACAAGGCCAAAACTGCAGAGCAGAGGTACCCAGGAGAACTACTGTGAACCACATTATGCAAGTTTCTTGTGCCTACATTTGAAAAGGAAAAGGAGCCCTAGCCAGATTGGCTGCGTGGATAGAGCATTGGCCTGCGGATCAAAGGGTCACCGGCTCGATTCCGGTCAAGGGCAGGCTCCTCCCTGGCCCGGGCCCTGGTCAGGGCTTGTGCGGGAGGCAACCAATCGATGTGTTTCTCTCACATCAATGTTTCTCTCTGTCTCTCCCTCTCTCTTCCACTTTCTCTAAAAATCAATGGGAAAATATCGTTGGGCGAGGATTAACAAACACAAAAACAAAAAAGGAAAAAAAAGGTGCCTGACCGGCATGGCTCAGTGGTTGAGCGTTGACCTATGAACCAGGAGGTCATAGTCTGATTCTCGGTCAGGGCACATACCTGGGTTGTGGGCTTGATCCCCAGTGTGGGGTGTGCAGGAGACAGCCTCATCATTGATATCTCTCTCTCTCACTCTCCCTCTCTCTCTCTCTCTGTTCCTCTCTGAAACTAATAAAAATATTGTTTTTAAAAAGGAATAAAATGTGACATTTAACTAATATTTTATTTAGTTCCACGTGTCTATGACATTATCATTTACACATGTAATCCATACTAAGATATTACCAATGAGATCTGTGGGTTTTGGGACGAAGCCTTCATAACCCAGAGCATCTCTGAATTGAGGGCACATCTCCATTCAGACCTGCCTCATTTCCAGGACTCAGCAGCCTGTTTGGTGAGGGGCTACCTCACTGGCCAGCATAGCTCTCCAGCCTGAGAAGAATAGCACCATTTATGGACAGCCTAGAAATGTGAAAATGAAACTATTTTATTTTATTTTTTATTTTTTTATATACATTCTATTGATTTTTTACAGAGAGGAAGGGACTTAGAAACATTGAGAGAGTTAGAAACGTAAGAGAGTTAGAAACACTGATGAGAGAGAAACATCATCAATCAGCTGCCTCCTACACACCTCCCACTGGGGATGTGCCCGCAACCAAGGTACATGCCCTTGACCAGAATCGAACCTGGGACCCTTCAGTCCGCAGGCCAATGCTCTATCCACTGAGCCAAACCGTTTAGGGCGAAAATGAAACTATTTTAAAATGTTCCGTAAATGTAGCTGATAATCACCCTGAGGCCTAAGATTGAGAAGGTGAAGGTTTATAATTTCCTCTACGAGTGAAGGTAATTTTTTTAAAAGCACCTAAAGTCCCTGGCCAGGTAGCTCAGCTGGTTAGAGCATCATCCTGATACGCCAAGGTTGCAGGTTCGATCCCTGATCAGGCCACATACAAGGAGCAACCAATGACTGCATCAATAAGTGGAAAAACAAATCAATGTCTCTCTCTCTCTCTCTCTCTCTCTCTGTCTTCCTCTCGCTCTTTAAAATCAATCAATCAATAAAAACACTTAAAAAGCACTGAAAAACAAGTACTCTGATGTGTATAATTTCTAAAATTCTATCCATCTCCATGAAACCTACCTGTGTGAGATGACAGACCCATTTTTTCCAGAGCTCTTTAAAATCACTTACTCGACACAAATTCCCATGTGGCTACACCAGTGAGATACACAAACAGCGGGCCTCGGCCACAGACACATTACTAATCATTACTAATCAATATGAAATGCTAACTTCCTAAATTCCAGGGCCCCAAGGGGAGTCCTCTAAAAAACCACCTCCTTGCATTTTTAAAAATAAATATATATTTTTTTATTGATTTCAGAGAGGAAGGGAGAGGGAGAGGGAGGGAGGGAGAGAGAGAGAGAGAGAGAGAAACATCAATGATGAGAGAGAATCATGGATCGGCTGCCTCTTGCATGCCCTCTACTGGGGATCGAGCCAGCAATCCGGGCATGTGCCCTGACTGGGAATCAAACCGTGACCTCCTGGTTCATAGGTTGACATTTAACCACTGAGCCATGCTGGCTGTGCCCGCCTCCTTGCCTTATAATGATTATCCTAGTGACCACCTTTAGTAGCATTAATACCATCTACCTAATAAAAGAGTAACATGCTAATTGACCATACCTTCGTGACACCCACCAGCCAATCAGGAGTGAGTATGCAAATTAACCCAACAAAGATTGTGGGTTAATTTGCATACGCAGGAGCTGAGCGGCTGGGGGCGGGGTGGGACGCTTGCATGCCGCACCACCCCAGCTGCTCCAGGCCTCTGGGAAGGGTGGGAAGGTGGAAAGGTGGCTCCGGGCCGGAGCAAAGGCGGTGCCGGCAGCCAGGGGAAGGAAGGCCCATTCTTGCACGAATCTTCGTGCATCGGGCTTCTAGTTAAAAAATAAATACATGTAACCTGAAACACGCACAATGGTCATCTTGCCATCTTTGAAAATGGTGAGACCCAGTGACTTGGCCCAGTGGGATGCAGATATGACCGAGAAAAATAATTAAAATATTAATTACGCGCGGGCTGCGGCATTGCCTATCATTTCTGCAGCACCGTCATCGCTATGCTGCCGAATATTGCTTTATGCAGATTTTGCTTTAGGAGCAAGGGAATCTTTTGTGGTTTTCCTATTTCCTCTCCCAGGGCACGCAGTGCTCCCCGGGGACATGCATGCGGGCTCTATCAGATAGAGACGATCAGATCTGGCACACAGGAAATATATGATCCTGGCTTTGCTGTGGGCCTGCGCTCATTCATCTGAAATGGTGAGCATGTAGCGTGTGGCGTGGAGTCAAACGGATGCCTGAATGGAAAGTATGCGGCAGAGGCACTGGGGGCACACTCGGTGGAGTGAACACGGCTAAACATTTGCATCAAGTGGAGAGTTCCCCAGACGTCGGCTCACCTGTCTCTCCTACTCACTTCTGGGGCCTGCCTTGCTCCTGCCACTGCAAATTCCTTTTTTAAAAATTTTTATTGATTTCAGAGAGGAAGGGAGAGGGAGAGAGAGAGAGAGAAACATCGACGATGAGAGAGAATCATGGATTGGCTGCCTCCAGCACGCCCCGCACTGGGGATTGAGCCCGCAACTCAGGCATGTGCCCTTGACCGGAATCACACCCGGGACCCTTCAGTCCGCAGGCCGACACTCTATCCACTGAGCCAAACCGGCTAGAGCAAATGCCTATGACTTTTTTTTTTTTTTAATATATTTTTTATTGATTTTTTACAGAGAGGAAGGGAGAGAGATAGAGAGTTAGAAACATCGATGAGAAAGAAACATCGATCAGCTGCCTCCTGCACACCCCCCACTGGGTACGTGCCCACAACCAAGGCACATGCCCTTGACCGGAATCGAACCTAGGACCCTTTAGTCCGCAGGCCGACGCTCTATCCACTGAGCCAAACTGGTCAGGGCCAAATGCCTCTGTCTTGATGCTGTTATGACCAAAGTGGAGGCTGTAGTGGGAAACATGGGTTGGTTCAATAAAGATCATACCCCAGTGCTTAGCTCCCCAGTTCTCATCCAGTACAAGGCAGAGCAGGCTTGTTGTTATCACTTTAAAATTAGACACCAAGGCCCAGCCGGTGTGGCTCAGTGGTTGAGCATCCACCCATGAACCAGGAGGTCACGGTTCGATTCCTGGTCAGGGCACAAGCCCGGGTTGCTCGTTCCATCCCCAAGTGGGGCTTCGTATAGGAAGCAACAGATCGATGTTTCTGTCTCTGTCTCTCTCCCTCCTCTCACACATCCTCAGGTGAGGATTAAAAAATACATGTTTATCACCATTTCAATTTTCCTTTGTTTTTCTGTTTATCCCTAAACCTGTACCTCTAATTTTCTTCATTTTTTCTATTTAACTACGGTGAAGCTTAATACAACAAACAAAAAAAAAACTGTCAAAAAAATAACAGGAGATGAGTTGACATACAAAGTAAATCTCACTAATTTTTAGGTCAGATATAATGTGCACAGAGCAGCGTTAGGCAGAAATATTCCTGACTATCTTCGGGTTTAAATATTTTGGGGGCCCTTTTATTTTCCTTGTGAATTTCAGGCACTGGGAACTTTTCACGCACTCCTGAAATGCTGTCATTTAAATTCTGAAAGCATGGAGCCCTCACTGGCTTGGTTTCAGTGGATAGAGCGTCAGCCTGCGGACCAAAGGGTCCCGGGTTTGATTCCGGTCAAGGGCACGTACCTCGGTTGCAGGCTCCTCCCCGGCCCGGGCCCTGGTCAGGGCTCGTGCAGGAGCCAACTGATCAATGTGTTTCCCTCACAATCGATGTTTCTGTCTTTCCCTCTCTCTTCCACTCACCCTAAAAATCAATGGAAAAATATCCTCGGGTGAGATTAAAGAAAAAAAAAGAAAAAAGAAGTGAATTAATAAAGAACTCCCCCACTCATTAAAACACACACACACACACACAAATTCTGAAAGCTTGGAGCATTCCAGAGCAATCAGCCCATCTTGACAATGTAGGATCTGATGCATTAGAAATACAGTCCCGTGCAAATACAATCTCTCACTCGATCGGCCTGCCTGCTTTGCAACTGGGAGAGAGATTCGAGCCTAGTCTGGGCCTCCTCCATTCATTCCCAGCTCTGCTCAGACCCAACCTGCACCTGCCCGTCTCAGCCCCTGAGTCTGAAGCCAGGAAGCTGGGCGAGCTGGTCTGATTAACCTATACGGAGGGTCCAATGGCAACGCGATTAAAAACTCATTGAATGGTATAGGAACTGATTACTTACCCAGGGAGCTCTAAGCAAATCGAAGCAAATTGCCTGAGATTTAATTTAACAAACATTTACCAAGCATCTGCTCGAAGCGCAGCGCGGAGGAGCTCAGAGCTAGGGGAGATGCGAAGATAAGACAGGCAGGCTGCCCGCCAGGGGAGCCCCCTCTGGCCCGGATGCCCCCTCAACCCTCCAGGAAAAGGATTTGTCTTTACTTGGAGCATGAGAACATTTTACCTGCGTGGGGCAAACTGGTAAGGGCTCAGGGCATGTAGCCAGAGAAGCCCTGACCTACCGCATAGCAGAGGCCACTATAATATATTTGTCCTTGTTGTTAATCCTCACCGGAGGCTATTTTTCCATTGATTTTTTTAGGGAGAATGGACGAGAGAGGGAGAGACAGAGAGAAACATCGATGTGAGAGAAACACGTGGATTGGTTGCCACCTGCAGGAGCTCAGACCAGGGTCTGGGCTGGGGAGGAGCCTGCAACCAAGGTACATGCCCTTGACCGAAATCAACCTGGGACACTTTGGTCCGCAGGACAACGCTCTATCCACTGAGCCAAACAGGCTAGGGCAAGGCCACTATAATAAATGCCAGAACGCCTTAGGTGCTGGTGGGAGTGTGTGGAAATGTCCCACTTCTGACCACAAATACCAAGGGTTGCTTCTTTTTTCTTTTCTTCTTTTTTTAAAAATATGATTTTATTGGTTTGAGAGAGAGAGGAAGGGAGAGGGAGAGAGAGAAACATCAATAATGAGAGAGAATCATCGATGGGCAGCCTCCTGCCGGGCCCCCACCAGGGATGGAGCCCGCAACCTGAGCATGTGCCCTGACAGGGAATCGAACCGGCGACCTCTTAGTGCACAGGACAATGCTCAACCACTGAGCCACACTGGCCGGGCAATATTGCTATTCTTTCAACAAGACATTAGAACAGTATTTTTTTGAAGCAATGACTATTTGAAGCCACCACTGGGAGAAGCAATCAAAAGGCCAGGGAAAAGAGGGTTAGGAATTCTAGGATCCCAAAGTTGTCCGAATGACTTCACAGATCTGGAATGATGCAGGCCTGAGCTGTGGAGAAACTTGGCTTCTTAAAATTGATTGATTGATTGATTTCAGAGAGGAAGGGAGAGGGAGAGAGAGAGAGAGAGAGAGAGAGAGAGAGAGAGAGAGAGAGAAACATCAATGAGATGAGAGAATCATGGATCGGCTGCCTCCAGCACGCCCCACACTGGGGATGGAGCCTGCAACCCGGGCATGTGCCCTGACCGGGAATTGAACTGTGACCTCCTGGTTTCTAGGTCGACGCTCAACCCCTGAGCCACTCCAACCGGGCTCGGCTCTCTTTAGCATGCTGAAGATGCGGTTTCCAGCTCCTGGGGTCCCCGCAGATATTAAAAATTGGTACAGCCCTAGCCAGTTTGGCTCAGTGGATAGAGCGTCAGCCTGCGGACTCAAGGGTCCAAGGTTCAATTCCGGTCAAGGGCATGTACCTTGGTTGCGGGCACATCCCCAATAGGAGGTGTGCAGGAGGCAACTGATAGATGTTTCTCTCTCATCTATGTTTCTAACTCTCTATTCCTCTCCCTTCCTCTCTGTAAAAAAATCAATAAAATATATTTTAAAAAATTGGTACAAAAGATACTAGACTCCTAAGCAGACTCAGACACGCAGTAGAATTCCTATGAATTCAGAGCGGCTGATCCTAGTATTTTAAATACAGAGGCAGGAGATCAACCAATGAACTCATAGGCGTATATGCATAATGCCTGGACACAGACAATAGGGGGGTGAAGGCCTGAAGTTGGGGGTGCAGGTGGGCTGGGAGAGGGCCATCGGGTGAAGAGGGGACATCTGTAATACTTTCAACAATAAAGATTTAAAAAAAACAACAAAACCAGAGGCAACACGGCCACTTCTCATTAGTGATACATTTGTGGCAAAAAAAATTCTCAAGTTTCCGTAAGCTACGTGAGCGGTCGCTCGCTCGCTCGCTCGGGTGTGCAAGAAAAAGCATCTTAATGGCTGGCCTTATGCTAAAATCCCCCTACAGTGAAGTCCTAATTACTATTTATTTGTCAAGAGAGTGGGGGAAATCAGAGTTTCACCGGAAAAAAAAAACACACACAAGAAACACCCCTATTTACAGAAAAATATGATGCTTTCCATTTGATAGGAAAGTCATTACTGCAGAGGGACCCTGAAGTCTTACAGATCGTGGCCCCCTCTCTAACATGTCATCGTGGCAGCGAAGTGGGGATCAGAACTATTCTTTATCAGGTCTGCTCGCAAGGAGCCCTAAATCCAGGCAGGTAGGAATTAAAGAGTACCGGAGTTTAATTAAAATGATAAAACAGGAGAAGAATGGTCGGGAGGCGGCTCACCCGCATCTGAAACCATCACCTCAGACCCTCATTAGGAATGCTTTTCATATCTTCCCGGCGCAAGGCCTTAATCTGACGGGCGTCTGCGAGCCAGGGCCCTGGGACCCGCGTTAATTCCGCCTCCGATCTCGGTCTGCCGTGACCTCGCGGGGATTTCCCTGCGAGGTGTTAATTGCGAGGGTGGCTTCATCTGGGAGCATCCTGGTCCCCGAGCTCTGGGCAAAGTTGGGGCTGCGTCTCCTTACTCCTCGGTGCGCTGGATCCCCACTTTGCCTCTCCGTGACCATTTCGCGAGCCGCGGCCAACCCGCTCCTGATAAATGCGTTGGGGGAAGCTAAGTCCTGGCCCTCTTGTTGGACTTCACCAGCTATTTTTCTTTTTTCTTCTTTTTTGTGCCTGGCTCACAAGGCAGAGGAGGGTCTCGCTGGATTATATTCACATCCTACCCGCAGACACATACACGCACACGCAGGAAGGACCGGGCTCTCCTTGCTGGGGCCCCCCGCCCCCCGCCCCCCCCCCACTTCCTTGGCTGGCTCAGTGTCTCAGGGAGCAAGGAGCAGCATCAAACATGGGGAGGCGGCGGGAGGCGAGTCCCCGGCACGGGTTTCAATGGGATTCCCGGGGAGTGCTGGGAAAACGCTAGTTTTTTTGGTCCTTCGGTGCAGAAAGCCTGGGGCAATTAGCAAAGCAGGAGGAAACATAGGGGACAGGACTTCTGTATTCACACACACACAGGCACACATGCACATGTGTGCACACACAACACACACGTGTGTGCACACGCACATGCACACACATGCACACACACTCACGAGGTTGCACCCGGCACGGGTGCCATGTACTAAAGAGACAGCCCACGATTTTTGCTTTTTAAAACTAAGTAATGAACGGCTCTTGTTTCCCCACCGTGTTATTGAGCAGGCCTGTCATTGCATTTCCAGGAGGAAATTTGGACTCCGGGCAGGATTAATGCAGTCTGGCTGACCTTAATCACGCCTCCCCGGCCCTGGCTGGTTTGGATCAGTGGATAGCGCGTCAGCCTGTGAACGGAGGGGTCCTGAGTTCGATTCCAGTCAGGGCACATGCCCAGGTTGTGGGCTTGATCCCCAGCATGGGTCGTGCAGGAGGCAGCTGATCAATGATTCCCTCTCATCGTTAATTCTATCTCTCTCTGCCTCTCCCTTCCGCTCTGAAATCAATAAAAATATACTTTAAAAACAACAACAAAATGCCTCCCCGGTGAACGGATGGTAGCAGAGGAGGTGAAAGTAACAGGATGCTTGCAAGACACATAGGGAACTGACGGTGACTTTTTAAAAAAGGGTTATAGCCGGCCTTGATATGCAATGTATTCATTCCTCTGATTCATTTCCTTACTCCGCTGTGGATGAGTTTAGTTAGACCCCGCCCTTGAGGCTGCCGGGGGGGAGGCAAAAGGGGTCACGCCACATCTGGTCACACAATGGCCACTGTGCCCTGCTGGTGGCCAGCGCCCTCCATCCCTGCTCTGGCTCCAAGGCTGCAGAAGGAGGCAGAGGGAGGCCAAGGCTGCAGTCCACACAGGTTGTCCGTGTCCCTGGCCATCGCCAAGCTAAGATGGCCACTACTTGACGAGGATGAATGTCCTCTTCTCACCGCCCAGCTCCTGCCTGCACTGTGGCCCCCTTTTCAGGCGGGCTTTTAATTATTTTCTTTTATTTTTTAAAAAATATATATTGTTCTTGATTTCAGAGAGGAAGAGAGAGATAGAAACATCAACGACGAGAATCATTGCCTCCTACACGGCCTTCCACTGGGGATTGAGCCTGCATGTGCCCTTGATTGGAATCGAACCCCAGACCCTTCAGTCCACAGGCCGAAGCTCTTTCCACTGAGCAAAACGGTCAGGCTGCTTTTCATTATTTTAAATGTTACAGTTAATTAATATGAGATCCACAAAAAAACAAAAACAAAAACAAAACAACTCCAACAAAAAAAAAAAAAAAACAAACAAACAAACAAAAAAAAACAACTCCAACAAAAAAAACACCCAGCTCTATTGTTTGAATTGGGTTCATTTCCAAGAATATTGATAAAGGAATATTCATCGTCAGCCTCTTATTAATAAGTTAATGACTGTAACATTTAAAGACGGTTCATGGCGCTAATCATCAAGCTAACCTTTGGCCGGCATGGTTACAGAACCTTCGAGCTCACAGTGGCTGGCTCAACAATCAGAAATCTAATTATTTCCTTAACGAGTTCCTGGGTGTTCCGATTCCTCCAAACCACACAGTGTTAGTGGCCGGAGAGAGTTTCTCTTTCTCCCCCAAATGCTTTGCACAATTCTCTCTATTCTCTGAGTCCTTGTTCTCTTGAGGGATGAGTCCTTCGCTTCTTTGCCACCTGCTGGTTCTTCCAACACATCATCATCTCCTTTCCCTTTATTAGACAGTTCACTCCATCGCAAACCAAGGGCTCGGGTGTGATATGCACACAGACACGTGTTTGAGTCTAGCCGGAGTGAGAACGCAGGGGACCAGCTAAAGACCCCCGCACTTCAGCCGTTGGGCATGCATTTGCCTTAAAAAAATAAACCCACCACTTCATGGGCCATGGAATCTGCTTGCTCACTTCTAGGCCCCCAGGGGTGGGGAACGTCCGGCCCTCGAAATCATTTGCTCTGGCCCTTGAAATCATTTGCTCTGGCCCTGCCAAGGCATTAGGGGTGAGTTAATGAAGTGTTTGACCAGATACAGCAGGCTAATAAGAATATACTGAGTGGCCAGATTATTATGATCTCTGAACCCATGATAATCTGGCCACTCAGTGTACTTCTCTTGAGTACCTCATTTATTTGATATCGAAGATGCAATAAATCGTGCACCTGATCAGTTTTCCCCTTTGCACTGGCTGATAGAAAGCTCAGGGCAAATAGGTGGTTGATCTCCAGCCAAAGTCTAGAATACTTTTGGTACCCATTGGAGATACAAATACACGGAGTGGCCAGATTATTATGCGTTCAGAGATCGTAATAATCTGGCCACTCGTCGGCCAGCCTGGTCAGGGGGAGGGGACATGGATGGTTGGTCCGCCTGCCTGCTGGTTGAACTCCTGGTCGAGGGGACAATTTGCATATTAGCCTTTTATTATATAGGATAGACACTGAGTGGCCAGATTATTATGCGTTCAGAGATCATCATAATCTGGCCATTCAGTGTATGTATATGTAGTATATATGTATATAAGAAAGGAAGGGAGAAGGAGAGAGAGATAGAAACATCAATGATGAAAGAGAATCATGGATCGGCTGCCTCCTGCACACCCCACACTGGGGATGGAGCCCGCGACCTGGGCATGTGCCCTGACGGGGAATCGAACCATGACCTCCTGGCTCAGAGGTTGACACTCAACCACTGAACCAACCATGGGGCTATTAAGAAATTTAAAGGCACATACAGAAAAAGAGGGAAATGATTCCATAGCTAACAACTGCAATTTCCAATATAGGAACGAATCATTTCTAGACACCCTGATGGGTGTGCCTTTTTAAGGACATAATCAAAGTAAGTTTTTGCTCAGTCACGACCCAGACCCCAAAATGATTTCAGTGAAAATGTGTCCACTCCAGGGAATGCCTTCCTCGCCGCTGTGAGGTCTGTGAGGTCTGCTGATTAGCAAATTTCTCTGACAAATTGCCTTGGGACTGGCTTCAGGAGTGGGTGGGCCCGTAAAAATAAGATTTAATTCTCTTCTATTGGGCTGTCTAGTCATAAGTAAATAACATTAAGCAGGTAAGAAGTTACGCTTCATTCTCTTTCTCTCTTCCTTTCTTTTCTTTTTTAAAAAAATATATTTTATTGATTTTTTACAGAGAGGAAGGGAGAGGGATAGAGAGTTAGAAACAGCGATGAGAGAGAAATATCGATCAGCTGCCTCCTGTACGCACCCTACTGGGGATGTGCCCGCAACCAAGGTACATGCCCTTGACCGGAATCGAACGTGGGACCCTTGAGTCCGCAGGCTGACACTCTATCCACTGAGCCAAACCGGTTTGGACTCTCTTCCTTTCTCTTTGTTTCTTTTTCTCCCCTCCCTCCCTCCCTCCCTCCCTCCCTCCCTCCCTCCCTCCCTCCCTCCCTCCCTCCCTCCCTCCTTCCTTCTTTCCCTCCCTCCCTCCCTCCCTCCCCCCCTTCCTCTCTTTTTCATTCATGAAGGTCCCTTTTGTTTTAGCACTTTCATCAGTCATCATATTTTAGAAAAAGGCAAGAAGAGACATTTTTCCTTGGGAGGTGCTGATGGATAAAACACTCCAGGTCCAGCCCTGACCGGTTCGGCTCAGTGGATAGAGCGTCGGCCTGCGGACTGAAGGGTCCCGGGTCCGATTCCTGTCAAAGGCATGTACCTTGGTTGCGGGCACATCCCCAGTAGGGGGCGTGCAGGAGGCAGCTGATCGATGTTTCTCTCTCATCGATATTTCTAACTCTCTATCCCTCTCCCTTCCTCTCTGTAAAAAAAAAATCAATAAAATATATTTAAAAATAAACCACTCCAGGTCCAGCCCCAATGTCTAGGCTACAACGTGCAAAAAAAATTATATATATATATAAATTAAAAAATGAGCCATTTTGCTCTAATGCAAAGTCTTTTCCTTCGACTTTGGAAATAGGAGGCCCCTGTCTGTGTTGTATCAGTCAATACAATTCTGTTATATTTACTACACCGTTGCCTTGACACATTCACATAGGCAATATCTCATTATTCTGCGGGCAACTGCATTGGGACCGTACATTTCATTGCCATGTAAAGCCCCTGGAAGGGTCTATGTTTCCCGCTTCTGTGTTTCAAAGGACGACTGACTTCATGCTAAGCTGGGGACAGCCTTTCTATCGGCTTAGTTCAGAGGCAAATCATCTCGGACCTGTGAGGCCGGACTCCAGCTCTTCCTTAGACCCACGGATCCGCTCCTGACCACGGCATTGCGCCCAACTGCTGTGGGATTCCTCAGCAAAACATGTGCATCCTATTCCGGAGCCCGCCATTCTTGTTGCTGGTGTGCAATTCTCTTGTTATCCTGTTTTGTTTTTATTGATTGATTTCAGAGAGGAAGAGAGGGGAAGAGAGAGGAAGAGAGAGAGAGAAATGTCCATGCTGAGAGAGAATCATGGATCGGCTGCCTCCTGCTCGGCCCCTCCTGGGGATCCAGCTGGCAACCGGGGTGTGTGCCCTTGACCGGAATCGAGCCCAGGACCATTCAGTCCGCAGGCCGACGCTCTGTCCACTGAGCCAAACCAGCCAGGGCACAATTCTTGAAATAGAACCCGGATGTTGTTTTCAAATTCTTCGTGGGAAATTGAGACCTTCCCATAAAGCATCAGGAGAACGCTAGGAAAAGGGGTCCTAAAAACAGGCCAATGTGATCAGGGCCCTTTCCTGGGGTTTGGGCCTGCGAGCCCCATCCCCCACCTGCGGGAGGAATCACTAACCGAGCAAGGGCGAGTCATTCATTCCATTTTGAGCCAGTTTTGTGGTCTCGGGCCGAGCAGGGACCATCTGGCTTTGCACGGGGTGCAAGTGTGTGGCTGCTCCCCCTCTACCCCCCCGCCCCCGAATCTCAGCATCAGGCAAGGGGCGCTGGCTGGGGGCCCTTTGAACTTCTCCAGCTCCCCACCGGTTCCCCCAAAACCAAGTCCCAGAAAGACAGGAGTCAGCCCCTGAAAAGCATCCCAGCCCTTTTTTTTTTTTAGACACAACCTTGACCCTGCCTCTGCATTTCCACGGCTAACACTCCCCGCCCGCCCTCGCCTGCCTGCCTCGCGGGAACTCCTCACACCCCCTCCCGTCCAATGGGGAACCCACTACTGCAGAGAAGGAAGAAAAAAAAAAAAGTTGGCAATTTAATTCAAACAAAAGAAGCTTGAAATCTATAAGCACAGCAACTCCGAGGCTTCTGGCAAATAGAATTCTAATTAGTATGTGGCTATTTTTCTTTTAGACAGATGAGCGATGCCCCCTATTGACTCTAGCAGGCAGGCTGGTGCGGGGGGGGGGGGGGGGGCGCGGCGAGGGGGGGCCGGCGGGGGGCTAGCCAGCAAACATTGCAGATTGCAAATTATATTGCAAACCTTGCCAAGTCCCGGCTCTTGGCAACAGATTTTTAATGACACCCTGGAAGAGGGAGAAAGGAGCCCTCCGCCAGGGGCTCCAAATGAAGGGTTTTACACCGTGATCCGCCTTCGCCGAAAACCCAAACGGCCAAGCGCACGCCAGGGCTTTGAAATATTCATAGATGGACGTGAACATGAGGCGATGAGGAAGTGCATGTGTTGCCTGGTCAATTGACAACTCATTCTGCATTATTAACACAAAGCGATGATCTAATTTTAAAGGGATAGCCCATCTTTTTTTTTTTTTTTTTCATGTGACTTCTGATTACTCCGAGACGGAGGGCGGAACATCAGAGAAAAATCTAGCAGGACGCCGATGCCTTTTGATGTCGACCTGGGACTAACTGGTTCTTTGGTCAAGAATTCCGGGGGCTCGAAAGCTGTGCTTTTCTTCTGCGTGAGCTCTCTGATGTGTCTCGACGGAGCACTTTGATTTTTCCTCCACCCCCCCACCCACACACACTTTTTTCCTTTTGCAGTGGCAGGGTTTTATACACAAATAGATCATCACAGGTGGGGAGGGCATTCCTTTTAATAATCAGACTTCCTGCCCTGACTGGTTTGGCTCAGTGGATAGAGCGTCGGCCTGCAGACTGAAGGGTCCCAGGTTCAATTCCGGTCAAGGGCACGTACCATGGTTGCAGGCACATCCCCAGTAGGGGGTGTGCGGGAGGCAGCTGATCGATGTTTCTCTCTCATCGATGTTTCTAGCTCTCTATCCCTCTCCCTTCCTCTCTATAAAAAATCAATAAAATAAAATATATTAAACAAAATCAGACCTCCTTCTGGTCTGAGGAGCCCTATCTGCATAACGCACCGTGTTGAAGGTCTGAATTAAGAAAAACGTGGACGGCCCAGATACCATCCTGCTCTGAGCAAACTCATGACATAGTAGCTTTTAACTGAAAAATCTCAAACTATATGTTATGTTTTTAAAAAATACGTTTTTATTGATTTCAGAGGAAGGAAGGGAGAGGGAGAGAGAGTTAGAAACATCAATGATGAGAGGGAATCATAGATCGGCTGCCTCCTGCATGCCCTACACTGGGGATCAAGCCCGCAACCCGGGCATGTGCCCTGACCAGGAACCAAACCGTGACCTCCTGGTTCCTAGGCCGATGCTCAACCACTGAGCCACACCGGCTGGGTTCAAACTATATATTCTAAAACATTCATCCACAGGACACCCATTTGGGGGTGGGGGTTAGGGATGAGAGCCTTCTACTTCTTTCTTTGTACAAGTTTACATGGGATTTTATGTCTTCAGAACATCAGAGGTACAGAGAAAGCCTTTTAAGAAATCTAAGAACTGTTTTGACTTTTCCTGTTGAATAGCATGCTTCTTAGTTCCATGCTTTTTTCCTAAGGGGGCAAAGGACTTGTGTGGATGCTGGGAAGCAAAGTCCTTTTCCCGTGCAAATGAATGGGAACCTTTCAAAAACAAAGTGAGATGATGAAGAACAAAGTGCCGCCCTAGCTGGCTCGGCTCAGTAGACAGAGCATCGGCCTGGGGACCAAAGGGTCCCGGGTTTGATTCCAGTCAAGGGCACGTACCTCAGTTGCAGGCTCCTCCCCGGCCTGGGCCCTGGTCAGGGGTGTGTGGGAGGCAACCAATTGATGTGTTTCTCTCACATTGATGTTTCTCTTTGTCTTTCCCTCTCTTCCACTCTCCCTAAAAATCAATGGAAAAATATCCTTGAGTGAGGATTAAAAAAAAAAAAAAAAAAAAAAGAATGGAGTGATAAGCCATGGGCAACACAGTGGCTGGTCCATGAAACATGGAGAAGACAGGTATGTTGAAGACAGGTATGTTGTGATCATACTCCCAAGAAGTAGCCACAGGTGAACCTAGAGTTCCAGGTACAAGCTGCCCAAGGAGATGAAGTTAAAATCAGTCCCCGCAAGAAAGAATGAGGTATTTTAAAAGATGTTTTTCCAGAAGGAATCACAGGCCCAAACAGTACAGAAAGCTCTGGCTGTTGCGTGGAGAAATCAGCATCCGCTGGTCAGGACCTCACCGATGTCACGAGAATCTAGGATTTTCTTGGGAAGATAAACAAGGTCCCATAATGCATTTCCAATTCCATGTAGACAAAATACATCTCTAAGCTATCTAGTTTAAAAAAGGGTTGTTTGTTTTTTGTTATATGTAAATTTACTTAAAAACTCTATTTAAAGTTCCTAGGAATGGCTCCGAAATGCACACACACAAAAAAGATAATAAGTGTTTTACAGTTTACCTGCAAAGCAGTTACTGCTGAAATCTTGTTGTACTGAGATAATGTTGGATAGCAAGGGGGTACAGAGTTTTGGGGTGCTTGAAGTTTTTTTGTTGTTGTTGTTAATCCTCACCTGAGAATATTTTTTCCATTGTTTCTGAGAGAGAGTGGGAGGGAGGGTAGGAGGAGAAGAGGAGAGGAGAGAGAGAGAGAGAGAGAGAGAGAGAGAGAGAGAGAGAGAGAGAGAGAGAGAGAGAGAAACATCGATGTGAGAGAGACACATCAATTGGTTGCCTCTTGCACGCACTCCGACTGGGCATTGGGGTGTTGGAATTTTAGAGAATGACCTTTAAATGCCAACCTGAATAAGGATGCCCCTTGTTTGATCCCTTAGCCACTAAGTCACCATCTTTCATATCCTTGGAGAGGGAGAGAGAAGGCTGGCCCAGGCTTTGGCCTAGGCCCGTGGTCGGCAAACTGTGGCTCACGAGCCAGATGCGGCTCTTTGGCCCCTTGAGTGTGGCTCTTCCACAAAATACCACGGCCTGGGCGAGTCTATTTTGAAGAAGTGGCGTTAGAAGAAGTTTAAGTTTAAAAAATTCGGCTCTCAAAAGAAATTTCAATCGTTGTCCTGTTGATATTTGGCTCTGTTGACTAATGAGTTTGCCGACCACTGGCCTATGAGGCCGGACACAAACTTTAGGGACTTCCTATGAGGGTGGCGAACGGGAGGGGCAAGGGTTGCTTTGAGGAGCGATCCCACCCCTGGGAGAAGGGCGGTGTCTTGTCAAGAAGGATCGGAACTTGCACTCCCTCCTGACAGAGCTGCTTTTTAAAGGGAGAAACTTTCTCCCATCTCCACCTCCACCCCCCAACCTCCCATCCTGGCTGAGTTCCCCGCGCAGGTGAAGAGAGGTGACAAGCAATTTCAGCGCCCGATGGCTGAGAGGAGTTCAAATGACTCCCGAAGTCATATTAACTTGTCAAATTGACCAGTATTTTCTGTCATTGGAACATTAGAATGAATAGCTCCAGACAATAAAATGGTCTCAATTATCCTGCATTATGCTCGGGCCCAAGGAAGCAAAGGATGCGGGAGGCAAAAGGGGCAGCGGCCACCCACGTGTTCTAGAATGAATTCCACTGGAGACCATTGAAGGCCATGGTTCCCAGAGCGGGCACACGCCCCACAGGGGGGCGATTTGATGTGTAAGGGGGGCAATTCGAGAATGAGTTATTAACCGTGAATTTTTTGCATCTCTTCTGGTTCTTGGGGCCTCATGTACAGTCTATAAATATATATTGTGACATGTGTATGCATTTCAGTTCTCTATTCTATGTTTTGAAACTTTATGTGCTTTTTTTCCTATCACTTCATGTTATTATTTTAACAATTTCTTAGTGATTTCTTCCTCAGGCCTTCCGCTGTCCTTTCGTTCTTTTATTTTCCTCTCTCCTGGAGGCCATGTTCTTTGGAAGCTTGTTTAGACCAAGTTCATGGCCTTTGAGGCTTCCTCCACGTGAATAGGGAGTTTGCTTTTTTTGAATAATAAGAATGAAATGGTCCTAACCTGTTTGGCTCAGTGGATAGAGCGTCGGCCTGCAGACTGAAAGGTCCCAGGTTCGATTCCGGTCAAGGGCATGTACCTTGGTTGCGGGCACATCCCCAGTGGGAGGTGTGCAGGAGGCAGCTGATCAATGTTTCTCTCTCATCGATGTTTCCTCTCTACCCCTCTTCCTTCCTCTCGGTAAAAAAATCAATAAAATATATTTTTTAAAAAAAGAATTAAATGTCACGGGGGTTGGGGGTGGTGAAATCAGGATGTTAGAGATGCTTAGCTGGGGCGCGGCCAGAGAAAGGTTGGGGAGCACTGATTTCAATGCATACCTGTCAGGGAGCACTGATTTCAATGTACACCATAACAGAAATAAATTTCCATCGAGGGACACCGGTTGGTAAGTCTACACCAGTCCCCCCAGCGAGAATGGCACCGTTTAGGGCTGGCACATTGGCTATGGATTCGAAATAGATGAATTTGAAATTATCCCCCGTTATTAAAGTCACCGTCAACTGGTGCTAATTACACTAATTGAGGATTAATTGAGATTTCTTTTTTATAAATAGCGAGGAGGCGAGGTAAAAAGGAGCAGTTTCCCCAGCCCAAAAGGAATACAGTTCTGTTCGCCCTTCTGTTAGCACCGGAAGAGGCACTGATCCTCTGCGATGCCCCCCACTTCGCTTCTGGGGCGGCGGAAGCTGCCTGCAGGAGGGATGGCTGGAAGGACAGAATCCTGCGCATTTGCAGGCGGCCACCCAGGAGGAGCCAAAGCTGAGTGTTCCAGGGGGATGGGGCGGTTGTGTTTGTGCGCATGCGTGTGCGTGTGCCTATGCATATGTGTGTATGCGCGTGTGCATGCCTGTGTGTGTGTGTGTGTGTGTGTGTGTGTGTGTGTGGCACAGGCTTCAAAGCTCTGTCTGCCAGGCCACTTGGCCATAGTTATTTTATGCCAAGATTCTGGCTTTCCAACTCAAGCCACGTTTTGGATAATGGCTTTGTGCTCGAGCCAAGAATCTTAGGGTTGGGCTGCAGGGCAAAGGGCAGGTGGAATAATGGAACAGGGTATGTGTGTGGCGGGGGGTGGGGGGGAGGAAGGCCTGGGGGGAGATTGATATTATCTCTTTTTTTTTTAAAGCTGGCCTATTCTTTTTTTTAAAAAAATATATTTTATTGATTTTTTACAGAGAGGATGGGAGAGGGATAGAGAGCTAGAAACATCGATGAGAGGGAAACATCCATCAGCTGCCTCCTGCACACCCCCTACTGGGGATGTGCCCGCAACCAAGGCACATGCCCCTGACTGGAATCAAACCTGGGACCTCTTAGTCCGAAGGCTGACGCTCTATCCTCTTTACAATGACCCCTTCTACCCCACCAAGGAAGACTAGAGCCCCCAATAGGAAACCATTATCATAAGAAAATATATTCCTGGTTTGTACTTAATTTTAACTCTCCAGAGTTGGAATTACTGTAGTTTTTTAAAAAATATAGTCTTATTGATTTCAGAGAGGAAGG
The DNA here is from genome assembly GCA_025583905.1 of Ia io. NCBI lineage: Eukaryota > Metazoa > Chordata > Mammalia > Chiroptera > Vespertilionidae > Ia > Ia io. The sequence continues at coordinate 24,665,464 of JAJQQW010000024.1, forward strand.
GAGAGGGGGAGAGAAAGAGAGACAGAAACGTCAGTGATGAGAGAGAATCATTGATCAGCTGCCTCCTGCAAGCCCCCTACTGGGGATCGAACCCAAAACCCGGGCATGTGCCCTGACGGGGAATCGAACCGTGACCTCCTGGTTCATAGGTCGACGCTCAACCACTGAGCCACGCCAACCAGGCGAATTTTTTTGTTTTTTTTATTTTTTATTTTTAATAGGCAGTCTGAATTCTGGCTTCTTCTGGTGCAGCCAAAGTCCACAATCCTCAATAATCTATTCGAAGTAAATGATCCTTTGCTAGGTCTGTTCACAGAACCATTGGATTTGCCCATATTTATCGAGCACCTGCTATGCAGATAGCACTGTGCCGAGGACCACAAGGGAGAGAGAGATAAAGACATCGTCCTTTGCCAAGTTCACGGTCATGCGTGGGAGTGCCTACGCGAGGGCAGTGGCGCACTTGATCCCCATGGAAGACAGAGTATGATTTCCCGCCTTCCCACCCAGACTGTTGAGAAATCCCCCTGTCATATAAGTCCCCCTTCCGTGTTTTTCTTTCACTCAAGTGTCATGGAAGGCATTCGAACTACTCAACGAGACACTTCCTTCCGACGTGACACCAAGAAGTGACGTTGCGGGCCACGGGCCGCTCCTTGCTGTGGTTCTGTGTCTCTGTCTCGCGGCAAGTGTGACCGGACACAAATGCCAATGACCTGGTTACAAACCCGTTTGTACATTTTTTTTTTTTATTATTTTTTAAAAATATATTTTATTGATTTTTTACAGAGAGGAAGGGAGAGGGATAGAGAGCCAGAAACATCGATGAGAGAGAAACATCGATCAGCTGCCTCCTGCACACCCCCTACTGGGGATGTGCCCGCAACCAAGGTACATGCCCTTGACCGGAACCGAACCTGGGACCCTTCAGTTCGCAGGCCGACGCTCTATCCACTGAGCCAAACCGGCTAGGGCCCATTTGCACATTTTAGATCCCACACTCAGAGTCACGGGAAAATGTCTTAAAATACCTTGGTCTCTGCGACTGGATTCATTCGGGAGGTCTTTCCCAAACAAACCCACGCCTGGACGTGATGCGCGATGAGACACACACTCACTGGCCATGACTCCCTGCCTAGGATGCTGCAGTCCCCTCTCAAGGCAGCTCTGTAGCGGGAGGGACCGCAGCCCGCCCCGCCCTCGCCACCGGCTTCACACGGTGCGTTCAAAAGGGAGCGCTGGGGGTGAGCGGCTCCAGCTGAAAGGGAAAATCAGAAACAGCCGTGCCTGCGCTTTTGTCCCCGGCCTTCTCCGGGAGATGAGAGAGCCTGCGGTGTGGGGGAGGCCTGCCCCTCACCTCCCAATTCTGCTGATACCCTGCAGGTGACACTTGGCAATTACCTCTTTCAAATGCCAACTAACCCATTCAGCGCTGGTTGGCACGCCGTGAGCTGTCAGGAACAGCCATTTGCACACGAGAGCCAGGGAGTGAGAAACTCAGGCGTGCACACACACACACATGCATGCTCACACATGCACACACACACATGCATGCACACACGTGGAGGGAGGGGCAGGTGGGAAGCGGGGGTGGGGAGGTAGGGGGATGGCAGCCGAGGTCTTGGTTGCCTGCAGCAGGCCTGGCAAGTATTACCATGGTTCTTCACATCCCGTGGGAATTTAATAATTTCTCCCCATTGATAAAAAGCAAGAAGAAGCAGATGCGTTGGGATTCCTGGGCCATTGAGAAGTAGAATGGAGACCTGAACACCCACATAGTATTCACGAGAAAGAACGCAGTAACTGAGATTCGAACACACCCCTCCTTCACCCCCATTTTTCCATTGTATCTCGCCGGCTTGCAAAGCAGTGAGTTAAATGGAACCATATCGCTTCGGCGGTTATAGTTAGTGCTCGCATGCACGACAGGAGTGTTGGTTTAAACGCACGATGTTCTATACGGAGGCAGTTAATACAATCACTGCTCATGTCCATGGCATCTTCTGCCTCCAGCTTCGAACCCTTCCCAGCACAGCACTGTTTTTGTTGTTGTTAATCCTCACCGGAGGCTATTGTTCCATTGATTTTTAGGGAGAGTGGAAGAGAGAGGGAGAGACAGAGAGAAACATGGATGTGAGAGAAACATATCAACTGGTTGCCTCCTGCACGAGCCCCGACCAGGGCCCGGGCTGAGAAGGGGCCTGCAACCGAGGTACGTGCCCTTGACCGGAATCGAACCAGGGACCCGTGGGTCCACAGGCCGATGCTCTATCCCAGGGGTCGGCAAACCGCGGCTCGCGAGCCACATGCAGCTCTTTGGCCCCTTGAGTGTGGCTCTTCCACAAAATACCACGGCCTGGGCGAGTCTATTTTGAAGAAGTGGCGTTAGAAGAAGTTTAAGTTTAAAAAATTTGGCTCTCAAAAGAAATTTCATCGTTGTACTGTTGATATTTGGCTCTGTGGACTAATGAGTTTGCCGACCACTGAGCTAGGGCCTTCCCAACACTTTCTTGTTGTCGTCTTACAGGGGTGCACTGGGCAGGAGAGGGATGTGTTTATCTCATTTCAGGGGTGAAGAAACAAAGGAGGGGAGTCCTCCCAGCCTGGGTCCTCAAGGCATGGGGGGCAGGCCCTCCCCAGGAGACCTTGCAGTCAAGGTGGTGGGTGTGTGACTCGGGGTTGGAGGTCACTGCGTGGTTGTCTGGAATTCTGGTCTTTGGTTGCCACCAGTCAAAACTCAGGAGACTTGGGGCTGACTTGCTAACGAGATGGAGAGAGAAAGAGCTGCTCTAGCAAGGCAGGCCTCTCCCACGCAACCCAGACTCCTCCCGCTGCCAGTGGTCGGCAAACTCATGAGTCCACAGAGCCAAATATCAACAGGACAACGATTGACATTTCTTTGGAGAGCCAACTTTTTTAAACTTAAACTTCTTCTAACGCCACTTCTTCAAAATAGACTCACCCAGGCCGTGATATTTTGTGGAAGAGCCACACTCAAGGGGCCAAAGAGCCGCATGTGGCTCGCGAGCCGCGGTTTGCCGACCACAGACCTTGGCCAACCGTAGGAATGACATTCAGAAGACAGAGTTTCAGGTCTCACTGGCCCAGAGGCTGAGCAGGCAGCCCCGGTCCCTGGGCATGACAAGAACAACGGTGAGGGAAGGACAGAGAAGGAATTCTAATTGATGGTCCGATAGAAACATCCCGGATCAGGCCGGTTTGCAAAACCCAAGAGGGTGCACTTAGCATTTATAGGGAAAAGAGAGCAGGAAGGAGGAATAATGAACTCTAAGAAGGTCACAGTCAAGCTTATGTGAATGGTCTAACTCAGTCTGATCCCAAATGGGGATTTACAACTGGGAACACCCTGGGTTTGGAGTTCTTCCTCATATTTCCATGTTGTACACAGAAAGGGGAAGAAAAAGCTGCGACTCACAATGCCCCCCACCTCCCCTAAGGAATAAAATGGCCCTGGCCAGTTTGGCTCAGTGGATAGAGCATCGGCCTGCAGACCGAAGGGTCCTGGGTTCGATTCCAATCAAGGGCACGTACCTCGGTTGCAGGCTCCTCCCCGGCTGGGGCCCTGATCCGGGCACATGCAGGAGGCAACCAATCGATGTGTTTTCTCTCACATCGATGTTTCTCTCTGTCTCTCCCTCTCTCTACCACTCTGTCTAAAAATCAATGGAAAAATATCCTTGGATGAGGGTTTAAAAAAAAAAAAGGGATAAAATGCATGAAAACAGCAACTATGATGTAACATTGGTGGGATTTTAAAAAACGACTCCTCTTCCAACACACACCCAAACCGCCAGCCCGGGTGTGGCCGAACTGTTTTCTAGGCCCATGGTCGGCAAACTGCAGCTCTCGAGCCACATGCGGCTCTTTGGCCCCTTGCGTGTGGCTCTTCCACAAAATACCACGGCCTGGGCGAGCCTATTTTGAAGAAGCGGCATTAGAAGAAGTTTAAGTTTAAAAAATGTGGCTCTCCAAAGAAATGTCAATCGTTGTCCTGTTGATGTTGGGCTCTGATGACTAATGAGTTTGCCGACCACTGTTCTAGGCGATGGTCTGTCGTATTCTCTGTATCAACTGGGGAAAAAAATCACAACTCACGTCTGGGCACGGGAGCACCTGGAGCTCTACCAGCTGTTCCTTGGGCAGTGCGAGTGCCAGCAGCTGACATGTTTAGGGGGACGTGTCATAGTGGAGGCAGGCGACAGGGGTTGGCGAGTCTTCGGTTGTCAGTAACACAAATGAGACTGTGGCAATGTCAGGGTTGCAAGGCCATGGGAACATAATTTAAACTAGAGGCCCGGTGCATGAAATTCATGCACGGGGGAGGGGGGTCCCTCAGCCCGGCCTGCACCTTCTCCAATCCAGCACCCCTCAGGGGATGTCTGACTGCAGGTTGATGTCCAACTGCCGGTTTAGTGGTTGAGTATCAACCTGCCCTGACTAGGATTCAAACCGTGACTTCCTAGTTCATATGTTGATACTCAACCACTGAGCCAGGCAGGGATCGGGCCTAAATCGGCAGTTGGACATCCCTCTCTCAATCTGGGACTGCTGGCTCCTAATCGCTCACCTGCTTGCCTGCCTGATCACCCCTAACCACTATGCCTGCCTGCCTGAAACCCCTAACCACCTCTGCCTGCCAGCCTGGTCACCCGTAACTGCCTCTGCCTCAGGCCCCGCCACCGAGGCTTTGTCTGGAAGGACGTCCAGCCTAATTAGCATATTACTCTTTTATTAGTATAGAATGTTACTTCTTAGCTCTTTGTGAAGGTGACATAATAAAGCGAAGGTTAACTGAGGTTCAGTTTGTTAACAAAACAATCAAGTCAACTTAACTACATCTGCACTTATGGATTTATAAAGTATCTATCTTTTAAAAAATAGATTGTTATTGCTTTCAGAGAGGAAGGGAGAGGGAGAGAGAGATGGAAACATTAATGATGAGAGAGAATCATGGATCGGCTGCCTCCTGCACGCCCCACACTGGGGATGGAGCCCACAATCCAGGCATGTGCCCTGACTAGGATTCAAACCGTGACTTCCTAGTTCATATGTTGATACTCAACCACTGAGCCACGCCGGCCAGGCTATCTCTCTCTCTCTCTCTTTTTTTTTTTCTATTTTATTAAAAGACCTAGGAACACAATACATGCTCTACATAAACATACTGAGAAGGGGTAAAAATTCATTTTCAAGTGAGTTGCTTGTTCCTGAACACATAATTGCACAAAATTAGCTCACACTACACAAACTTCTTAAGAAACAGAGTGTAGTGGGCAATCCCAACAATGCCTTCCTGGTGGACTTTGATCAATTATTTCCCAGGAAAGATAGAGGTGGCACAGTGCATGACACAGAACAGAAGTATCTCAAAAATGCAAATACCACTGAAGGAACATAATGAGAAGAATCGGAGCGACGCTCTCCGGAGGACGTATCTGGGACTTGCGCAACGGAGCAACAGTGCCATTTCCTTCATTTTTTTACGGCAAAAGATCCACAGGAGGCCTTTGAAAGACAGTTTCTTGGGCACCCGAGAAATTTACAAAATGATGCGAATGTGAATTTCCCTCTCCTCTGCCAGCCCCACGGACACCAGCGATGCCTGCCCGGCACTGTAGACGCAAACTCCGCCAGTGGATGGATATTGACTCTGGGAGATTCGAGCCATGGCCTCTCATTTTCTGTGGACTGGTATCTAATCTCGGCGCAGCCACGGGACAAAGGACTCCTCGTGCCTCTAACGCCTGGACTGCGAGCCCAGCCTTTGCGAGCCACCTAAGCGATTAGAATAATGGGGGTGGGGGTGGGGGGAGGGAAGATAAAATACAAATTTCGCTCAGCTCTGTGCTGGATTACTTCCTCATGCCCTCGCCTTTATTGAGTGATTTGGAGTTTCATTAGGATTCAGGATTCCTGTGGAAGAAGAATCCACGGGGCCAGGGCTTGTCTTTCAAGCGGTTGCCGCCTGACCCATCAAAATGAAAAGGCTCAGCGCGCTGTGACAGGTCCCCAAGCAGCCCTGAGTGACAGCTTCATTTCAAGGAGTTCTCAGATGAGGGTTGCATCGAGGGGGGAGAGATGGTGCCGGGGACAGTTTCTCCCTTAAAAGTGACAGTCAGGTCGGTGGCTCCCAGACCAGGAGCCGAGGCACAAAAGGAGGCAAGATGGGGCCTGTGCTTGGGCATCTCCAAATTCATTGTGAATGTCTCACAAATATTTCCCGCCCACCAGGTTTCCTTTAAGGTGGCGACTTCTTACCCATAGATTGCTTTTTATTACTGATGTAGGGAGAAAATAAAAAGAGAGAGAGAGAGATGAGCAATCATAAGGAGGCTAAAGCCAAAGGTACATCAGTCTGGACAATTTTTTCTTTTTACCCCAAAGGAATCGGGATTGAAGTAGGGCGCCCTCCCAACAAATGCCCCAGCAGAAATCTCATCAGACAACGAAGAGCCGAAATCAATCCTTGCAAAAGAAACGTGTCAGCTCTTTCTCCTCGGATAGGATCTGATTTGAACCACAATAATCATGAAAAAGGAAAAAAAACGCATGCACAGTCTCTTGTCACTGTGCGTTCACTCTCCTGGGGTGAATTTTGGGCAATCTTTTCTGGAAATAAGACGCCTAATAATGCGAAGGGGCTACCTACCCCTCGGTGGATGGAAAGGGCTCACATTTGTCTATTTCCAGGGCAGCCATGGTTCCCGCCCCCTGGTGCCCTGGCCACGAATGAAAGGGGCTTAGAAGAAGCAGACAATAGACGGAACTCGGCGGCCCCGCCGGCATTTTTCTCATGGTGCTCTCCATTTGGAGTTTTCAGCTCAGGAACAGCCCTGTCCTGGACCAGGAAAAACCACAAACACGCCCGCATACTCTCTTAACATCACACTCGTCATTCTGAAGACGCTTTAAAAAAGTGTAAGAAAGAATTTCTACGGTAGGCAAATTTGAAACTTGCCTTCTTCAAATGCATCCAAAACTCATCCATCGTATTTCTTGTATTTCAAGAGGAGTATTTCCCTGAGTCACAGAATAAAACCACAGCACAACACTGTTTTTAAGGAGCATCTGATGTAGTTATTATTATTATTATTATTATTATTATTATTATTATTATTTTAATCCTCACCCAAGGATATTTTTCCATTGATTTTTAGAGAGAGTAGAAGAGAGTGGGAAAGACAGAGAGAAATATGAATGTGAAACATTTATTGTTAGCCTCCTGCATGAGCCCCGACCAGGACCTGGGCCGGGAAGGAGCCTGCAATCGAGGGATGTGTCCTTGACCGGAATCAAACCCAGTACCCTTCAGTCTGTAGCCTGACACTCTATCCACTGAGCCAAACTGGCTAGGGCTGTTGTGGTTATTTTTAAAGGGGCAATAGAGCCCAGACAAGCATAAATCTATTAGTTTGCCAAAGTGTATGTTAGGGATAATCTTAGCAAACTTCATCCTACATATTTTTCTTTTACACAGTTTTCTTACATTTTATGTTTTCCTTCCATAAATGTGCAGGTCCTATAAAATTAAGAGAAATGCATCTTTGGTATGGGAAAGGGAAAAATCTTAAAAAAGCCACACACATTTTGAACCAATCATGCTATTAGGCGTCCTGGGATTTTAAGAAATTTCATGTGTGTGTAACATGTGTGTCAATAAAATGCAGCGTGTATTTGGCAAACATTCATTAGTGTTGAAGTTTTTATTCCTTGTTGCCAATAAGAGTGAATTCCGGACTTTTAGTTTTCTTTGGATTCTTTTATCTCCAGGCCCTATAATTTTGTGGCCTCAGAGCAAGTACTAACCAGCCAAGTGAAATAGTGAATAAAAATCTTGTTTAAATAAATCCGACAAAATGCAACTCAATCATTGGTAAAATAAATTCGTTTCAACCATCTGGGTATTTCTGTATAAAAGACTGAGTATTGTATTCTGACTTATTGAGAAACACAGCTGAATTCTGACCTTCATCTTCTTTTTTTTTTAAAAAAACAATTTTTTTATTGATTTCAGAGAGGAAGGGAGAGGGAGAGACAGATAAAAACATCAGTGATGAGAGAGAATCATTGATCGGTTGCTTCCTGCATGCCCCCTATTGGGGATCGAGCCCGCAACCTGGGCATGTGCCCTTGACTGGAATCGAACCCGAGACCCTCAGTCCGCAGGCTGATGCTCTATCCACTGAGCAAACCAGCTAGGGTTCTTAAAGGTTACCGATACCTCTGCCATAGGCCAATATGAATGGAGTAATGTGTGCTGGGAAGTTTCTTGCTTGACTCTAATATTTTCAGTTTCATTCCATTCATTCGACAACAATTTACTGAGCACTTGCTGTAACCATACTGGAAACCCAAGAACCAGCAGGCAATGTTGCTCAGTAGAAGTTCACTATTCATTGCTTTCTCTTCCCATGGAAATGATTATTTCTTATTTTTCCTTACTCCTCAATTCCTAGCAAGCAGGACCCTAGCAGGGAGGGATCAGGTTAGATTCTAGATTATTGTGGTGTTATTTTACCCTTCCTGGAGGAATCCTTATTACAGTGTAAGTCCTGTTCAAATGAGAGTTTGGGTAGTGGGGGGCTCACAGGTAAGGAGGGAACAGCAGATCCGAGATGGGGTTTCGGAAGAGGACAAGGAAATCAATAGAGGTTCTAGAAGGGAAAAAACAGAAAGATGAAACAGCAATGCTGGGAAAGTTTCAAGATGTATCCTCCTAAAAATAAAATACGGCTTGTTCAAAATCTACTCGTATTTCCCCCCTGAAAATTGAGCTCGTTGTGGATTAAAACAACACACAGAAATGTACAGATTCCTTCCGTATGACTGCAATTACCATCCTTAACAGGCATGGCACGCCCTTTCAGACTCATTGTTGTATGTGTGTATATGTATGTGTGTGTCTATAACATATAAGCATACATGAATGGAGTCGTACATTCCATACATATTTACATGAATAGAATATTATATATGCCTATGCGAATAGAGATAGATGAACAGGTAGATATTCTTGGAAAACGGTACCAACTTTTTGATGGTTGTGCATATTGCATACTTAGCTTGTTCCAAAAAGTTGGTCTGAATAAAATAGCACAAAGCACGCAAACACACCCTTAAATATGTTTGTTCATCCCCCTCTGATTATTCCATGGGGATGAATTTTACAAGTGGAATTCCTGGGTCACACGGGGTCAAAGTGTTCTCTGGAAAAAAACCGTAACAATCTAGACGTTGACCGGCCGTGTCTTAAAGAGCCCGTGGCTCCGTGTCCTTTGCCGAAAGGATGCTCTCGTGGTATGAATCGTTATATTCTAACACATGCAACATGGACCGCATGTTTTCTACAACTTGCACGTCTTTTCTGAATGACGAGGCTCAGAGTTTTCTTTAATAGTTATTGGCATTTTAATTTCTGAGTGTGTGTGTGTGTGTGTGTGTGGTGATTTGTCTTTTATCCCGTTCGTGTGAGCCTCCTGTATATAGATCTTATATTCATGGACCAGTTTCCGCAGTTTTCTAAAGGAATGCGAAGTTTTGGACCAGATAAATCAATGCTCTCTCTGGTTTTCACTTCATCACGGCCTTTGAAAGCGAATCTCTTACGTTTTCTCTTTATTTTTTTTTTTTTATTTGTCGCTCTGGCAAGATCTTCAGTGCACTTCGCTTGCCGGTGTTTGAATAAAAGTCAGTTACAGGATTGGATCTGGAGAAAGGATTTCAGGCTGTTAGTGTCATGCCGGTCCCCTCTGGAGCACAGGCAGGCACGTGGCTGTGTGAGTTTTTTGATTCGTTTCACCCATTTGACAATCCAGGGGTCCCACTAGCCTATATGATCCATATTTGTTCAGTAAAAGGTGAATGAAAATCGGGGTGCCAACGGCCTTTCAATAGATCCTCAGAGAAAGAAATAGGTCACGATTGTAGAGTTCTGAGTAATAATTTTAAGGCTGGGACGACGTTAGAGAAAACGAAACTGAAGTTGGGTGACCATTCTGTCAGGTAGAGGCCTCTAGTGGCCCAAACTCCAATCTGATCCCGAAAACCCTTCCAGCTGAATTGGTCACTTCCAAGATCGCTTACAAAGGAATCTGTTCCAGTTTTTCTCTTAGCTCCTACGCAGCCCGTGAGAATAAAACGAGAAGATCTTAATCATTTGAATTAAAGTCGCCGGGGGAAAAAAAAAACCAAAAACACACCACAAAACAAAACCCTCAATTTATAAAAGATACGCGCCAAAGATCCATCGCTCCAAAGATTCCCAACCGTGGGGGCGACCTTTTAGGCCAGACACACATTTTGGAAGACCTTTTGAAAACACGAAACGGAGGATGATTGAAACCACCCGCATCTCTCCCGACCTGAGCTTTCGCAGGCCCGAACGCTCCTTGGAAAATCCCCGAGAAAAGAGGCTGATAATGACTATATTAATATGACATTTCAACAGACGACACCCTGCAAAATAAGGTAAAAAAAAAAAGAAAGAAAGAAAGAAAGAAAGAAAGAAAGAAAGAAAGAAAGAAAGAAAGAAAGAAAGAAAGAAAGAAAGAAAGAAAGAAAGAAAGAAAGAAAGAAAGAAAGAAAAAAGAAAAAAGAAAAAAGAAAAGAAAAGAAAAGAAAAGAAAGAAAAAAGAAAGAAAGAAAGAAAGAAAGAAAGAAAGAAAGAAAGAAAAGAAAAGAAAGCCGCCCCCAAGACTCAGGATGGAATCGCAGCCCCGTGTGGGTTTTATTTGTACCCCAAACTCACAAACACCCAAATGTAACTCTTTCACTAGGAATTCCCTTTGAGTTCAACGTGATAATGAATGTGAAGAGTCTGGGGGAGGTGGGGGGGGGGAGGCGCGGAGGTGGTGGTGGGGGGGTAGGGCTCTGTGATTTTGCAGGCTCACACCAGAGAGGCAATTTTTATAGCCTGAAAAGGGGATGTTTTCTTTTGTTAATAGCTCACAATCCGATGAAAGGACTCATCAGTCTATTTTAGGGCCCCACCACATGGCGCGTATCTTTTATAAATTGAGGCAGGCTCCGCTGCGAGCCATCCTGCCTAATTGTCGTATGCAAATAAAAGCAATTATAAGGCTTTTAGGGTGAAGGGATGACAGCTGAGTTTGGCAGTTGAGGAGGCCTCACCCACCTTGTTGTCATAGCAACAGGGAGGCAGAGGACAAAATAAGTGTGTAATGCCACAGGAAACCTAGCTATCTGTTTTGGTTCAAGAATTTTAAAATAAAGAGACCAGCGCTGAGATGTTCGTGTCAGTGTGGGTAATGAACGCCGCTGCGGAAAATACTATTTAGCTGAAACTCTTTTTTATTTCCCGGCCCCTTGGAGAATGATCCTTGCCATGGAACTACCATTTATCAGCTAGCCTGTGTGATGTGAGTTGCTATTTGGAAAGTTCTGTGCGGATCGTAACAAGGCATTCGATAATGACGAGATGAGGACTTGGAACAACCTTGGGACACACCGGCCGGGGTGGAGATTTTGGGGAAAGAAAAAGGCAAATTCTCAGTCAAGAAGATGATGTCGTGTGCACAGAGTTCAATACATACACGTATTTTTTTTTTTTTAAATGTCTGCGCCCACGTGTTAAACAAGTGGAATAAATAGCACGCAAAATTAAAATGAGTCACAAATGGATATCTTCGATGGCAATTTATTTCACAATTACTCTTGTGGAAGCTTTCATGAATTAAATATGAGTTCTGTCTTGAAATTAGGTGTTATAAGGCTAAATTACAACAGGCAGCAGTAATTGAGGTGGTGGCAACACGGGGGTCTGTGAACTAATCTCTTGCCACGTCACGTGCCCGTCCGCCCCCCCCAACCCCCCGCCGGCCAATGGGGAGCCGCCCGTCACAAAAACAGAGGCAGCTGAGAAAAATTGATTTCTCATCGGAGCCATATTTGATGGCGTTTGAAATCGAAAATTGAAATTAACTAACCTCAGCCCCGTTGTAACAAAAGAGCAAATTAAATATGCGGCGGCGCTTCCGATTGGCAGCGAGAGGGCCTGCCAAGGTAAATTTGTAAATAGGGTTTAAGATGCACTTCTCTCTTTCTTCTCCTTCTTCTTCTCTCTCTCTCTCTTTCTCTTATGGTGTAAAAGTAGAAGTGTATGTGGCTTTATAAATTATTTATTAAAAAAAAAATCATCGGCTGCGAATGGCCACTGTGGTTAAGGATTTCCATGGCGGGAACCACTGCATTTGGAGAGCTCGCGGAACGGATCAAAATTAAAAATCAGCCTCCACCATTCAGACATTACTGACAATAAAGAGTAGGAATATTTTAGACTTCCTTTTCCAAACTCTGTTTTGATGTTTTCCATACAGCTAAAAAAAAAAACCCCCCAAAACCAAAAAAACTATGATTTACTGAAATTAAAAAACAAACAAACATGCCGTACATTTAACCATCCCACCGTCTCGTAAATAATTAGGAGTTAATTTCGATGTGCTAACGGCTGAAAGCTACCAGACCACTCCATTGTCTTATAAGTGATGCTGTAAAACACAGCACTTCAAAAATATTTTCCCCGCAGATCCCCAGTGATTCAGCAGCCACGGCTATTGATTTTGTATTTATAAACTTATTAGATCCCAGGAAGGAGAGGGAGGTCTCAGAAGCGAGATCCCGGACAATCCAGCCATGACGGTTTTTAATTTATGATTTCCCTCCTGCCTGTGCCAGAGGCTGCCCACAATAATGTTTGTTTAACCACAGAGAACGTGTTTTGATCCCCACTTTTTATTGCATTGGTAAGAAGGCAAATTAATTTGATATGTTTAAGAGGTAGATGGTGGAAGATAAACATCATGAAATCGTTGCACCGCCCCGTCTTCTTTGCTCAGAGCTGAACGGCACAGAATTCAGTGTCAAGTGCGATGGAGGACAGGACACTGAGCCTGCCTGTCAGCGCAGAGATCCCGTAAAGTCTTTTTCTGCTCTAATTTTATTATTTTAAGTGTCAATCAGCCTCCGACGAGGAGAGGAATTGCCTTCAGTATTGGGATCAACGGTTCAGTACTTCCTCAGTGCCGTCGAAGGAGCTGTCATTATGTGAATCAGGAAGGAGACATAGTCGCGGTTCCAAAAGTTTTTCTTCCGTGCGGAAATCTTATTTTTTAAAATATATTTTATTGATTTTTTACAGAGAGGAAGGGGGAGGGAGAGAGAGTTAGAAACATCAATGAGAGAGAAACATCGATCAGCTGCCTCCTGCACGCCCCCTACTGGGGATGTGCCCGCAACCAAGGTACATGCCCTTGACCGGAATCGAACCCGGGACTCTTCAGTCCGCAGGCCGACGCTCTATCCACTGAGCCAAACCGGTTTCGGCTGTGCGGAAATCTTTTAAAAAATATTTTTATTGATTTCAGAGACGAAAGGAGAGGGAGAGAGAGATAGAAACATCCATGATGAGAGAGAATCACTGGTCGGCCGCCTCCTGCACGCCCCCCACTGGGGATGGAGCCCGCAACCCGGGCATGTGCCCTGACCGGGAATCGAACTGTGACCTCCGGGTTCATAGAGTGATGCTCAGCCACTGAGCCACACCGGCCGGGCATCAGACGAGTTGAGCTTACCATCCCCTCGCTGTGTCTGCCGCCAGAGCACACACACATCTACACGGCGAGCGATGGGGAAGTTCAGCCCTGGAACGGGAGCCCAGGGCTCTATTTCAGCAAATGTATATGATTTTTTATCAATCTGAAGAGCAAAGGTTTTCTGTTTGTTTTGTGTATCAACTGCATGTTTGGTGTGTCTGTGGGAGGACCCTTCAGAGCCGCGGCCGTGGGAGGGATGCACTGGGCTCCACGTCGTGGTCCCTGCGGAGCTCGGCCAATCAGCATCCTCCCTGTAACCCTCACGCTGTATGTCTGCGCTTCAGGTTTGGCAGCAACAAGTCCCCTTCGAGGGATGTACACTGAGTGGCCAGATTATGATGATCTCTGAACGCATAATAATCTGGCCACTCAGTGTGTGTGTGTGTGTGTGTGTGTGTGTGTGTGTGTGTGTATTAGAGGCCCGGTGCATGAATTCGTGCATGGGTGGGGTCCCAGCCTGGCCAGGGGGAGGGGACATGGGCGGTTGGCCGGCCTGCCTGCTGGTCGAACTCCAGGTCGAGGGGACAATTTGCATATTAGCCTTTTATTATATAGGACAGTGGTCGGCAAACTCATTAGTCAACGGAGCCAATTATCAATAGTACGATGATTGAAATTTCTTTGGAGAGCCACATTTTTTAAACTTAAACTTCTTCTAACGCCACTTCTTCAAAATAGACTCGCCCAGGCCGTGTTATTTTGTGGAAGAGCCACATTCCAGGGGCCAAAGAGCCGCATGTGGCTCACGAGCCGCAGTTTGCCGACCGCTGATATAGGATATACACTTAGTGGCCAGATTATTATGCGTTCAGAGATCATCATCTGGCCACTCAGTGTATATATTTTTTATTGATTTCAGAGAGGAAGGGAGAGGGACAGACAGATAGAAACATCAATGATGAGAGAGAATCATGGATCGGCTGCCTCCTACACGCCCCCTCCTGGGGACTGAGCTGGAAACCCAGGCAAGTGCCCTGACCGGGAATCGAACCGTGACCTCCTGGTTCATAGGTTGACGCTCAACCACTGAGCCATGCCGACGGGGGCCTTTTGAGGGATATTAACAGGCAGACCTGGGGAGGGGGTTCACGGGTGTCCGAGAAAGGAAGGAACGGTGGCGGCCACCGGAGAGACCCTCTTAGTCTTCGTGGGAAACGTCCCACTTGAAGGTGGCCCTGGAAGGGGCCAGGGGAGGCAGGGCAGGTTGGTTTCTGCGTGGCTATGGTCAAGTCTGCAGCACCCTCAACTTCCTGCCATAAAGATTCCACTTGGCTTGACTGGCTAGAGCCTGCTTTTGGTGGGACAGAGGAAACCAGTTGCTTCTTATCACCAAGCTGTGTCCACTAATGAAATGAAATGAACTAGCCCGGCCAGTGTGGCTCGGTGGTTGGGTATAGCGACCCACGAATCAGGAGGTCACAGTTCGATTCCCGGTCAAGGCACATGACCCGGTGGTAGGCTCCATCCCCAGTAGGGTGCGTGCAGGAAGCAGCTCGGCAATGATTCTCTCTCGTCACTAATGTTTCTTTTTTTAAAAAATATACTTTCATGGATTTCAGAGAGGAAGGGAGAGGGAGAGAGAGAGAGAAACATCAATGATGAGAGAGAATCATTGACCAGCTGCCTCCTGCACCCCCTCTACTGGGGATCGAGCCCACAACCCGGGCATGTGCCCTTGACTGGAATGGAACCCGGGACCATTCTGTCTGCAGAATGACGCTCTATCCACTGAGCCAAACCAGCTAGGGCACCACTGATGTTTCCCTCTCTCTCTCCTCTTCTCCCTTCCTCTCTCTATGAAATCAATACAAGCATATATATATAAATAAAAATGAAATGAACTAAACAATTGTTTGTTCCTAAACGCTACAGACTCCCTCACAGCAGCATCCAGGGTTCAAGTCCATGAAAACACGTGGGTGTAAGTGGCTTAGAGATCCCAGGCGCACAGAGCGGTTACTGAAGCTCCGTCCTTTCGGGGTGCTATCCAAAAGCAGTAAGTGATCAGAGACCAGTCATTCCGGGGGCTTCAGAAATGCCCATGGCCGTAACATTCCGGGCAGAGACAGGGCGAGCCTGACAACATTTCTGGAACGTTCTGCTGAGAGTATTGGGCCGCTGGGCAAGGTCGGTAACTCGGAGACGCCCACAGAGGCTTTTCATCTTAAAACCACCAGCTCGGAGAACGCAGGTGCTGTCCACACTTCAGAGCCTTGAAATAGGTTTTTATTCCTTTCAATTCTCCGTATCAAGACTGTTTGCAGCAAAAGGGGGTTTTCAGATAAGTGGGGGGGGGGGCCTCCCTCAAATAAGGAAGTGTGATTTGATCGCCTGAAGCCTTTCTGTGCTTGCAAAGATGAGAACCCTGAACATTTTTTTAGAAGAAGGCTATTTTGGTAAAGTATAATTGGATGTATATATGCTTTGTTGTTTTTTTTGTTAATCCTCACCCGAGGATATATTTCCCACTGATTTTTAGAGAGAGTGGAAGAGAGAGGGAAAGACAGAGTGACACATCGATGTGAGAGAGACACATTGATTGGTTGCCTCCTGCACGAGCCCTGACCAGGGCCTGGGCCGGGGAGGAGCCTGCAACTGGGATACATGCCCTTGACCGTAATCGAACCCGGGACCCTTTGGTCCACAGGCCGATGCTCTATCCACTGAGCCAAACAGGCTGGCGCTGATGTGTTGGAAGCCGCCCATTGCCTTGACTAGCAGAGAGGTGTGGACAAGGAACCAGGAAGGCTGGTTAACCTTGAATCTCTGAAAGGTCAGAGCCAACCACCCACTGTCTAGTTGGGACAATGGTAGCTGAAGCAACCTCCACCTTTTAGTTTTATGTAAATCCTTGCTGATTGGCTATTACTGGAATTGCCTGCCTAAGGGCTATGGGTGGATCCCATATTTTAGTAAAAGGGATCTCAAGGCCAGAGCAAGGCGGAGTCCTTCCCCTTGAGTTGGGCTCCCTCCTGGCCCCCAATTCCCAAATTTATACTTTCTTGTCTAGTCTCTTTCATTTGTGTGCGGCCTCCTCCAGAGCCTGAACCCTGAACCTGAACCCTGAACCACGCGGGATGTGGCGGGGGGGGGGGGGGGGCGGGTGGGGACACTCCCACTGATGTATATACTTTAAAAAATTATACAGGTTCAGCCGAATGAGGCTCTAAATGAGATTGTAAATGCCTTAAGAGTTGACGTTCTCTTCAACCCTTATTATTGAGGCTAAAAAATTAGTGCTGTGAGCACGTAGCTGCATTTCAATAGTCACCCATTTATTCCCCAGGAAGAGAAAATACAGGGAATTGCTCTTAGAAAAAGGAGTAGATGGATGAAATATAAAGAAACACTCTCACAGGGGAGCTCTAAAATGCATTTTAAGAATGTTGAGGTGTTTTATTTCTTCATCTGCCAGGGAGGAGAGATTTGCTGACTTCTGAGCTAGGCCCGTTTCTAAAGTTTCCTTCAAAGATCTGTACGTCTCTAACCTCACGGCCACCCTGTCACAGGATTGCAACCACCTCACCGCACCCCGACACCTACAGTGGAACTAGGCTTTAGGCTACAGTTATATATAAAAAGAAAGATGAGCCCTGGCCGGTGTGGCTCAGTGGATAGAGCGTCGGCCTGTGGACTGAAGGGTCCCAGGTTCGATTCCGGTCAAGGGCAGGCCCCTTGATTGCAGGCTCCATCCCTGGCCCTGGTCAGGGCACGTGCAGGAGGCAACCAATCAATGTGTCTCTCTCACATAGATGTTTCTCTCTCTCTGTCTCTCCCCCTCCCTCCCACTCTCTCTAAAAATCAGTGGAAAAATATCCTCGGGTGAGGATGAACAAAAAAAAGAAAGATGAAGAATTACATCATTGTAGGACTGGAAGGCTTTAGTGTAGCAATTTCGGAATCGAAATGTACAGCAATATTTAACGATCGCAACTCGTTTCATTATCAACCAGTAACCATATCCACGTGTGCATATGGTGACATTAAACCAAGCCATTATAATTACCTTACAAACGATGAATATTTGACAATGGCAAGTCTGGCTAAACAAAATTGCATTTGCTCGATGCCATGGTATTACTTATTTGGACACAGGGTGTTGGTCAAGTTTGCCCAAAATGCACCTTATAATTTTGGGGCATTCCCCCCCCCCCCCTTTTTTTAAAACACACTTTTAGTGAGTTCAGAGAGGAAAGGGGAGGGAGAGAGAGATGGAAACATCAATGATGAGAGAGAATCATTGATTGGCTGCCTCCTGCACGCCCCACATTGGTGATCGAACCTGCAACCCGGGCATGTGCCCGGACTGGGAATCGAACCTGGGACCTTTCAGTCTGCAGGCCGATGTTCTATCCACTGAGCTAAACCAGCTAGGGCCAGGGGCATTTCCCTTTTGAAGGAACATGAAAAGGCACAGCTTTAGGACACAGATGTTACTGCTGTTATCCATCTCAGCTTACTAAAAATAGCAACATTTTGGGGCCCAGTCCTCTTGCAAAATGGACATTTTCCACGTTGGAGCCATTTTCACACATTTAGTTTTAGTGGGAATTATTTTTTTCGGGGATTATTACACAAAGGGTCATTACGTAGATAAGCTAAAATACTGGGAGATTCAGAAGGTGAAGTCATATTTTTAAAGAGTTGCTAAGGGGAAAAAAAATCAGTCTGCCACTCACAAAAAATGATCAACAGACAACCACACGTTACTTTAAAAGGTTTTCTTTAGCGCTGGTGACCTGGTAATTTACATACAGTTATATACATACTAGAAGCCCGATGCACGAAGATTCGTGCTGGAATGGGCTTTCCTTTCCCTGGCTGCCAGCACCGCCTTTCCACTCCGGCCCAGCCCCTTTCCACTCAGGCCCCAGAGCCTTCTCTTTCTGCTCCAGCCCTGAGAGACTGGGGTGTCCTACCCCAGTCACTCAGCACCTGTGTATGCAAATTAACTGCCATCTTTGTTGGGTTAATTTGCATATCACTCCTGATTGGCTGGTGGCATAGCGGAGGTACAGTCAATTTACATGTTTGTCTATCATTAGGTAAGACTAGAGGCCCAGTGCACGAAATTTGTGCACTGGTAGGGTCCCTAGCAGATGCCGGTTGATGGCCCGGTACTCCCTCCCTTCCCCCGGCTGGCCCTGCCCCCTGGTCAAACTCCCAGACAACCTCCTGGTTGAGGGGACAATTTGTATACTACCCTTGTATAATATAGGATATGTATAAATATATATTTAATTCTGAGGGAATCCTGTCTCATTGTTACTAAATTTTGGGAATAAAATTTCCTACATTGCTATTTGTCTACCCGCGGCTATTTTTCCAATTTATGCTGTTCAAACGTTTCCCTTTGGCCTAGATAATTACAAGTTTTAATTTAAAATCACCAACTTGCTTGTAAAACAAACACTATATACCATTTAAAAACTGACTTTCTTATAATACCTCTGAATTTTCCTGTGATCTGGATATATAAGTATTTACATATATATTACTAACCCTTATTAACTTCACATTGCAATCAGGAGAGGCCTTACATTTTATTTTTTAGCGAGAGAATGGCTCCTGCCTCCGGATCCATTTCAAGATAAAATTGATTTTAACCGGCTAACAGGAAGGTAGAATTTTAAATCACGTTCAAATTGGACATTTCAGCTAATGCTTTCTTTACTTATTTTCTTCAAAGTATATATTTAACATGCAATCATCATATCTTTTCACATCACAAAATCTTTTAAGCCTTAGTTTAGTTAAAGGTTTAAGGATTTACTTTATTTATCTAATAGAAAGCTACTAATAAAACATTTGTGGATTTTTCTGACAACATTAGAGGCCCCTAATTCTTTTTTTTTTTTAATATATTTTTATTGATTTCAGAGAGAGGAAGGGAGAGGGAGAAAGAGATAGAAACATCAACAACAAGAGAGAATCATGGATCGGCTGCCTCCTGCATGCCCCCTACTGGGGATCGAGCCCGCAAACCCCCGCATGTGCCCTGAGTGGGAATTGAACCATGCCCTCCTGGTTCATAGGTCAACACTCAACCACTGAGCCACACTGGCCAGGCAAGGACCCTAATTCTTTTAAAAAAACAACATCTAAACTTTTGGACCTTATTTTCACCTGGTTTGTTTCTTCCTTTTTTAAAAAAAATATATTTTATTGATTTTTTTACAGAGAGGAAGGGAGAGAGATAGAGAGCTAGAAACATCCATGAGAGAGAAACATCAATCGACTGCCTCCTGCACACCCCCTACTGGGGATGTGCCCGCAACCAAGGTACATGCCCTGGACCGGAATCGAACCTGGGACCCTTCAGTCCGCAGGCCGACCCTCTATCCACTGAGCCAAACCGGCTAGGGCTGGTTTGTTTCTTCTTGATGAAAACAACCCTTTGTTTGAAGATCATTGATTAGTAGCTTGAACAGCAGCTTAGCTATACCTAACTTATACGACGGCACAGAAATATTCGACCCCAACAAGGCATTCAAGCAAAAGCCCCTTCTCAGAAAGTTGCAAAGGCCAAGACACGCAGAGTCAGAGGCGTGTAACCTCAGGCTCCTCTGGGCCGTGGCTGGATGCTCTGCCACGGGGGATCCTGTTCCTGTGGCTGACAAGTCAATTACACCCCGGCCGCAGGCGTTTGGATGCCTGCGATGTTAATCACACCACCTTCCCTGCCCCGAGAAGGGCTGCTCCAATGCCCTGCACGGAGCCGTCCCGGGGAGCGGCGGCGAATGTCACACTAACTTCTGACTCCGTGACAAACAGCATGGGCAGCACTTGGCCGCGCCGCGCTTAATTCCAGGGGCATCAAAGGGAAGCTCGAGCGCCTCGGAAAATGACTCGCAGCCCCACGCCTCTGATAACATAAAATGCTTACCCACAGACAGAAATTACCATGGAAATAAAAAGAGAACTGGGAAAAAAAAAGGACACAGCTTCCTAATGCTCTTCCATCAAAGAGGCAGAGGCGGGGAGGGCGGGGGGGGGGGGGGGGGGGAACGGGCTGAGCGCGGGGCCCAGGCCGCTGGCTGCGTGGTGGGAATCTTTGAGACTTTCATCTGGCAGGTCTGCTCCTCGGGTGATGGGGAAAAGGTTATTCATCATTTTCAAGAGCAGAGGCTTTTGCTCGTCATTTCTGGGGATGCCTGGCCTGGACACGTGTGCTCTGGAGACATTAGAAATTAATTTCAGAGAGGAAGGGAGAGGGAGAGGGAGAGGGAGAGAGAGAAACATCAATAATGAGAGAGAATCAGTGATCGGCTGCCTCCTGCAATGCCCCACACTGGGGATGGAGCCCACCACCCGGGCATGTGTCCTGACCGGGAATGGAACCGTGACCTCCTGGTTCATAGGTCGATGCTCAACCACTGGGCCACAATGGGCGGGCTGAGATGTTAGAAATTAGAATTCAGTCAATATAACTGTGAGTTTAACGTCGCAAAACGCTTGATCCAAAGGGGTTGCAAGAAGAAGCCAAGGCCAATGACAGTGCCTCCCTCTCACCTCTACGTAGACCATTCTCTCTCTCTTGCTTAAAAAATCGTTATTGTTGAAAGTATTACCTATGTCTCCCTCTTCCCCCATGGACCTCTCACTCCCTCCTCCTATCCCCCGCCAGGCCTTCACCACCCCACTGTCTGTGTCCATGGGTTATACATCTATGCATATGAGCTCATTGGTTGATCTCTCCCCCCGCCCCGCCCCCTTCACCCTCCCCTGCCTCCCCTCTGAGGTTTGACAGATGCTTCTATGTCTCTGGATCTATTTTTGTTCATCAGTTTATGTTGTCCATTAGATTCTACATATGTGTGAGATCGTGTGATATTTATCTTTCCCTGACTGGCTTATTTCGCTTAGCATAATGCTCTCCAGTTCCATCCATGCTGTTACAAATGGTAGGAACTCCTTCTTTTTTACTGTAGCGTAGTATTCCACTGTGTAGATGTACCACAGCTTTTTAATCCACTCACCTGCTGATGGGCACTTAGGCTGTTTCCACATATGAGCTATGGTGAATTGTGCTGCTGTGAACATAGGGGTGCACATATCCTTTCTGATTGGTGTTTCTAATTTTATGGAGTTTCCTCAAAAAGTTAAAAATGAAACTCCCATTTGACCCAGTGATCCCACTTCTACACAGACCATTCTCATTGGCTTGTCCCAATGTTAAAAATGTAGCTGTCAGCTCTTCCCTCCTTCTTTTTTTTTCTCTTTTCTATCTCTTCCTTTTTAAAAAAGATTTTAAAATTGGTCTTTTAGAAGGAGAGGGAGGGAGAGGGAGGGAGAGAGAGAAACACTGATGTGAGAGCAGAATATCAACTGGCTTCCTCCTGCACGCCCCCTGCTGGGGATCGAGGCCACAACAGGCACATGTGGCCTGACTGGGAAATCTAACCAGCAACCTTTAGGTGGTCAGCACCATGTTCAACCAACTGAGCCCCAATGGCCAGGGCTCCTTTTGAATTCTGTTCTTATTTATACAAGAGAAACAATTCTCATTAAAAATAAACACACAAAATGCATTGAAAATGGAAGCCCTGTGGCTCCTACACCTTTCTCAGCAGTAACTATTGCAAACCATGGGTTTTGCGTCTCTGTGGCTCTTGTTCTTTACAAGTACGTATGTATGCGGGCACCTGGGAAAAAATATAATGCTGCCCTGGCATCTGGCACCTGTATATACTATGTCTAGTGAAACATACTTGAAGATGAATGTATTAAATGAATGCACACATATCCTTCTTACCCCAAATTTCACGGCCCTCTGCTTAGCACACGGAAATACACTGAGTGGCCAGATTATGATGATCTCTGAACGCATAATAATCTGGCCACTCAGTGTATATCCTATATAATAAAAGGCTAATATGCAAATTGTATCCTTGACCAGGAGTTCGACCAGCAGGCAGGCCAGCCAACCGCCCATGTTCCCTCCCCCTGGCCAGGCTGGCCGGACCCCACCCATGCAGGAATTCATGCACCACACCACACACACACACACACACACACACACACACACTGAGTGGCCAGATTATTATGCGTTCAGAGACCATAATAATCTGGCCACTGAGTGTATGGTGGAGATAGATACAGGTAAATGCCTATAGGTTGTCTATTGACTTTCTAGGTAATTTACACCACACTAAAATATATAAAATACTCCATACGTTTCCCTCACCCCCACCCCAGACACACATTTTAAGCTCCTATATAATTTTTTAAAAATATATATATTTTTATTTATTTCAGAGAGGAAGGGAGAGGGAGAGAGAGAGATAGAAACATCAATGATGAGAGAGAATCATTGATTGGCTGCCTCCTGCATGCCCCACACTGGGGATCAAGCCTGAAACCCGGGCATGTGCCCTGACTGGGAATTGAACTGTGACCTCCTGGTTCATAGGCCGATGCTCAACCACTGAGCCACACCAGCCAGGCTAAGCTCTTGTGGAACTTAATGAGAGCTTAACCATTGACCAGGAGGCCAGTGTTAACCCTAAGATTGCCAGTAGCGTGTGGATGCCAAGGTGAATCACAGGGTAAATCTAATCTCACCTAATTCTTTTGGTTAAAGCACAGACAATGATCTTGTCTGGACTCAGGAGCCAAAACAGAATGCTGACCCCAGTTCTGGTACAAATGGGCCTGTGACCTTTGCTGGGTTTGGAAGAGTTTCCAGGTCCTGCTAGGTTACCCTCCTGTGGACCAACTGGAGGCTCTTCCCATGTCCTCCAAGGTTTCTTCTAACTAAAAAATAGTGCTGGCCTAGCCGGTGTGACTCAGTGGATATAGCGCCGGCCTGCGGATTGAAGGGTCCCAGGTTCGATTCCAGTCAAGGGCACGTGCCCGGGTTGTGGGCTCGATCCCTAGTAGGGGTCGTGCAGGAGGCAGCCGATCCATGATTCTCTCTCGTCATTGATGTTTCTATCTCTCCCTCTTTCTTCCTGTCTGAAGTCAACAAAAGTATATTAAAAAAATAAAAATTAGTGCCATTTGCCCCTCTCTCTTGGAGAGGTGGTGGGTAGTTGCTGCATTCGGAGTTGCTTGGCCAGTCCTGGGCGGAAGAGGTTGGACCCAAATCAAACAAAGTCTCCTACCTACCCCTCCCTTTGTCGGATTTGCAAATATATTACAGAACGAAGTGATACATGGCCCATTGACTTGAACTTCATGTTTTGGTGTCTTGAGTTCGGATAATGAGCCTGTTTGTTCCCAATCCAATTACCCATTCTATTTTCTCACCCCCACTCCCTCCCAGCCACATATGTGGAGACATTCATTCCCCACTTCCCCACACCACTCCCAAGGCCACAGAACACATAAAGAGGGCTTTGTCCCAGAGGTGGGATTCAGAGGGAGGGGAGGGGCCCCGCTTCAAAGACAAGGCATTCTTCCAGGTCTCAGGAGCAGCCTGGAGGACGTGTGAAACCAGTATTGGGAAAATCAAACACCCCCAAGTTGAGTTTGGAGAGAACAGAGGGAGCCCTGAGGGCGAGGGTCCTCAGAAGGGACAGGGGGACGGAGACATGTCTCTGGAAGCAGAACTGAATGGCAGCTCCAAGAAAGACAAAGACCCGCCTCAACCTCTAAAGGAGCAAAGTGAGACACAACTTAGTAAAGGGATAGCAGTGGCTCCATGCGCCCCTTGTTTTCATCCATTAGGGCTAACCCTGGGCCAGGACCAGCTATCCACCTACACAGCACTGAAGTGAAGACATTGGGTGCCCGTCCAATTACAATCAGTCGGGCGTCTGTTCTCTCATCAAAGCCACGTGACATGGAGACACAGAGTCAAACAGATGGCTGTATTTTGCTCAACTGGACTTTAATGAAAAAGTCCAGATTCTTTTGTTGCAGAGAAAAAGGGATTACTGCCTGAGAGGACGTTCACCGCAGAGGGAATAAGATAATGCCACATCAAAGAAATGCAACGGAAAATGGAATATCGTGAGGCGATTTCACCCTCTCGTGAGAGGGAGAGGGAACAAAGGAAATTTAGATTGTGTGAAATATCCCGGATTCATACAAAGAGAAAACTCAGTCAGGATCCCATTGAAAATCTATCCCAGGTACCCGAGTTGAAGCGAAAGCAAATTCAATTGGCCCGATTCATTGCAAAAATCGAGAAAGACTGAACGAGGTATGCCTTCCGTGAAAAAGGGGACATGCACAAAGAGGTAGAATTAATACCAAATGATCATAAGGGGAAGATGGCGCAAATGGAAGTTTCCAGAAAACCTCAGCCTTTTGAGCTGAACAATTCCCACAGGACAATGGTGGTCTCATTTCTGACAGGTTGTGTAGTCTCCACTTCAAGAGGGATTTGAGGATGTCCACGAAGGTAGGCTGCAGCTTTGTGGGTTTGCCAAAAGGGAAGTCACTCATCAGCTCTTGGTTTTGAAACTCCTGATTTTTTTTAAAAAGGTATTTTTATTGATTTCAGAGACGAAGGGAGAAGAGAGGGACAGAAATGTCAGTGATGAGAGAGAATCGCTGATCAGCTGCCTCCTGCACGCCCCCTACTGGGGACCAAGCCTGCAACCCGGGCATGTGCCCTTGGTCGGAATCGAACCTGGAACCCTTCAGTCCACAGGCTGACGCTCTATCCACTGAGCCAAACCAGCTAGGGCTGAAACTCCGGATTTTGGAGTTGCCTTTTCTCAAATAATTATCTTTGTGTCATTTTAAAAGGGAAAAGGCAGAGGAGGTTGTATGAATATGAGAATATGGTTCTTTTCAAAGCTCATTAATTGAATGCTAACACATTGCCAGCTTATTACAATGCAGACCGCTTTAATTAAAAATGGGTCCAGGCGCTATAATAAAAACGAGAGAATGAACCTGACTTAGAATTTGATAACCTTTTATCAAAATAATCCTTAAGCAGACAAGGGGCAGAAGAACTTTTTTTGTTGTTGTTTTGTTAATCCTCACTCCAGAATATTTCCCCACTGATTTCAGGGAGAGTGGAAGAGAGAGGGAGAGACAGAGAGAAACATTGATGTGAGAGAGACACATCGACTGGTTACCTCCTGCATGAGCCTCAACCAGGGCCCGGGCCGGGGAGGAGCCTATAACTGAAGTACATGCCCTTGACCAGAATCGAACCCGGGACCCTTTGGTCTGCAGACCGACACTCTATCCACTGAGCCGAACCAGCTAGAGCAAGACATTTGAGAATGTTTTAAATGTAGACGATCTTTCAGTAATTGTCATTATAAGCAAAGTCATGCATAGGAGACTAGCTGGCTAAGGCTTACAATTCATTGACGGCACAAGCTATGGGCTGCAGTGTAGCTTCACAGGATCAAGTGTCTCCAAAGAGACTTTGATGGTTTCCAATCAGGGGTTTTAAGTGTATCTTCTAATAACTACAGGCGAAGGAGAAATCCGTTTGCTTGTGCTCACTCATACACATAGCCCTGGTTGTCAGATAAACGGAAAAGGAAGTGATCAGTGAACTTGACTTCGACAAACATAGGAGGTTCTGAAGCAGCATGTGTGAGGATGATTACATGTTACCTTGGACGTGTCCACTTCAAGTGTCCACCTTCCTCTGTCTACTTTCCCCACTTGACGTTTGAGTCCATCCTATATAATAAAAGCCTAATATGCTAAGTGTCCGGTCATCCGGTTGTTCATTCAACCAATCAAGGCGTAATATGCTAATGATATGCTAAGGCTGCTCAACCACTCGCTATGACATGCACTGACCACCATGGGGCAGACATTCCAACTGGTAGGTTAGCTTGCTGCTGGGGTCCAGCTGATAGGGACTGAACGAGATGGGCTGGATATGCCCTGGAGCCGTCCTGCGGTCCCTCCCGCCACTGTCCAACCTCCTGCATCTCTCCCTGGCCCCAATAGTGCACCAGTGGGGTCCCTCGGCCTGGCCTGCACCCTCTGGTAATCTGGGACCCCTCCGAGGATGTTGGAAAGCCAGTTTTGGCCTGATCCCGGAGGGCATGCCAAGGGACTCCACTGGTGCACGAATTCGTGCACTGGGCCTCTAGTTTATTTATAAAACATAAAAAGACACTTCTCAGTGCTTTTTTAGCAGGCTAGGTTGGCAAAATCAGTAGAGTTCTTCTTCTTTTTAAAAAACCTCTTATTATTATAGACTTTACTACCATTCAGGCATATTTTTCTGGATCTTCCTCTGTGTAAAAACTTTTTTCAAAAAATATACTTTGATTGATTTCAGAGAGGAAGGGAAAGGGAGAGAGATAGAAACATCAATGATGAGAGAGAGTCATTGATCGGCTGCCTCCTGCATACCCATTACTGGGGATCGAGCCCACAACTTGGGCATGTGCCCTTGACCGGGAATCAACCCATGACCTCTTAGTTCATAGGTAGATGCTCCACCACTGAGCCACACCGGCCGGGCATCTATTCATCTATTCAGTAAATGTAGACAGTCACTAGTAAGATGGCCAGAGAGCTGAATTAACACAGAACTGTGGCATCACCCACGTCTTGTAGAATTATAAACATTCTCTGTGTGGGCAGTTGGACAATACTAACTGCCCTAATGTGTCAGGACCCAAATAACTGATCAGAGATTTCCCAACGATTCTAAGCGACATCAGGAGGAAAAGGCGACATGTTATCTCTAGAACTTGGGTTTGAGACGGTTGTAAAAAGTCACCCAAAGTCAAGGATGTCTATTCAAACTCAACAATCTAAAACAATATTGAAAATATTACTTCATAATGATTACCAGAGTGGTTACCTTTCATTGGGCGACTCCTTTTATGCTGAGCACTTACCCTCACGGTGGCGGGGTTCAAAGGTCACCAGCCTTCCGAGTGTGAAAGCAACAAGCGCTTCCTCTGTGTCCCTGTGATGAGAAAACAAAATAGACCAAGTTAAATGGAGAGAAGAGAGTACGTAGCATTCATTGCACATCATGCTTTCTTGCGTTTCCATTGAGACTCAATTATTGGATTTTTAAAATATATATTTTTTATTGATTTCAGAAAGGGAGGGAGAGGGAGAAAGAGAAACATCAATGAAGAGAGAATCATTGATCGGCTGCCTCCTGCACGTGCCACACTGGGGATCAGGCCCACAACCCGGACATGTGCCCTGACCAGGAATCAAACCGTGACCTCCTGGTTCATAGGTTGACGCTCAATCACTGAGCCCCACCGGCCGGGGCTGAATTATTGGGTTTTAATATTTGTATGTCTCAAGTTACCTACATTTTATTTCCTTACTCAGCTCCTGATTATATGCAACTATACATTCACCCAAATTGAGAGAGAAGAGTATTAAATGTGATCATCAAGACTTAAGACATGAAAAATTATCATTAAACTTGATGGGATAATGAAAAATCATGGGATGTACTTAATATGTTAAGTATCTGGAATTATTGCCTGGATAATACAGAACAGCAGCTTCTTTCGGTATCACCCACCTCACTGGTTCCCTTCCTTCTGAAAAGTGTTGGCAACTATAATTTTTTCCAGGATGATATTTTCTGCACAAATAAATATCAAATTCCCACCCTAGCCGGTTCGGCTCAGTGGATAGAGAGAGCGTCGGCCTGTGGACCAAAGGATCCGGGTTCGATTCTGGTCAAGGGCACGTACCTCCATTGCAGGCTCCTTCCCGGGCCGGGCCCTGGTCGGGGAGCGTGTAGGAGGCAGCCAATCGATGTGTTTTCTCTCACATCGATGTTTCTGTCTCCCTCTCTCTCCCACTCTCCCTAAAAATCTATGGAAACATATCCTCGGGAGGATTAAAAAAAAATGGAACTCCCACTCTTCTATTTCCAAATAAAGTGCTCATTTCCTCTAATTCTGTAAGAAGACTTTGCATGGGACCCGGGAAACAGAGTGATTATTTGCCTATGAACCTAAGAGGCGAACGTTGGGGATGATCAAGTAGGCCTCATTATGAGAAAACCTGTTGCTTCACGATAGTTCCATGCCAGCCACACAATTCACCCCAAGAGCAATTCTTTCTCAATAAGCGCCATGCACTCTAGGGCCTAGGAGATGTAAGCAGCAAAGCCCAGCATCCAGCATGGTCCCTGACACATAGTAGGTGTTCACCAAAGAGTTTTGTTGTTGTTTGTTTTAATAAGAGAACGGATAACAGGCATTTAAAAAATCCTCATGATCATCACACTTATAATGAGCCACATATATGACTTTAAAAACCTTTTTAAAAATGTATTTTTATTGATTTCAGAGAGGAAAAGAGAGGGAGAGAGAGAGAGAGAAGCATCAATGATCAGAGAAAATCACTGATCAGCTGCCTCCTGCATGCCCCCCACTGGGGATGGAGCCCGTAACCCGGGCATGTGCCCTGACCGGGAATCAAACCCATGACCTCTTGATTCCTGGGTCGACTCTCAACCGCTGAGCCACGCCGGGCGGGGCTAAAAGCCCTTTCATTGGGGGGTGCATTAGGAGATTCAGGGAACATGGGGGACTCCAAAAACAAACACTGCCCTGATGATTGGATTTTGACTTTGAGCCGATGCCTCAATGTTGCAGGTGCATCGATGAATGGTCACCGTGGCTGCCCCCGATGGCTTCCGGTCGTGTTCCACAGGCCATGCCCCAGGGCTTGAGTTGGGCTTTGCACTGGCAACCCGGTAAATGACCAGACGGCAGGATTTGGGTTTGTGTAGCTAAAAATGCTTCCAGACATGCTTCAAACCGAGTACAAGCGGTTGCCAACCTAGAGAGCATTGCCAGAGCTGGTTCACCAAGCGCTGGTCCAGTTCTCAAGCGGGCCAGGGTGTGAGGTGGCTGTCAGCTGGGATTCCCAGGCAACCAGCAAAGGAGACAGGAGATAAGGAGACCCAGGACTGTGCCTCCCGGGGTCTCCCGCTGCAGGTGAAGTTGCGGTTGATTCAACAAACAAGGGGGTCTTCCAGTCTTAGGAACCAAGGAAGCAGAGACTCTGGGCCGCTAAGGGGCCAGGGCTGGGTGGGCATTGGTGGCTCTGCCCACGGCCAGGTGTGGGGATCTTGGCTCAGACCTTGAGTGTCCCATGTCCTCCTCGTCCTCTGTCACCGGGCAGGGCTTCGTTCCAGGTCCCCGGGATCTCCACGGCTCATGGCGTGAGAGAGAGAGGGACACTGCCGTGGGACATTGGGGAGCAACTGGAACTCTTCGTAGCTGAGGTTTTGATGTGGGAAATGGGGCTAAAATATTTCCTTTCTCTTCTGATCGTAGAGCCAGAGAACGTAACACATGCAAAGGCGCTGGCCATCCGATATCATTTAAAAAAAAATTTTATTGATTTTTTACAGAGAGGATGATAGAGGGATAGAGAGTTAGGAACATCGATGAGAGAGAAACATCGATCAGCCGCCTCCAGCACACTCCCCACTGGGGATGTGTCCGCAACCAAGGTACATGCCCTTGACCGGAATCGAACCCGGGACCCTTCAGTCCACAGGCCGACGCTCTATCCACTGAGCCAAACCAGTCAGGGCCAGAAGACATGTTTCAAATGACTCCTGGCTGCCTGAAATATTGGAAGGCTCACCACATAACGACCAAGTCTTTCACTGTAAGGCCCAGACCCATTCAAGAGACGAGAGGGCCTTTGATCTCTTTTCCTTACAAAATTTTAAAGATGGACTATAGCTGCCTATACACCGAATCCTCCCACATATTATAAAACCACCGAAATCCAACAATCATGCTTCATTACCGGCCTTTGATTTTTATACCCATGCCTGTTTAAAAAAAAAAAAACAAAGAAAGGAAAAGAAAGGGGAAACGAAACATGTGCGCCGCCTTTTAATAACGATCATATTAAAAATTCAATAAATAGCAATATCTCTGATCTCTTAACAAAGGCTGCTGGTGTACAGGAAATTAAATGAAAAAAAGCCTTGTTAATCCTTTTTGATTTCTGTACATTGTAGCTGGAAGCAGAATTCTCTCCCTCGCACATTTCTGCCTTGCTTTTTTTTTTTCTCCCCCTTTTTAACATTAAAAAAAAAATCTCTTCTTGCAGAAACTAACGTTGTCTGGGCAACCTTACCACTACAGCTGGGTTCTGGGAACCACTGGGAAGTAGGGGGGGGGGGGGGGACGGGGGGGGCCGGGAGCAAGCGAGCGCCTGTCACTGCCTCATCCCCCGGCCTCGCCAGGAGGGACCCACCTCCAACCAGGTGATAACCTGCCAGACTTTATCTTGTCGTCCCCGGCCTCCCCGAAGCCCGCCGGCCTTTCCCCGCCGCCTGTTAGGCATTTGAAAGGTCCCCCCGGGGCCCTCACCTCACCCCCTTTCTCTGCTTGTCAGCGGCGATGTCTCGGAGCTGTCAGCGGCGTGTTGCTTATTGATGTTTCCGCGTGTTTTCTGTCTGCGCCGCGCTCCGACAGGCCCTGACACGGCGCTGATTTCCATCGGCCTCTCCGCTCCGGCAGGGGCCCCGGCGAGTTTGGAGTTGCACAACCCGCATCCCCAGCGACCGGCAGGGGCCTCCCCGGGCTGATGGCAAGGCCTCCGCAGAGGCCCTGGGCTTGCCCGACAGCAGCTGAGGAGTTCACGGGGCTGCAACATGCACCTGTGTGGCCTGGCCGGTGTGGCTCAGTGGGTAGAGTCGGCCTGCGGACTGAAGGGTCCCGGGTTCCATTCCGGTCGGGGCACATGCCTGGGTGGCGGGCTCGATCCCCAGTAGGGGGCGTGCAGGAGGCAGCCGACCCATGATTCTCTCTCTTCATTGATGTTTCTCTCTCTTTCCCTTCCTCTCTGAAATAAATAAAAATATATTAAAATACAGATGCCTGCTCGCGCATTCTCTCTCTCTCTCTCTCTCTCCCCCCAGAGCCCCCGCCACCTCCTTTTGTTATAAGGAAAGCAAGAGCACAAAGTGACCTCAGGAGTCCAAGGCCCTGACACTGAACCAAATCCCTTTAGACCTGAGCTGATGGGCGGGCGGCTTTAGATTCCGTTGTCACCCCTCTGAGCGAGGCGGGCCGGGCCCCGGGACTCCCAGCAGGGAGAGCGCTGGCCACCCCACCCCAGGCCCTGTTAAGTCAGGTTCTGACGCCTTGTCGAGAATGAAAGCTCATCGCACGGGGACAGAAGGGAAGGGAGACTTGGAAATGAAACGTGCAGGTAGCTGGTGGGGAGCCCATGGCTGTGACTTACAGGCTGGCCAGGAGGAGATTAAAAATAGGGGGAAGCCCCAGCCAGTTTGGCTCAGTGGATAGAGCGTAGGTCTGTGGACCAAAGGGTCCTGGGTTCGATTCTGGTCAAGGGCATGTACCTTGGTTGCAGGCTCCTTCCTGGCCTGGGCCCTGGTTGGAGTGTGTGCAGGAGGCAACCGATCGATGTTTCTCTCACATCGATGTTTCTCTCTGTCTTTCCCTCTCTCTCCCACTCTCTCTAAAAATCAATGGGCCCTAACCGGTTTGGCTCAGTGGATAGAGCATCGGCCTGTGGACTGAAAGGTGTCAGGCTCGATTCCGGTCAAGGGCATGTACCTTGGTTGCGGGCACATCCCCAGTAGGGGGTGTGCAGGAGGCAGCTGATCGATGTTTCTCATCGATGTTTCTAACTCTCTATCCCTCTCCCTTCCTCTGTGTATAAAATATATTTAAAAAAATCAATGGGAAAATATCCTTGGATGAGATTAACAAATAATATAAAATAAATTAAAAATACTGAGAAATTATTCTTGGTAAATCGCATATGAATTCCTGAAACTTATACAAACGACTAATTGTATACCCTGTTGGTCGTGTTTAAATGAGACAAATAGGGGGTTCTGGGTCCAAGAGCGTTTTATTTAGCCCACATCAGGGCACCCATCAAGGCCACTGTCACATTTTCAGATACCTGAGCAAGCGTGCGGGACACCTTGTGTGTATGTGTCCAGCAGGCTGCACCAACTTGAACTAGTTTCAGGAACTCTGTTGTGTCTGTTTCTCCTATTTGAAGTAGTAACACTGCCCGGCCAGCATGGCTCGGTGGTTGAGCAGCGACCTGGGAACCAGGAGGTCACGGTTCGATTCTCGGTTGGGGCACATGCCCCAGTTACAGGCTTGATGCCCAGTAGGGGGCGTGCAGGAGGCAGCTGATGGATGATTCTCTCTCATCACTGATGTTTCTATCTCCCTCTCCTTGTCTGCAATTAAAAAAACAACCACCAAAAACCACAAACCAAACCAAGCAAACCACAAACACCTTCAATAACGGTCAGTTCCATTTTCATCTCCTCTGTAGAGGACAGAAACGTGATCCCCTCTGGATTTCTTCTGTGTCCAAGGCTGGCTCCTCACGGCGCTAAGTCAGAGTTTCAGGGGCTTAAAAAAAAACAAAACATCGCCTGCCTCGAAGCCACGCCGCGCGAGAATGACCACTAAAATCAGTGTTCCTCCACCTTCATCCCATTTTTTAAAAATGTGATGCTATTTTAACGATATTAATACAATAACAGCAGCATGCGCTTATTGGGTTAGTCTGTATTTCAGGACCCGCTATCGAATTTACGGCTTGTTTTCCCCGCTCCTGTCACTATTCATTTTCGTTCCCATTTTTTCCCTGGGTTGCAACGTCGCACAGGACAATTGCCCGCCCGCGATAAGCAGCCCCGGCTGCAATTATTTCAGATCTGCTTCCCAACAGCCCAGGCGCATTTCCCCAAATTATTATTTTTTTGTAGAACAACTGTGTCAGCAACGGAACCCCTTGGCCACCAAAGGGCCTCTTCCTTCCAGCTGCTCCTAAGAAGTCAGAGACTCGGGAAGGACAGCTGTCACTCTGGAACCCCCGGGGGCGGGGCTAGAGAAAGCCTTCCCAGTGTGACTTGGAGATGGACATGTACGTGGGTCCCGACGACTCCCGACCCAGCCCAGGCACACTGCAGCCGCACCCGGGGAGGGCTGTTTGGGAGAGAAACCTGGCCGGCGACTGCCAGAGATCACGGGCTTTTGGAAAATCACTGCCAATTTGGCCTGGTCTCAGCTGACTGCATGCCCGGGAGGGAGGGAATGGCAGCAATAAAGTGGTTTAGTGAGAAGATATTGCTTCAAGCTCCCAAAGCCTCCTGTCTACTTTATGACAACATTATTCACTCACATATCCATGCATGCACACTTGCACACAAAACATGCACACACATGCACACACATATGCACAGACACACACATAGATGCACACACACAATCACAGACACACACGCACATGCACAGACATGCAAACGCTCACATGATAAGCAGGATGTATATAATTTTGGAAGCAGAGAAAAAAAATCTATGGCCAAACCCGGCAGTGTTATAGTTTATAGCTAAAATTCAAATGATCCCAGAACACCTTAGAGCAGTGGTCGGCAAACTCATTAGTCCACAGAGCCAAATATCAACAGGACAACGATTGAAATTTCTTTGGAGAGCCACATTTTTTAAACTTAAACTTCTTCTAACGCCACTTCTTCAAAATAGACGCGCCCAGGCCGTGGTATTTTGTGGAAGAGCCACACTCAAGGGGCCAAAGAGCCGCAGTTTGCCGATCCCAGCCTTAGAGTTTTTCTTCTCTTGGTAAATAATGGAGAAACGCTGGTGGGAGCGTTAACACCAACTGGCTACACTTGGAGTGGAAGCCAGGGTCCTGTGGTCAGCCCCTCGCAGGCGTGAGCGGCCCCACAGCCTCTCTTGCTCTTTCTTGGATACTAGGGGCCTGGTGCACGAATTTGTGCATGGGTCAGCCAGGGGGAGGGGACGTGGGAGGTTGGCTGGCCAATTGGGGTGAGGGGGACCAATTGGGGGTGGGGTCATCTGGGGGAGGGGGCCAACTGGGGGTGGAGCCAGCCAGGAGGAGGGGCCAGGGGCAATTGACCAGCCAGCCCTGCCCCCTGGTGGAACTCCCAGTTGAGGGGACAATTTGCATATTAGGCTTTTATTATACAGGATGAGCATTTGACCCATGAAGATGCTCTAAGGGTCAGAATTCTGAGAATGTTTTGTAACTTTCCAGGGAGTGATGCTACTCATATAACACAAGTTCACATTTCTATATATAATACGTTACAATAATACATCTATATTAACTACCATGTCAGAATAGTATGTTAAAATTAATTATGCTCCACTAAAATTTGTCATTCAAAATATTCATGCTTAAAAAAAAATTCATGCTTTTTTTCCCTAGCCAGTTTGGCTCAGTGGATAAAGTGTCGGCCTGCAGACTGAAGGGTCCCAGGTTCGCTTCTGGTCAAGGGCACATGCCCTTTTGCGGGCTCGATCCCCAGTAGGGGGCGTGCAGGAGGCAGCGGATCGATGATTCTCTCACTCTCTTCCTCTCTGAAATCAATAAAAATACATTAAAAAAAATATTCATGCTTTAAAAAAATAGTAAAAGTATAAAAATTCACAGGAGAGAAACAGGTGATGCCTAGAGAGAATTTTATGTTTTTATGGGAGCCCCCATTTGAAGAGCAAATATCAGAATCCCATTTCAACATTATACACGGAAGACGCTATGCTTTTGCAATGCGAGCAAAGAACTGGATTTCATTTGCTGCAGTCAGAACAAGAAGTGTTATAAAGCATTCAGAACACTATGCATTTGTGCAATGTTTACAACAATCTGGAAAGACAGAGGGCTCCGTGTTCCCATTTTATGGAGGAGAACACTGAGGTTAGTGATGCTAAACAGCATGCCCACAGCCCCCCACTTTGCATAGGAGAGAGCTAACGGTTTAACTCAGACCATGAGGTGTTCTGCCTCTAATTTTATGAAGCTTCATAAATCCACCACATAAAGAAACTTCCTAAATGTTGAGGCCCGTTACAGCAGGAATTTGTTATGTAAGTACCTTAAATATTTTATATATATTTTTAGTAGGAATATAATTTTTTCTTGCAATGCACTTAATGTTTTTTTTAAAGTAGATTTGGCATACAATAGTGTATTGGTTTCAGGTGTACAACACAGTGATTCAACATTTATATACCTTCCAATGTAATTACCACCTAAGTCTAGTTACCATCTGTCACCGTGCAGTTATCACAATATTATGGACTATATTCCCTGAAGAGCCCAATTTTCAACATATTTTTATTGATTTCAGTGAGGAAGGGAGAGGGAGAGAGAGAGAGACAGCAACATCAGTGATGAGAGAGAATCACTGATCGACTGCCTCCTGCACGCCCCCTACTGGGGATCGAGCCCGCAACCCTGGCATGTGCCCTGACCGGGAATTGAACCGTGACCTCCTGGTTCACAGGTCGATGCTCAACCACTGAGCCACGCCGGCCGGGCCCGAAGAGCACAGTTTTGAAAAGAAAAATAATGCTGCCATTTAACAATTTGTAGATGAAAAGAATCGATTTCTATTGTCGAGATCTCCCTCCAGTACCTGTTTGCTTTGTAGCCCCTACAAGACACGTAGGGAGAGTAAAACCACCTCCAAACCATTGGACTCTCAGAATCTTTTCCCACTTGCCACGAATTGAGATCCAAATGGAAAGACTTCATCTGAGGAATTTTAAGGGAGAGAATCCAGGCTTCTCCTTCTTGGGAAAGTAACAGCATCCACAACTGACTAATTACAGGGAGAATTGGGCTTTCCAGGAAGATTAAGGGCAAGCAGCTAATTACACCCACAAGTGGCTAACAGCAGCTACAATTAGCTGTTTAGAGGGGCCATTATTGGGGAAGCCAATTTGGTAGCCCAAAATAGTTGCAGGTGCAAAACCTCACATGCCGTCAGGAATATGTTCTCCTTCGAAATGCTGGCCCTGCGGACGCAGAGTTTCCATTCCTTTGCCTGGAGCCGTGGTTGGCAAACTGCGGCTCGCGAGCCGCATGCGGCTCTTTGGCCCCTTGAGTGTGGCTCTTCCACAAAATACCACGGCCTGGGCGAGTCTATTTTGAAGAAGTGGCGTTAGAAGAAGTTGAAGTTTAAAAAATGTGGCTCTCCAAAGAAATTTCAATGGTTGTACTGTTGATATTTGGCTCTGTTGAGTAATGAGTTTGCCGACCACTGGCCTGGAGAGAAAAAACCAGAGAGATCCCCAAATGGAGATGCCAAAATGAAAGCAATGTTTAATAAATGTATTCTTATGCTGGAAAACACTGTCATTAACTTACTTCATATGGTCTGCTAATATTTGAAGCGTTAGAATAATATAGCAGAGCCCGGCCGGTGTGGCTCAGTGGTTTGAGCGTCGACCTATGAACCAGGAGGTCACGGTTTGGTTCCTGGTCAGGGCACATGCCCGGGTTGCAGGCTTGATCCCCAGTAGGGGGCGTGCAGGAGGCAGCCGATCCATGATTCTCTCTCATCATTGATGTTTCTCTCTCTCTCTCCCCTCTCTCCTTTCCTCTCTGAAATCAATAAAAATATATTTAAAAAAAACCTCAAAACAAAACACAAAAACACAGTACATTCCAGATAGAGTAAGGTGCTCATTTTCGTTGCCTCAAATACTTTTCTTTTTGCAAGTAAGCCAAGTCTCTCACGTTTAGCAGGACTCTGGGGCCCTTAATTCCATAAGCGCTCAGCTGAGCCAGTGGAGCTGGGACCCTGGCAGCGTGCACACTGAGGGTTTCGGAGCTTGCAAACCAGCAGTTCACCGAGAGCTGCTGCAGGCGACACTGTGCGGGGCCGTCGGCTCCGTAATCCCTCGGAGACATACACAGCCTCCGGCATTTGCACCAACAGCCGCATCCCGGGTCGGTGCGTCTCGCTGTTTATCTTCAGCAGCAAACAGAGGACAGCGTGTATTTTAATCACTTGTCTGGGAAGACTCAGGATTCAATTCCCATCCTACTTAAATGCCGCATCCCTCTCTCTCTTTTAAAAAAATATATTTTATTGATGTTTTTACAGAGAGGAAGGGAGAGGGAGAGAGAGTTAGAAACATCGATGAGAGAGAAACATCGATCCGCTGCCTCTTGCACACTCCCTACTGGGGATGTGCCCGCAACCAAGGTACATGCCCTTGACCGGAATTGAACCTGGGACCCTTCAGTCCTCAGGCCGATGCTCTATCCACTGAGCCAAACCAGTCAGGGCTGCATCCCTCTTTTTTTTTTTTTTTTTTAATATATTTTATTGATTTTCTTTTTTTTACAGAGAGGAAGGGAGAGAGATAGAGAGTTAGAAACATCAATGAGAGAGAAACATCGATCAGCTGCCTCCTGCACACTCCCTACTGGGGATGTACCTGCAACCAAGGTACATGCCCTTGACCGGAATCGAACCCGGGACCCTTCAGTCCACAGGCTGACGCTCTATCCACTGAGCCAAACTGGTTAGGGCTGCATCCCCTGACGAGTCTTTTTCAGTTCTTCGGAAAATGAATTTAGGTGTGGAAGGAGATAAGCCACAGCGTGGGAACTTCTCGGCATTCCCGCCCAGCAGACGCACTATGGCTCATTGGCTATCACAGGGAGGTGTCCCATCGCGATGTTTTAGGAAAGTGTTGAGATTTTCATTGAGGAGCGACCTAAAGGCATGACATCCAATTGCGATGGGGAGAGCCCAGCGAGGCCCATCTAAGTTACACCTCTGCGTGGTTTTTTTTTCCCCCCCTAAATTTTAAAATTGTTTTTATTGATTTCAGAGCAGAAGGAAGAGGGAGGGAGAGATAGAAACATCAATGATGAGAGAGAATCATGGATCGGCTGCCTCCTGCGTGCCCCACACTGGGGATCCAGCCCACAAGCCGGGCATGTGCCCTGACCGGGAATCGAACCGTGACCTCCTGGTTCATAGGTCGATGCTCAACAGCGGAGCCACGATGGCAGGATACAACTCTGAGGTTTCATACCTGATTGATTTGTGCCTCTTAGATAAACCGCCCGCCACCATTTCTCTCTATTGACGTATAGCCTCCAGCTTTAGAGGGACCCCGAATCATTCCCGTAAATGTAATGCATCACTTGTCTTCGTGTAGGGCGGCGTTTGCCTCCTGCTCAGTTCGCCGTATCTGGGGTGCTTTTAAGAGATTCCTTAAGTCCTGGCTGGTAGCTCAGTTGGTTACAGCATCATCCGGATGGATGCACCAAGGCTGTGGGTTCGATCCCCAGTCAGGGCACATATAAGAATCAACCAAACAACCAATGAATGCATAAATAAGTGGAACAACAACTCTCTCTCTCTCTCTCTTTCTCTCCCTTCCTGCCTACCTTCCACTCTTTCTAAAATAAAAGAGATTTCTTAAATGTATTGGAATGGACTCTGGGGAATATGCATTCTTAGGCCCTTTCAATAAGCAAAAAAAAAAAAAAGTTTCATTGCTTACTGAAAAAAAAAAGATCTAAAAGTATCTTTATTGGCAGAATATATGATTGCATACTTGGTAAACCTAAGAGAAGCCACTAATACCTATTAGAATTAAGAAGATAATTAGAATTATGGCATAATATGGATATGTATAATTTCTCAATTAAAAGTGCAAGGATAGAAAAAAATGGATTCACAATAAATATGAGAAAGCGGAAGCTCAAGAAAATCATAGGATTTCATTGAAGAAAAAATTAAAATCTTATTGAAAGTCAACAACAACAAGAAACAAGTTAGCCGAGCCATGGAGGCTCAGTGGTTGAGCATGGAACTATGAACCAGGAGGTCACGGTTCGATTCCGGGTCAGGGCACATGCCTGGGTTGTGGGCTCCATCCCCAGTAGGGGGCGTGCAGGAGGCAAGCAATTAATGATTCCCTCTCATCATTGATGTTTCTATCTCCCTCTCTCTCTCTCTTTTCCTCTCTGAAATCACTAATAAAAAAAAGAAACAAGTTAGAAAGAGTCTATAATACTTATACCACACAAGATTCTAGAATATCAAATGCTTTCAAGTTATGATATCACTTTGATATAATTCTAATTAGACCTCCAATGCCTTTTTTGCAGTAAGGAATGTGATAGGAGAAATCTGAAGTTCACATGGAAAAAAAAAAATATTGAAGCCAGCCAAGAAAATTTTCCAGAAGAAAAAGGAAGTATAAAAATAAACCAATTAAACATTCAATGCATATTTGAATAACCTCAGCGTGGGAAAGGCCTTTTTTTTTCCTTCTTTTTTTAAGAGACTTAAGAAATGAAGAAGCTCTGAGGGAAAACAGACAGAGCCTGGGAAGAGATACTCGACATACATGCGACAAAGAATTCATCTCCCGGTCCGCGCGTTTATAAGCCAGACAAACCGCTTCGCAGAAACACGGGAACTAGATATCAGCACAGAGTTCCAGGAAGAGGAAACCATGGCCGACAACAGGCGCCCAGAGAGCGATGCTGAACTCTTCGCACAGAGAGAAACTGCAGACGGAAATAAGCTCCTTTCCACCTCCCTGTTGGCAGAGTGAGGACAGCCCCAAAACTCATGTAACAGCAGCCAGCGGAGCATCCTGGGGGGTGGGGGCACACGGCCCTCTCATGTGTTGCTGATGGAAGAAACACAGAAATTGCTGATGATGACCACCTTTTTAGGGAAACAATCTGGAAGTTCTATTAAATTAAAAAGCGTGTGTTCCTTTATTTTATTTAAAAAAATATATATTTTATTGAATTTTTTACAGAGAGGAA
The DNA here is from genome assembly GCA_025583905.1 of Ia io. Classification (NCBI taxonomy): domain Eukaryota; kingdom Metazoa; phylum Chordata; class Mammalia; order Chiroptera; family Vespertilionidae; genus Ia; species Ia io. The sequence continues at coordinate 24,705,621 of JAJQQW010000024.1, forward strand.
GGGAGAGGGAGAGAGAGTTAGAAACATCGATGAGAGAGAAACATCGATCAGCCGCCTCCTGCACACCCCCTGCTGGGGATGTGCCTGCAACCAAGGTACATGCCCTTGACCGGAATTGAACCTGGTACCTATCAGTCCACAGGCCGACGCTTTATCCACTGAGCCAACCCAGTTAGGGCAGCATGTGTTCCTTTAGACCCAGAAGTTTCACTTTCAGGAATCGACCCTTTATTATTTTTATTATTTTTAATATTTTTGTGGATTTAAGAGAGGAAGGGAGAGGGAGAGAGAGAGATAGAAACATCAATGATGGATTGGCTGCCTTCTGCAGGCCTCCTCCTGGGGATGGAGCCCGCAACCGGGGCACGTGCCCTTGACTGGACTTGAACCCAGGACCCTTCAGTCCACAGGCCGACGCTCTATCCACTGAGCCAAACCAGCTAGGGCAGGAATTTACCCTTAAAAAAAAAAGTTTTTTTATTGGTTTCAGAGAGGAAGGGAGAGGGCGAGTGAGATAGAAACATCAATGAAGAGAGAGAATCATCGATGGGTTGTTCCCTGTGTACCCCACCCTGGGGATCGAGCCATCAACTGAGGACCTGACGGTGCATCCAATCGTGACCTCCCCAAACCACTGAGCCACACTGGCCGGGCACGGGAATGGCTGCTTTGGAAAGAAAGGCATCCGTATGGAAGGACTTCCGCACGAGAAACAAACCATCCGCACCCCCCAGCTGCGCCCCCCAGGGGAGCCCGGCTGAGCGCTCCCCGAGGCCCCGAGCGCACCCGCGTCATCAGTGTCTCCCTGGCAACCGGGAGGGGCCACGTGGGGCCCGCGCGCGCCTCCTCCCGGCTCCTCTGGATGGGAGGGCGGGATCCTCCCGCGAGCTATTACCTGAAATAATACCATATGGTAAAATGTAAACAACATCTGCATATTCATGTAATAATTTCATCTGTTTAATTAGTTCCAGCAAAGCAGTTTACCCTCCGAGGCCCTGGGCTGTCAGCGCGGCGCGCACACATCCCGGGCTGGCTGGCGGGCCTGACAGCCTTCTATTGTTCGCTCTCCGCTCGCACATCAGCGGTTACTGTAAGTGAATCTTGGGGGGGGGGGGGGGGGGGGACGCCTGTCCCCGCCGATCCACATATGCGGGGGGTGGAGGGGGGGAGCTGTCAGCCTGGCATAGGGCTACTAAAGACAGGTTTGACAGATTAGGTGACTGGGGCGGGGTAGGGGGGAAAGCCTGGGATTGGTTATTTCTGCGCTCTCCTCATTTGGCTGTGAGCTTTGATGCGCTCTCCGGGTCGAGAAATTCTCAGTTCTTGCACCCCCAGCCGCAGTGGGAAACTGAGTTGGACCAACCACCCTGCAGAACCGGGGGCCCCCCTCCTTCTGCCCCATCTCAGGGCGTCTGAAGCGAAACATGGGTCCTACGGGCGCAGGCCTCCATGTGGTATAAAGACACTAAACAGCCCTGGCTGGTTTGGCTCAGTGGATAGAGCTTCGGCCTGCGGACTAAAAGGTCCCAGGTTCGATTCAGGTCAAGGGCGCATGCTCAGGTTGCGGGCTCAATCCCCAGTAGGGGGTGTGCAGGAGTCAGCTGATCAATGATTCTCATCATTGATGTTTCTCTCTCTCTCTCTCTCTCTCCCTTTCCCTTCCTCTATGAAATCAATAAAATATCTATATATAAAATAAAAGAAACTAAACATTCAGGAGTACACACACACACACACACACACACACACACCCCCATAAGTTGGAAGTAAGCTTGCAGGTCCCTTAGACCAGACCAGTGATAGGCAATCTTTTGAGCTTAGTGTGTCAAACTTCGCCAAAAAACTGAGCATAACTCGGGTAGTGTGTCACTTTGAGGAAAAAACTAACTCCAAGACTCTAGTCGCAAATGTTTCATCCTCAGGAGCAGCAAATGTTTCATCCTCGGCATGCGGCTGCGTGTCATCAGAAATGGCTACACACGTCAGTGCTGACACGCGTGTCATAGGTTCGCCATCACTGGACCAGACTTTTCACCCTGGGCATCTCGTTAAAATGCAACGATCAAGTTCACCAGCTCTCTTTCTCGTACGTCATCCTGACCTTGGACATGGAAAAGATAGTGGTGGCCACTGAGAGATGGATGCACATCATTACCTCCAGGAGTCCTATGCTTCTCAAGAAAATCAGCTCAACACTTTCTGCTCATGTGTAAGAGATTAAAAAAAAAAATTAAAAGCCGCCATATGTAAAGAGCCGTGGGCTTCCAACAAAGTGAGGGTTCTGGTCTTGTGTGGCCTTTCATGAGCTGGCTCACCTTGCTCAGGTCACGTGAGCCAACTGGTCTTTGTTCTCCTCTGGAACATGAGCAGGGAGCCTCCAGCCTCATCAGTCATAGTGTGGTCCATGGACCAGCAGCCTGCACCTCACTGGAGGGCTTGACAGAATCGTAGGCCGCTCTTCAGACCAACGGACTCCAAATCAATGGGCATTCCGGGGACTGTCACTCTTCCAGAGATGGTCGGTTCTTCCGTCAGAGAACCGGAAGTCAGCGAGAAGCTGGGAGCTGGCTCAGATCAGGGCTGCGGCATCCCAATCAGAGCATCGCCCAGATTTGACTGGGCATTTTTGTTTTTTAAAATATATTTTATTGATTTTTTACAGAGAGGAAGGGAGAGGGACAGAGAGTTAGAAACATCAATGAGAGAGAAACATTGATCAGCTGCTTCCTGCACACCTCCTACTGGGGATGTGCCCGCAACCAAGGTACATGCCCTTGAACGGAATTGAACCTGGGACCCTTCAGTCTGCAGGCCGGCGCTCTATCCACTGAGCCAAACCGGTCAGGGCTGACTGGGCATCTTTTGTAACTACAGCTGATTCTTGGAACATGCTTTGCATTTAGTGATGGCAGGCTAACTGTTGCACATGTCTGTCTTATACTGACCCCAAATCGTCCCCACATCTGGATTTCATTCTACGCTCTCAAAACATCAGAACTCTGAAATTGGGTGCAGAAGGAGTAGACATGTGTGTTTTTTCCCTCCTGGGGAACAGGTGACCCCCAAAAAGATAAAATCAGAGAGCTAGAGTCAAGTGACTTCATTCATCTGCTCAGGATCCACGTAGTTATTTAAAAAATAATGTGTTGCCCTAACTGGTTTGGCTCAGTGGACAGAGTCCGCTGGTGGACTCAAGGGTCCCAGGTTCGATTCTGGTCAAGGGCATGTACCTTGGTTGTGGGCACATCCCCAGTAGGGAGTGTGCAGGAGGCAGCTGATCATCTCTCTCATCGATGTTTCTAACTCTCTATCCCTCTCCCTTCCTCTCTGTAAAAAATCAATAAAATATATTAAAAAAAAAATAATGTGACACAATGGAATACTATGCAGCTGTGCAAAAGAAAGAACGCTTATCATTTGCAGCAGCATGGAGGGACCTGGAGAGCATTATGCTGAGCGAAATAAGCCAGTCGGAGAAAGAAAAGCATCCCATGATCTTACTCATATGTGGAATCTAATGAACAACATAAACTGATGAACAAAAACAGACCCAGAGACATAGACGCATCAAACAGACTGTCCAACCTCAGAGGGAAGGTGGGGGAGGGTGGTGGTAGTGGGGGGGAAAGATCAATCAATGAATTCATATGGGGATATGCAAAAGCCATGGACACAGACAATAGGGTGGTGAAGGCCTGTGGGGGGTGGTGGGGAGTGGGAGCAGGATGGAAGAGTTCAATGGGGGCAAAAGGGGACATATGTAATACTTCCAACAATAAAGATGAAAAAAAAATTAGCCCCGCCCCCAAGGTATTTTAAACATGTCTATATCGTGGCTACTTTGTCACAGACCTGGTGGATTTCCACTGGAAAAGTTCTCACTAACTAAGGAGCCTACGGGGACCCCGTCTTCATGGGCCGTACCCTGGGCAGCCCCCCCTTCAAACTCCCCAGAAGGTGTGACTGGCCTGTCACTTGGCTGTCCATGTTCAGTGGGCATTTTTTTTATCCTAGGAAGAAATCATACAACTAATGGAAACATTTCCCCCCCCCTCAAAGTACAATAAAACCCTTCTCTGAAAGTTTCTTCTTCCCATTAAGTGGCTCATCGGCGGAGAATTTTATGCAACCCCAGAGTGGCGCCTCCATGAGCGCCCGGGAAAGTCAATTAGACGGGGAAAGGACTGTCTCTAATTGTGATGGTCGCCTTGTGCGTGCGTCCAAATGGGTTCTAATGGGCATTTCAGGGCACGCGGGTTAATGGTATCTCTAGCAAGGCAGGAGCGCTGGCCAGAGCAGGGTTAATTTATTAAAATGACGCTGTGTGGTGTTTCAAAACCATTTTCCTGGTCCCCGAGTCTCCTTAACTCATACCCGGGCCTTTGCAGTGTTTTTAAATGGAGCTATGCCAGTAAGTGGCTGGATCTTAATTCCGTTGTTGTTGATAATTTGGTGTTCTTATCCGCCCAGGTTAAAGAGGGTCTCTTGCTTTTGCAAATGAAAAGAATCCCTATCGGAGATGAAAACCTACCTAATGAAGCTATGTTTGATCTTCGATTCTGCGGGAGTGTGGCTCTCTGGTTTCCCCTTCATAATCTTGACAAAGGGAACTCCCACGTCCTGATTTGCTGACCTCTGACTAATCCCAGGGTCTCGCCGTGGCATTGGCCGTGATCAATAACTAATTATTAAAGCAGCAATTCTTTCCAGGGCCCCTTGTTAAGAAATTGCTCTTGGCTGAGAGAGAGAGAAGGAAAGAGGCCGTCACTTTGACATGGTCGCCGGTCTTTCAACGTCCAGGGGGCCATCCGATTGAATTACTGTCCTCAACTAATTGATATAAATTTGAACAGAAGAATGCTTGTTACTGCAGAATCTCATAATGATATTCTTGACGAGAAAACACTGGGGAGGGGAAAAAAAAATCCCAACACCAATGACAGAGCATTCGCACACCACTTTAGAATTGGGAGTGGGAAAGAACAGAAGTTGGGGTGGGGGTACGGCTGGACACACTCCATGGCATGTTGAGACTTCTTAATTTGCTTTGTTAACCCTCACACGAGGACATGTTCCCATTGACTTTTAGAGAGAGTGAAAGAGAGAGGGGAAGACAGAGCAACATCGATGAGAGAGAATCATTGATCGACTGCCTCCCACAGGCACCCCAACCAGAGCCCAGAGCCGGGGATGGAGCCCACAAACAAGGCATGTGCCCTTGACTGGAATCGAACCTGGGACCCTTCAGTCTGCAGGACAAGGCTCTATCCACTGAGCAACACCAGCTAGGGCGAGAGTTCCTTTTCTTAGTTGAAGAACTTGATGCATTGCAAGCTCTTCTTAACATTGAGTCTGAAAAGGTTTGAGATGTCATGTAAAACGCCCCGATCGTATGAGAGGACGTATGAGAACTGCTAATGAAACGTTCCGAGTGGAGTTCAAACAGGTTCTGAGACAGAAATGAAATTGCCAGATGAAAACGGATAGGGAATACTCAAAAAAATAAAAAAAAGAAGAAACAAAGAAAAACAATTGGAAGTGAGAAGGGAGGAAAACCAGTGGGAATATGAAGTGAAAAAGACCGGATGCCAATAATGAACATGGTGAACTCAACGTGGATGAGCAAGACAAGAACCAAATGAATGACAGCGGTGAGCACTGGGGATACTGGGGGCAAGGGTTAAACCCATCAAATACACAGCGACTGCTACTCGGATGAAGAAGTTTCATTCAACCCACCACCCAAGGCCCCGCTCCCATCCAGAGGGCTGCCCCCAGCCGGGTACGAGCTAAGACCCAGGACCCCCCGGATTTACACACTTCCTGTTCCTGTGCAAACTCCCTCTGCAGGCTTTGTAATACAATACCTCTCTCTCCTTGCAGGGAAAAGGTCACCACTTGTCATTGACTCTTTTTTTTTTTTTTTTAAGCATGCTTCGAGGAAAGTAGAATGCTATTAAGAGATACATTGGCTAATATTATTATTTTATTTTAGGCGGATGATTAAATAAAGAAATAGAACAGTACATCCTGAGGCCATGGTGGATGCAGAACACACAGAACAGAAAAACTGTTTCCTTCTGTGATCTTTCTTTTTTTAAAGTATATTTTTATTGATTTCAGAGAGAAAGGGAGAGGGAGAAAGGGATAGAAACATCAATGATGAGACAGAATCATTGACTGGCTGCCTCCTGCATGCCCCCTACTGGAGATCGAGCCTGCAACCTGGGCATGTGCCCTTGACCAGAATCGAACCCGGGACCCCTCAGTCGGCTGGCCGACACTCTATCCACTGAGCCACACTGGCTAGGTCTCCTTTTGTCGTCTTTAAGAAAGGCTCAGATGTGCTCAGCACTCTTTCACTAATGCCTTACACCCTTGGTTCTCACTTGTTAGCCGCATTTGCTTTTTAAAAAAAATGTTTTTATTGATTTCAGAGAGGAAGGGAGAGGGGGGAGAGATCAAAACATCAATGATGAGAGAGAATCACCGATCAGCTGTCTCCTGCACACCCCCTACTGGGGATCGAGCCTGCAACATGGACATGTGCTCTGACCGGGAATCAAACTGTGACCTCCTGGTCCATAGGTCGACGCTCAATCATGGAGTCATACTGGCAAGGCCCCATTTCTTTATTTCTTTTTTAAAAAATATATTTTATTGATTTTCTTACAGAGGGGAAGGGAGAGGGAGAGTTTGAAACATCTATCAGCTGTCTCCTGCACACCCCGTCCTGGGGATATGCCCATAACTAAGGTACATGCCCTTGACTGGAATCGAACCTGGGACCCTTGAGTCCGCAGGCCAATGCTCTATCCACTGAGCCAAACCAGTTAGGGCCCCATTTCTTTTTTAATAGCATATTTTGTTATGCCTCCTTGATTATCCTTAAATGGAAGCCGGAGCTGATAAACTGCCTACATGCATTACTTTCAAAAGCACTGACATAATGCCCCAAATGTAATACTTCAGAAGAAACAAAAGGAAGATTTCTAATAAAATGGCACATATCTAAAAAAAAAAAAAATAAAAAAATCGCAGCCCAGAAATGCTACCCAGTTCAGTGGGGCTGAGATGTGGGCAGCAGCTGGAACTTCAGCATCTGACCCCTGGTTTCACTGAATATTTGCATAAGAAAAAGATGGGTTTGTTTATTGTATATTTGTTACTATTTTATTAGCTACTATTGGTATCAGAACCCTGAATGTTACACCTGCTGTAGCTAGTTGGTAATTATTTGATTGATCTATGTGTTTTTTTTTTTTTTAAAAAATATATTTTTATTGATTTCAGAGAGGGAGAGGGGGAAAGAGATAGAAACATCAACGATGAGAGAATCATTGATGGGCTGCCTCTTGCACGCCCCACACTGGCGATAGAGGCCGCAACCCAGGCATGTGCCCTGACCCGTTATCAAACTGTGACCTCCTGGTTCATAGGTTGATGCTAGCCGGGCCTACTTCTACTGTTCTTATCTGCCTTTCATAATTGTGAGATTGTCTTAGAACTTGACAGTCCTGTGAGTTCACAGTGTCTTTTTTTGTTCTTGATTCTCTCGGTTTCAGCATGTCCCAGGCACAGGAGCCTCTCATATTCTGCTAGAAAACAGAAAGGAACTTGCCCTGAACGTGTACAAATAGTCTATTTTGTTATTCTAAGAATTATGGAGGCTCCACTCTCCTGCAATAGATAAAAAGCAGGGAAGCCTGAAGTAGTGAGTGAGGAGATCAACGGTAACAATTAGTAATCTGACCAATTACCAATGGTTTTGACATAGTAGCTGATTTATCCATGTCCTCTGTACTACTTTCATAACTGTAGGAATGTTTCTTATTTCCTAAAAAATAATGTCTGGCCCAGCTGGTGTGGCTCAGTGGTTGAGCATTGACCTATGAACCAGGAGGTCACAGTTTGATTCCTGGTCAGGGCACATGCCCGGGTTGTGGGCTCGATCCCCAGTGTGGGGCACGCAGGAGGCAGGTGATCCATGATTCTCTCTCATCACTGATGTTTCTCTCTCTCTCACCCTCTTCCTTCCTCTCTGAAGTCAATAAAAATATACTAAAAAAAATAAAAACAAGAAACCTATCGTCACTTTTTAAAAAGTCCTCATTCTCCCCCCAAATTCTTCCCACTGTATCCTCAGGGACAGCACAGGGAGGGGTGACAGGACTCTCTTGGGGTTCACCGTGTATATGGATCGGCTCCTCACATTATACCTCGGCAAGTAGACAGGCTTTGCCTTGGCCCGCATCGCCGTAATTCCTTGCGGGGGAAATAAACAAACTCAAAGGACAAATACATGCATGTAAGCCAGCCTCCCAACATGAAAACAGAACCCGCCCAATGCCACTGCCACTTACAGGGCGACCTTGCTTGGGGCTCTGCTCCCTTGCATTTAGATCTGAAAGACACGTCTCCGCTTCCCTTTGCCCTTTCTCAATCAATCGGAAAGAGTCGTGGAAATAATTATGAAGCTGGATAATTATTTTTACAGAATAGAAGGTGCTTGCCTTGTCCATTTGCATCTCGGTGCCGTTCATTCCTTCCCGGAATATTCATCAGCCCTGATCACTCGTTTGAAGGCGAGGGGTCAACCAGGGAGACCCCAGGAGCGTGGGCATTTGCGATGTCAAGAAAACCTTTCGGACAGATGTAAAATCATAAATGCCAGGCCCGGGGTGGGGAGTGCTGGTGGTACCTCACCTGTCACTCAATAAAGAAGAGGAGACCTGGGAGGCCCCTCCCTCGGCCATCTACTCCAAATTAATGGTCCTCAACGTGGGAATGGCTCTGTAGTGGGGGTGTGAGTAGAGAGAGGACTAGGTTTTTATCAGGATTTGGGAGTTTCACAGGATGTCTTACCACCTGGGATATTTTCTCATTCTCACACCAGCCATCATCAGCGGGTGGGGAAGTAGGATATTTTTTTGTTGTTATAATGTTTTAAAAAAATATATTTTATTGATTTTTTTACAGAGAGGAAGAGAGAGCGATAGAGAGAGAAACATCAATCAGCTGCCTCCTGCACACTCCCTACAGGGGATGTGCCTGCAACCAGGGTACATGTCCTTGACTGGAATCGAACCTGGAACCTTTCAGTCCGCAGGCCGACGCCCTATCCACTGAGCCAAACCGGTTAGGGCCTGTTGTTATAATTTTTGTCTTCACCCACAGGAGCTGTTGGGGGACTGTTTCCTCTTCCAGCTCAGTGGAGGGGTGGTCCCTGTATTGGTGAGGACTCTTATTTTTGGAAGCCTTTGTCTTGAATGGGGCTGTGACTCAGTCTTCCTGGCCAGTCCGGACCTGACCTGATAGGCAGCAAGGCCTCCCGGACCTGACCTGATAGGCAGCAAGGCCTCCTTCACTTTTGAAAATAAAAAAAAAAAATTTTAAAAATGAGCAATTGCTGCAAAAACCTGGCATGAGATCCAAGACCCAAGGCAGGCTGTCCTCCTCACTCCGCGTTTACTTAGGCCGCCTGAGGCCCAGGGTTTTCTGCCTTTGGACTTCCTCCAAGGTCTGAGGTTCAGGACCATGAAACATGGACAGCAGCCACAGTGACGGGGTGTTGGCCTTAAAGGTTGCCTTCTGGGTCATGACCTAAGGCAAACTGTGGACGAGTAGGGACTAGTGTGCTTACATTGTTGTCATGTTTTCACCTGGATCCCCCCGTTTTTCTTTACAAATTTTTAAAAATACGTTTTTATTGATTTCAGAGAGGAAGGGGATGAAAGAGAGAGAGAGAAACATCAATGATGAGAGAGAATCATTGATCGGCTGCCTCCTGCACGCCCCTACTGGGGATCGAGCCCGCAACCCAGGCATGTGCTCTCAGCTGGAATTGAACCTGGGACCCTTTAGTCCACAGGCCGACACTCTATCCACTGAGCCAAACAAGCAAGGGCTGATCCATGCTTATTAACTATTTGTGCAAAGCCAATTTTGAACCAAGACAACCGGTTTTCAGATTCATGCTCTTAACCACAGCAATGCGCTGCCTAAGAGAATGGCCAGAAGTCTTAGACAGACAGAGTTGGCCTCAAATAGACATAAATATTTTCAGAGAGAACAAGTCTGACACATTCCTAATAGGATGACTTAGATCAAATTGATCCCCTTAATGATGAGATATACCATGAATGGTATTCTATTTTTATAAAATACATTTTTATTGATTTCAGAGAGGAAGAGAGAGATAGAAACATCAATGATGAGAGAGAATCATTGATCAGCTGCCTCCTGGGGATCGAGCCAGCAACCCGGGCACGTGTCCTTGACCGGAATCAAACCTGGGACCCTTCAGTCTGCAGGCCGATGCTCTATCCACTGAGCCAAACCAGCGAGGGCTGCGAATGGTATTCTTTCCCCTTGATTTTGATGAACGAGGGAGCTGAGGCTCAGAGACATTCAGAGCTGCCTCCGTGCTCCCAGCCATTTAGCAGGACACCTAAGGCCAGAGGCCCGCCAGCCAGCCAGCGGCCCCAGCTCACTGGAGACACCTGCAAATTAAGAGCCATCACGCAAGAGACAAGACAAGCGTCTGGACTCTTAATCCTGAACCCTTTCTGCTACTCTCACGCTATCCTGCTTTGCAGAAAAAAACCATCGCTTGTCTGAGCCAACTGATTGTTTCTTCTGAAAAAAAAAAAAAAGTGTCATTTTTGATCATCAGAGGGAAGGCAGGGGAGGGTGGGTGGGAAGAGATCAACCAATGAACCTGTATGCATATAGGCGTAACCTGTGGACACGGACAATGGTGTGGTGAGGGCCTGGGGGGGGGGGGGGGGTGGAGGGGGGCGGAGAGAGGGGATGGGAGCCGGCTGGAAGAGGTTTATGGGGAAAAAGGAGGGCCTATATGGAATCCTTTCAATGATAAAGTCAACTCTATCTGTCTAAGACTTCCGGTTGAAATACTTTTATCAATAAAGATAAAAAAGTATAATACACAATACCTATATGTTTCAAAGAAGTACATATACACTGAGTGGCCAGATTATTATGATCTCTGAACGCATAATAATCTGGCCACTCAGTGTATGAGTATATATATACATATATATATATGTATATATATACACACACACACACACACACAGACACACACACACACACACGTGTATATATATATATATATATATACACACACACACACATATATTTATTAGAGGCCCGGTGCATGAATTTGTGCATGGGTGGGGTCCAGCCAGCTTGGCCAGGGAGAGGGGACATGGGCGGTTGGCTGGCCTGCCTGCGGGTCGAACTCCTGGACAAGGGGACAATTTGCATATTAGCCTTTTATTATATAGGATATACACTGAGTGGCCGGATTATTATGCGCTCAGAGATCAAAATAATCTGGCCACTCAGTGTATGGTGGTAAAGAGTTAAACAACAAAAAAAAGCATGAATTAAAAAGAAAAAATCCGACCATCCATATAGGGCCTTCTCATTGATATCAGTTGCAACAAGTCTAAAGCCTGACCTCATTACAGGAGTTTAATTGCATTGTTACACAGCCTCTCTTCTCCTCTCTGGCCTCTTTCTCTTTATGACAGCTTCAGAAAGGGATTTCAGCTCAAGGTCAAAGGAAATTAATTACCGCTTTCTTAATCTGGGCTCATCTACATTTAGAAAACTTCAGGCTTTCTACGAACGTATCCTAGTCGCCTATTCCTACAGAACCAAACTTATACAAGTAACACCTCAGACCTTTGCAAAAAGAAAAAAAAAAATTTCCACAAAAGCCCTCAAACAGCACATATTTAATAAGTGTGGGTCAAGTCCCCAGAAATCACCAGGGGCAGAACAGAAATTCCTGCCAGTTAGCAAAGATAGCAATGCTTTAAAAGTTGAGAATTATCTTACACAGAAAATCGCGTCCCATAATTACACTGAAGAGTATTCCTGGGATGTTAGTAATGTTCATCTAGCCTGACTGGCATGGCTCAGTGGTTGAGCATCAACTTAGGAACCAGGAGGTCATGGTTCAATTCCTGGTCAGGGCACATGTCCAGGTTGTGGGCTCGATCCCCAGTAGGGGGCGTGTGGGAGGCAGCTGATCAATGATTCCCTCTCATCATTGATGTCTCTATCTCTCTCTCCCTCTCCCTTCCTCTCGGAAATCAATACAAATATATTTTTAAAAATAATACTGATCTAGTAATGCAATAAGAAGAAGGGTCTAAGACGGTGGTTCTCAACCTTCCTAATGCCGCGACTCTTTAATACAGTTCCTCATGTTGTGGTGACCCCCAACCGTAAAATTATTTTCATTGCTACTTCATAACTGTAATTTTGCTACTGTTATGAATCGTAATGTAAATATCTGTGTTTTCCGATGGTCTTAGGCGACCCTGCTAGCGGTTCTCACAGCTGCTGTAGAGCCTAAGACCATCAGAAAACACAGATATTTACATTACGATTCACAACAGTAGCAAAATTACAGTTATGAAGTAGCAATGAAAATAATTTTACGGTTGGGGGTCACCACAACATGAGGAACTGTATTAAAGGGTCATGGCATTAGAAAGGTTGAGAACCACTGGTCTAAGAGAAAAGACTCACAGTGTGTCTATGCCTAGTGATGGGCAATAGAAGGATGTAGCTGCAGATTTAAACCTGGCTTTCTGGGCAGTATCTCTGTCTGTTGTTGGTTTAAGCATCAGGAGGAACTGATTCTTTTCATTACTGCATTAATATTATAAAATGTCCCTTCCTGTCCTTTCTCATGTCCTTGTTTGTCAGGGAGATGCCAAATCCCCAAACACACACACCTGCCCCAATGACCAAAACTCAAATTAATATTGTCAGTCAGAACAACCAGGAACGATGGTGTGGCCCTCAGGATAAAGCCTGAGTATGGGGAGTGGTGCAGCCAACTGAACATGTAAAGGCGGAGTGATAGCACAGGCTGGAGGAAAGTAGGTAACAGATCATTGCACTGGTAGAAGCAACAGAATCTTCTATTCCATTCTCAACTAGATCAATACCTTGAAGTAGATGGGAGGAAGTGTGGAAATGACACAGGAGGGTGCAAAGGAATCGTTTAAATCTTTGAAATTCTGGAGCGGTTAATATGGATCAATGAACTTTACGCTGATTTGCCTGGAATAGAGATACAAATTCTGTAGCACCACCCCTGGTTCCCGTCCCACCTTTTGCTGGTCTACCCATACCTGGATGCCAGCCCCTCTGAAACCGCTCTTTCTCATATTCTAAGCGGCCATTGGCATAGGGGTGCTAAGCTAATGCACGGGCAGAAAGTCCCAGCCCAGCCTCAATTCTCACAAATTTGAAGTCAGTTGTAAACCACACTAAACTACTAGCCTAAAGTTAATACCTTAAGATTGTCATCCATGGGAGAACCAAAGTATGAAACAAGATTGATTGATTTGGAAGTTGAGTTTTATGGTGATACATGGAGAATTCTTATTTTTATTATTTTTTTAATTAATTTTTTTTGGCAAAATGAGTAGATTCTGATCTAGGATAATTTTTTTTAAAGAATAAATTAAATTTTGAATAAAGACTTCCTCTGGGGCAATTCTTGTTAGCCATGCTGATGATTGTGGAATCATTTTATCTCCGCTGTCATCATTATTTTTTTAAAAATATATATATTTTATTGATTTTTTACAGAGAGGAAGGGAGAGGGATAGAGAGTTAGAAACATCGCTGATGAGAGAGAAACATCAATCAGCTGCCTCCTGCATACCCCCTCCTGGGGATGTGCCCACAACCAAGGTATATGCCCTTGACTGGAATCGAACCTGGGACCCTTGAGTCCGAAGGCTGACGCTCTAGCCACTGAGCCAAACCGGATAGGGCCCCCTAATCTTCTTATTGCATTTTCCCAAACACTACTCAACTACCTCCGCCACACTCCCCTGCCAGCTGGGGTCACTGCCAATGGCTAACTGGTTCCCAGGCCTCTGTGCTCTCTTCTCCTGAGGCCCGGATCACAATGTGTCATCCTTTCCCCTTGCCTGGGGTCCCCACTCCTCTGGGAGCCCCTCCATGACATCCTAGTGTCTCCATCTTCGGGACTTTGGGGGCCGGTCATAGAAGACTGGGTCTTTCGGCTCGAATCCGAACAGCAGAAGCTCCGATTTGGAGATGTGCCATGAAAGACATTCCCTGGGTGCTAAGCAGAGGGAACCGAGGTCCCGAGGTGAGAAAAAAAAAATCTGATACTTAGAGAATAAAGAGCAGCCCGGCTCAGAGGCCGAGCCTGGAGAGCGGATGGAGAAATGAGGGGGTCTTCTAAGTGGCTGACTCAAAAGGCGTGGGAAACCACACTGAAAGCCATTAGTAACACGTCTAGGAGGCAGGTTTCAAATGCCTGGCACGTAGTAGGTGTTCAAGTAATATTTGTCGACACAATGAGTGCAAAAAGATGGAGTGATTTCGAGGCCTCGCAAATTGCCTACCAACGGATTAGCATGAGGTCACGTAGTAAACACAGAGATAGAACATGCTCAAACCCAAGACCTAATCCCACACCTTGCTTCCTGGGAGTGTCCAGAGATGACCTTGGGCCCTTGCACAATGCTTTCTTTTTTAAAATTTTTTCTAAATTTTTTATCTTTGTTAATCCTCACCGAGGATATGTTTTCATAGATCTTTAGAGAGAGTGCAAAAGAGAGGGAAAGACAGAAACATCGATGTGAGAGAAACACATCGATTGGTTGCCTCCTGTACAAGCCCCGACCAGGGCCCGGGCCAGGGAGGAGCCTGCAACCGAGGTACGTGCCCTTGACCAGAATCGAACCCGGACCCTTTGGTCTGCAGGCCGATGCTCTATCCACTGAGCCAAACCGGCTAGGGCCAGAATACTTTCTTACATCTAACCTATATCCACCGATATGAACTGTCTTCCTTGGGGCTGTGCGGGTCTTTCCTTGTTTAAGACAACAATGAGAAGTACAAGCCCAGCATCTTAGAAGTATCCACGTATCGCCCTGGCTGGTTTGGCTCAGTGGATAGAGCGTCGGCCTGGGGACTGAAGGGTCCTGGGTTTGATTCCGGTCAAGGGCACATGCCTGGGTTGCAGGCTCAGTCCCCAGTGTGGGGCGTGCAGGAGTCAGCTGATCAATGATTCCCTCTCATCACTGATGCTTCTATCTCTCTCGCCCTCTCCCTTCCTCTCTGAAATCAATAAAAATATATTTAAAAACAAAAAGTATCCACATATCCATAAACGCCTAGCAACCAGAGGGATTATCTTTATTCAGAAGAATCGGGCACTTTGAAGGCTCGGAAATATATATACACATATATATAAAAATTGGGTTCTGAAATGGTCATTTTTTTTTTTCCCCTCCCCTCAGCTATGCCATTATAGCGATCAGCCAAGCTTCGGGAAGGTAAATACTTTTGGAAAATAAGTGGAAATTTGCCGCAAATCAGCCCCTTTTGTGCCTGGCCGCGGGAGCATGTTGAAATGTTTGGACACTAATACCCATTCATTTTCTTGGCTCCATAAATAAAAGCCGCCCGCTCCGTGGCGGCCGCCAAATGGCATTCTTCGGGGCCCAGCGGGGGCCCCCTTCTTATTACCGCCGCGGGGGGCAGGACAGGCCCCAAATAGCAAGACAACTAAATCAAGGCGTTTTCAATGTCGGACAAAATGACTGTGTTTTAGAAAGAACCCAAGGTTGGGGGAAATTGGCCCGCTTTTGTGCTGGGTGTAATACCTTTGCTAAAGGAGTTCAGCCGGGAAAAGGGAATCTTTCAGAAATGGATCGGCATACTTGTGAATATCATTTAAAATCTCCCGAGAGCTTATGGGACCGCAGATCCGATGGAGTCGTGGTGGAGGGGGGGGGGGGGCGAGGGAGGGGTCGGGATTCGGGCTGGAGCGGCCTTGCACTTGGGGACCCCCAGCCCATGGCGAGCACGTGGGCCCGCGGAAGAATTGGGGGTGGCCTCATGGTGCGTGGGGGTTCGCAGGCGGGGAGGGACTTCAAAAGGAGGTCAGAGGGGGCTTTGAAAGAACCTGGGCAGCTGCTCGGGGCTGCGAACCTTTCTCAAACTAAGATTTTTGTTTTCTTCCTGAGCGTGTTCTGGCCATGACGGTTCCTTTTATCCAGGAGAAAAATTAGCAAAGGTATTTTTCAAAGAGCCCCAGAGGATGCCAGTCGCTGGGCTGGGAGGCAGGAAAGAGTGGGCAGAAGATAATGCAGAATTTTCTTCCTCTTACTGCACGCCCCTCCCCCACCCCTGAATTAAGTACTGTTCACCCATTTTGAATAGGCAATTAATTCCTTTTTTTAAAATCCTCACACAAGGATGATTTTTCCACTGCTTTTTAAAAAAAAAATATTTTTATTGATTTCAGAGAGGAAGGGAGAGGGAGAGAGAAATAGAAACATCAATGATGAGAGAGATTCATGGATCGGCTGCTTCAAGTCCGCAACCTGGGCAGGTGCCCTTGACCGGAATCGAACCCAGGACCCTTCAGTCTGCAGGCCGATGCTCTATCCACTGAGCCACACCAGCTGGGGCAAGTAGAGCAATTTTTAGGGGACTGTAAAAGGCAAGTGTGCAGGCGGGCCAAGCCAAGCCGAGTGGCGCTGACCGCACTGTCCTGTCACTCTAGGCTCCTGTCCCTGGTTTTATCTGCTTTTGGATAACATGGCTAGTTAGCTGCATGTATGGACAGGCAACAGGGAAAGACACACTAACCCCAGCCAGCGTGGCTCAGTGTTTGAGCACCGGCTTATGAACCAGGAGGTCAGGGTTCAATTCCTCGTCAGGGCACAGGCCCGGGTTGTGGGCTCCATCCCCAGTGTGGGGCGTGCAGGAGGCAGCCGATTGATGATTTTCTCTCAGCATTGATGTTTCTCTCTCTCTCTCTCTCTCCCTCTCCCTTCCTCTCTGAAATCAATAAAATACATTTTAAAAAAGACATACTAACAAGGAGTGGGGAAGCGAACAGATAGCAGTGGTTCCCAGCGTGGGGCACACCTCCACAGGGGGCCAATATGATGTTTCAGGGCGTCAATTCGAGAATGAGTCATTAACAGTGAATGTTTAGCATTTCTTCTGGTTCTAAGGGCCTCAGAGACAGTCTATAAACACATATTCTGACATATGTATGCATTTCAGTTCTCTAGTCTATGTTTTGAAACTTCATTTGCTATTTTTTCCTATCACTTCCTATTATTATTTAAAACAATGTCTTAGTGATTTCTTCCTCAGTCCTTCCACTGTCCTTTCATTCTTTTATCTTTCTCGCTCATGGATGCCATGTTCTTTGGAAGCTTGTTTAGACCAAGTTCATGGCCTTTGAGGCTTCCTCCATGTGAATAGGAGCTCACTTTTTGAATAATAAGAATTACAGGTCACACGGGGGGCATCAGGATGTTAGGGATGCTTAGGTGGGGTGTGGCCAGAGAGAGGTTGGGACCCACCGATGTAGACCAAGCACAGCGACCCAGACACACCGGATCGCCTCGCAAAGATCTTGAAAAACCCGATAAGGTTGACCCGACAAGACGGAGGCCAAATCACAAAGTGGGATGTGCCGCGCAGCGCACCGATGGGCCGAGCTTGGTGTCCCGGCTCTGGGCTCACTGTGCAGGCGGTCACGGCGCTGCTGTCTCCAAGGATCCCCTGCAAAGAGCAGGCCAGCCCTCCCCCGTCCATGGGGGCTGGTACCCCGGGGAGCTCGCGACAATCAGAAATAATGACATCAACATGACCGCGCTCCAGCCCCTCGCAGGCTGCGGGCACCCGGCTGTGTGGCCGGGGACAACAGAGGGACAATAAAGACGCCTGCTCGGCGGCCCCGGCTGTGATCAGCCGCCCGGTGAGACCCCGGGAAGGTGGGATGCAGCCTGCACTTGCACGGGGACCAGGTTAATCTCTCAATTGGAGGAGAAGCGACAGACAACAGCAACAGCAGCCCTGGCCGGGGGACAGAGGGGACAGGGACAATCGTGCCATTTGCATAATCGGTGTTTAACCCTTTGCTAATAGACACCATGTTGCCTTCCCATCAGCTTCATTTTCTCAGGACGGGTGGGCAGGGATCCCCAACCCCAGTCAGCCAATGAACAAACATACTCCCTACTATTCCAGTTCGTACGGATTGCTGAGACTTCGGGCCTAGGGAGGGGGGAGAAACTCAAACCGTGGAGATTGAAAGTGACAGGCGTGTCTTAAAGGAAACACTGTTGGAATTTATTCCGGCCCGGGATCTTTAGAGAGAGGCTTAAGCTCTCTGCTTTTAGCTTCCTCGCTCCGAGACTAGGTTAGAATGAAGAGAGCTGGGATTTAAGGGGGCCTCGCACACTGAGGCTTTCTGAGAAATTTCTTTAAAAACACAGGGAGCTGTCTGCGTGCTCTTTAGTAGAGGAAACGCAAATGGCTGCTTGCACACGCACATAGGTGATTGTGTGTGTGCGTGCGTGCGTGTGTGTGTGTGTGTGCGTGTGTGTGTGTGTGTGTGTGTGGGCGCAGGAGGGAAGTCATGGGCGTAGGCAGCGAAGACATACGTGAACTAAAATCTTGCAAGAAAGTCGTAAATAGAACTGGAATTTCTCAGGTTCAAGGACTGCATTTTTAGCATGTTTTTCTGTTTCTCTGTTTTGTATTTGTTTTATGATTTCCTGCACCATCTCTTTCTACCTACATTTTTTTTTTACTTCCCTGATAAAACATGCAGATAATGAAGTTTGTGAATTTAAAATATACAAATTTATTAATTTCATAGAGGAAGGGAGAGGGAGAGAGAAATAGAAACATCAATGATGAGAGAGAATCATTGATGGGCTGCCTCCTGCACGCCCCACATTGGGGATCGAGCCCGAAACTGGGGCATGTGCCCTGACCAACTGGCAGTTGAACTGTGACCTCCTGGTTCCTAGGTCGACGCTCAACCACTGAGCCATGCCTGCTGGGCAAGCAAAGCGCTTTTACATCCCAACCCAGTTCTGTCATTTTTGTGAATTCCTTCTGAACAAAAACACTTATTTTTTTGTTGGGGATTTTTCATATTTTGGTTGCATCTTGCAAAACCCCCTGTACCAAGGCCAGTTCGCTAGTAAAATTAAATTACACGCGTATTAAGCACTTGGCAAGTTTACTCAAGATGGGAGCTGGCTGCAGGCCGTGAGAGTTTTGAAAACTCCGAAGCATAAAGAATCGAACCCCAGGAATCATATGAGTCCATAGAATAGGAAAGTAACCCAGAAAGAATATCTCTTCCTTTGAACCAAAAAAATCAGGGCTCATCAGTTTGAATGGTTTCCATGAAAGCGCCCGATAGATGAAAATATCTCAGGTTGGATCAAAGTGAGGGAGGAAGGGTGGGGAGAAAAACTAAGACGTGGAGAATGAGACGTAAAATTACTGCCTTTGGAGGCTGACATGCAAACACATAAAAATTCTAGGTTTGTTACAATTATAACGTGAAGCAGGAAAGGTGAACTTTCAGAGTGTTCGCCCAAGGATTTAAGAAGGGACAACACATTGGAATGAAATGGTAGAAACATCCCCTGTTAGTCAGACACTTCATTTCTTTCATTAAAAAACAGTGATCCGGCCCTGGCTGGTGTGGCTCAGATGATAGAGTGTTGGCTTGTGGACTGAAGGGTCCTGGGTTCGATTCTGGTCAAGGGCATATACTTGGGTTGCAGGCTCGATCCCCAGTGGGGGGTGTGCAGGAGGCAGCCGATCATTGATTCTCTCTCATCATTGATGTTTCTATCTCTCTTTCCCTTTCCCTTCTTCTCTGAAATCAATAAAAATATATTAAAAAAAAAAAAACCCAGAAAAACAAAAACAAACAAAATAAACAGTGACCTGGTGACAGTATAAAAAAATCCCAAAGGTCCCATTTCTTTAATCTTTGGCCAAATCTCCCATTAGAGAAAACACTGACATTGATAACTATAAAATCAGGTTTTTTTGGGAGAAATGTAATGTTCAATACAGGTTAGCTCTCATCAAGGATTAGTCAATGAATGAATTATCCTACGACTTGAGAGAAACCTACATTATTTCATGTTGAACCGTCATTTCATATATGTGCCATTAGGCCCTTCCATCACACATGACAATCACCCCCGCATTCGGACGCACTTTGTATGACGAAGAACATAACACGAAATCTCATGCGTTCACACATCCTTCCCTGGCTTCCTCCCGGCTCCTTCCCCACCGGTGTTCATTGGCCAGCATGCTTCCTACGTCCGTGGGAAATCAGATCAAGTGTAGCCGTGGGTGGAGCCCAGCAACACCTGAGCCTGGCCCATAAGTTAGTTTTGGAAATACACACGTGAAGTCCTCTCTGATCTCGCGTGAAATTCACACAAAATCACAAGGTGGTGTTGAGGAAGAGGTAGGCCTCGTGGCATCCAGAGAGCAAATCTGAACTCGCTCCAAGCCATTCTGGCCTGGCAACAACACAGATATGTCTCATCTGGACGCCAGCCGTGTAACATACAGCGCAAGCATCGGATGTGGTTATTTCCCCACTTAAAGCTACCAGCTTTTACATCTGAGTGGGAGGAGGGGGATTAATATCCAACAATGCTGGCAGCCATGCACCCCATTAGATTAGTTCGGATTCCAGATGCAACCTTAAAATGTTATCTGAGGTTTTGTTGCCATTCATTCCTCCTTCCCTCAGATACTTATTAAAAGGGAGCTCTGTGGTCAGGGTCTGCATGCGAAGAATGAAAGAAATGTTATCACTCTATCTTCCGATACTTAAGTGGTAGGAGTTTTGCTTCGTTAACTAAACAAAGAGGTGGGATTGGAAAGTGGATCACAAGGGAATTAACATTTATTGAGCCTCTACTATGTTTTAGAAACATTATGTGCCTTATCTATGATCCTCACAGCAGTATGTATTTATTTTAAGTATATTTTTATTGATTTCAGAGAGGAAGGGAGAGGGAGAGAGAGATGGAAACATCAATGATGAGAGAGAATCATGGAGCGGCTGCCTCCTGCATGCCCCCACACTGGGGATCAAGCCCGCAACCCGGGCATGTGCCCTGACCGGGAATAGAACCGTGACCTCATTCATAGGTCGACACTCAACCACTGAGCCATGCCAGCCGGGTATCACGGCGGTATTTACACATGGTCATTGGCATCCCATTTTAGAGATGCAGAAACAGACATTCACAAAAATGAGATCTCTTGCCCGAAATCAGAGCTCTAGTGGGGTGGTTGGCAGCCACATGTCTAACTTAGATTCCTTTTTGCCATTAATGTATTATCTATATATATAAAAGCCCAAGTGACAGAATGACCGAACAACCAAACAACCAGTCGACTGGTGGCTATGGCACACACTGACCACAGGGGGCAGACACTCAATGCAGGAGCTGCCCCAATGGTCAGTGCGCTCCCACAGCCAACCTCCCATGGTCCCTCCCCCCAGCCAACCGGCCCCAATTGGCCCCGATCGCTGGCCAGGCCAAGGGACCCCATCTATGCATGAATTCGTGCACTGGGCCTCTAGTTTATTAAGAAGTTACTGGGGTGACTGCTTAGATTTCTAGGAAATGCACATTTTCTTTTCTGCTACTAAGATGATCAAGACTTGAGTTTATCTTCCTAACTGGACCGACTGACTTTCTATACTCCAAAGCTTCCTTCCATTGCCATCATCTTACACCAGTAAACTTGTGTCCCCCGAATAAATAATGCCTAAATGCATAAACAATGCCTCCCCTGAAACACATTTCTAGAGTTAGCACCAAAATGAAGGCTCACAGAGCTCCTCAAAGGCCAGTGAATTGGTCCTCGTATAGAGCATCTTCTCTATAGCGTCCCCATAATGACCTACATAGGAGAGGCTAACGGGAATGATAAGAAGGAATTGAAGTACTTCATCATTCACTTTTCCATGTTGGCAGGCTTCTACCCAAACACAACTTTCATCAGGATGAAAGGAAAAAGTAGGAAGAAAAAAAACACCCCAAAGACACTGTTTTCATTTATTGCTTTGCATTTGAAATCATCATTTGGGCAAAATTTTCTTTTCTTTGGAAGGGAACTTTTTTTTTTTTTTAATCCCCACCCAAGGGTATTTTTCCATTGATTTTTAGAGAGAGTGGAAGGGAGAGGGAGAGACAGAAACATTGATGTGAGAGAGATACATCAATTGGTTGCCTCCTGCATGCCCCCAACCAGGGCCTGGGACCCTGCAACTGAGGTATGTGCCCTTGACAGGAATGGAACCCAGGACCCTTCAGTCTGCAAGTTGATGCTCTATCCGCTGAGCTAAATTGGCTGGGACTGGAAGAAAACATTTTGAGGGTACATCCCTGGTCTTGGAAGGATCTGGAAACCTAATGAAAAGAGTCAAACCAAGGACATTGAGAACAGAAAAAATATCTCTGTTCATCCACATCCATCGGAAATATTCCATAGCAACCTGTGCCGGCCCCGGGGAGGCCACCCGGGAGAGGCCACGACCTCAGCCTCCAGGGCTGTCTCGCCTCCACGCTCTGCAGCCCAGAAGCCTGCACACCCGCTCTGGGCTGGGCTAAGTCTGTGGATGGCTTTTCTTGTTTGTTTGTTTATTTATTTAACCCTCACCTGAGGATATTTGTCCATTGATTTTTAGGGAGAGTGGGAGAGGGACAGACAGAGAGAAACATCAATGTGAGAGAGACACATCGACTGGTTGCCTCCTGCACACGCCCTGACCAGGGAGGGCCCTGGCCTGGGAGGAGCCTGCAACCCAGGTACGTGCCCTTGACCAGAATCGAACCCAGGACCCACGGGTCTGCAGGACGGCGCTCTATCCACTGAGCCACACCGGCCAGGGCTGCGGATGGCTTTTCTGAAGTGCGCACCCGTCCATTAGGAATGGCAAGGAGACTCCCAACTTGTTTTTCATCGGCTACCGGGCAGCAGTGGCTGTTAATGACTTTGGAGTGTTTTTTGTCTTTGACAATAAGCCGGAATCTTGACTATGCAATTGACTGCAACCGCATCAATGGCTATTTGGAATGAATCTTAATACACACTCGTGGCTGTAAATACAGCTTCCTCCGTGCATTCTCCCCATCCGATGGGGTGGTTGACATTCTACCCATTTTCAGCGAGCGCATCTGAAGGCAACGGCTATGTCACACGTTCCGCGTTCGCATCGGCTATTGGCAGAGCCCAGGGGTGAAAAGTTAATTCCGTCCCCTTAATTTGGGGGACGCAGAAATGGCATGCCGGGTGCAGCCAGCTCCTTTTTTTTTTTTTTTTTAAATATGTCTTATTGATTTTTTACAGAGAGAAAGGGAGAGGGATAGAGAGTTAGAAACATCGATGGGAGAGAAACATCGATCAGCTGCCTCCTGCACACTCCCTACTGGGGATGTGCCCGCAACCAAGGTACGTGCCCTTGACCCGAATCGGACCCGGGACCCTTCAGTCCGCAGGCCGACGCTCTATCCACTGAGCCAACCCAGTCAGGGCCAGCTCCTCTTTTTTTAACTGTCTCTTCCCTCTGCCTTCTCCCTCATTCGTGGCGCTTTCCCATGCTACCTGCATAGCAAGAGGCTGGAGTTAATTTCCTAAGATCTTACACGCGTGCAAATGAAAGCAAGGGAAGTGCTAAGCAAGGCAATTAGCACTCCGCGTAGTGCACGCCCAAAATAAATGCAGGCAATTTGCAATTTGGCAAATGGCACCTTATCCAGTTCCAACTCATTCATGCCCACAGGGGTGGCGCGGTTCATGGGGGGGCGCGGTTCTTGGGTGGGGGGCGGGGAGTGTTTATGTATATTATGCTACTGAGGCCCGGCCCGTGTTGTCTTCTAGCCACAGAGGCGACACTTCCTGAGGGTTAGGAGTGTTTGTTGCAGAAAAATGCCCAACGATTATGCTTTCGAATAAACTGCCCAAGAAGAATGCCTGTGACTATGGAGTCTCGGTGGCTAGCTTTGGAAGAGGGGCGTGTGGACGTGTGTGTAGGGCCGTGGTCGGCAAACTGTGGCTCGCGAGCCACGTGCGGCTCTCTGGCCCCTGGAGTGTGGCTCTTCCACAAAATACCACGGGCTGGGTGAGTCTGTTTTGAAGAAGTGGCGTTAGAAGAAGTTTAAGTTTAAAAAATGTGGCTCTCCAAAGAAATTCCAATCGTTGTCCTGTTGATATTTGGCTCTGTGGACTCATAAGTTTGCCGACCACTGGTTTAGGGGATGGCCTGCAAACCTGGAGGCATGGTGGGAGCCTCATTTGTGGCTCTTAAAGCATGGATCTCACACCCTGGCCAGGTAGCTCAGTTGGTTAGAGTGTCGTCCTGATATGCCAAGGTTTCAGGTTTGATCCCTGGTCAGGGCACATACAAGAAACAACCAATGAATGTGTAACTAAGTGGAACAACACATGGATGTCTCTCTCTTCCTCTCTCTCTCTCAAATCAATAAATAAAATAAAGCATGCATCTCTACTCTGAGATCCCTTGGAACTGTTCATTTGAAGTACAAATGACTGTCTCTTTTAATTTTTTACATATTTGTATTGATTTCAGAGAGGAAGGGAGAGGGAGAGAGAGAGAGAGAGAAACATCAATGATGAGAGAAAGTCATTGATCGGCTGCCTCCTGCAAGCCCCACACTGGGGATCGAGTCCACAACCTGGGCATGTGCCCTTGACTGGAATTGAACCTGGGACCCTTCAGTCTGCAGGTCCGGTGCTCTATCCACTGAGCCACACCAGCCAGGGCCAACTGACTGTTTCTTAATTGACAGGAAGGTTGTTCCAAGCCTTTCATGTTTATTCTTGTAAGCCTCTTATTAGTGAAAAATAATAGATGTTGTTAATGCAGTATCACAACCAACATTAATCTTTAAGATGTTAGAGCAGGGGTCCTTAAACTTTTTAAACCAGGGGGCCAGTTCACTGTCCCTCAGACCGTTGGAGGGCCGGACTATAGTTTAAAAAAAAACTATGAACAAATTCCTATGCACACTGCACATATCTTATTTTGAAGTAAAAAAACAAAACGGCAAAAACACCCGCATGTGGCCCGTGGGCCGTAGTTTGAGGACACCTGTGTTAGAGTGATGATGGTTAAATGAGTCTCTATGGCTTTGAACTTGACAAAACAGTTTCAAGACAGAAAGATGGGCCCAACTTGGGAGAATGGGACCCGAAGCCCGGCCTCTCATTCTTTGGGGTTTCCTCTTTTATTTTGGGAAGATCAAGTTCTTGTAGTTTATTTTCACGTGTTACCATCATCTGGAATTTGGATTTCTGCCAGGAAGAAGATATGAAATATTGCCATCTGAGGAAAAAATGGACATCCTTGTATTTTTGCTTATTTCTGAGCCTAGAGAGTTTCTCTCAGTGATTAAAAAAAAGAAAAAAAAAAAAAAAAAAAAAAGACAAGCCAGGTAAAAGCATTCTTTTGTGCCCTCTAGCTGCTATAAGCACAAATGGAAAAACAAATTCTCTGATGATTAAATTCACCGAGAATCTGACTTGGGTGGTGGTGGTGGGGGTTGTCGCTAAAGTTCATTTTTCTTCTTTTTTCTTTTTTTTCCTATTAACATTTCTTTTTTTTTAAGATATATTTTATTGATTTTTTACAGAGAGGAAGTGAGAGGGATAGAGTTAGAAACATTGATGAGAGAGAAACATCGATCAGCTGCCTCCTACACATCCCCCACTGGGGATGTGCCTGCAACCAAGGTACATGCCCTTGACCGGAATCGAACCCGGGACCCTTCAGTCCGCAGGCCGACGCTCTATCCACTGAGCCAAACCAGTTACGGCGAGTTCTTTTTTCTTTATAAAAGAGATATCTCAATAAATAAAAGTTGACCTCTTTGAACCAATTGGATTTCCATGTTCACAAGACAAGGCAGAGTAAGAATTCAGTCGTAATTAGGCTGGAATGTAACTTCTCTCACGCAGTGTGACACACACATTGTTGGATTACATGTTCATCTATTCCTCAAGGAAGTTGAGGAGATGGGTTTGCTGGTTTTAGGAATACCGGGGTGGCTTCTAGAATGGATGGCAGGGTCCCTATGCATACGGATGTTTATGAAAAGAAAAGTGGGGTGTCTATTTCATCTACGTCTTTCTTGGCCTGACAATGCCATCAAAATCAGTCTGTCAGAAAATGTTGAATGTGGGGGTACCAATCCTGGCAGCCACCTGGGTTACAACCCTTTATATCTAGGCTGTAGCCCAGATTTTTTTTTTTTTTCAAATCTAGAAATCAGCACCCCGCGGGGGGAATCAATGGCTTCCTGGTGGGATGAGCCCACACAAGAGAGTCCCCGATGCCCAGTTTATTGCACATTTCACTTCCGGGGAGGAAAAGTCTTGCAGCCTGGGCTATGCAGGCCGCCAGAATCGTGAAAAGGCAGGAGAGAAATTGTTTGACATTGGCAGAATCATCAGTATTTTCTGAAAAAATCTCTCCAGGCTTCCAAAGAAAATGGTTTTCTAGGTGCCCTCCGTTCAGTGTGCCGTGGAGAGCCTGGGCGTGCGGGGCGGACTGGTGGGCTGGGGAGGGAGTTGGGCTTTAAGGAATCAAGGAAAATATCTGAGGACATTCTTTCCCAGTGAAGTGGACACACGCTCCGAGGGATTCCCAGCCGAGGGCAAGATTTCACCCCAAAGCGCTCAGTCTCAACAGATGTCCTGAGAGACCCCGAGTCGCTCTGGTGGCCTGGCGAGATCCAGGAATCCATCTCCATCACCTTAGGCCGCAGAGTCAAAAAATACAGGTCAGGGGCGCCAGCATCCGAGTCCCCAGCCTCTGCTAATGTGGCCACTGACAGGCAGGGACTCATTAAGGGCTGATTGTCCTTCTTGGTGAAACCTCAAACACGCAGGTGCTGAATTATTAAAACACACACACAAATACCAAAAAAGAAAGAAAGAAAAAATCTCCCCCACCCCCCAACTCTGCGGTGTGCCGGATGAAAAGGGAAGGAGCCCTAAGATTGTCTCTCTCGGATGGAGGGTGTCCCCAGATCCCCAGCCTCCTTTGTTGCGATGACAATTTTTTCTTCCTCGGAAGGGAGCAGCCAGTGTACGCGCGCGAGCAGCCGGTCTGGCGTGCTACCTTTGTCTGCCGAACTCAGCTGGTATTTAATTGGTCAGCCATAGGAGGGATGTCTCCTCGGAGGGAAGGGATATTGACTGTTTATGCTGAAATGTCACCGTGACAAGAAAGCCTGCACCGAAGCGGGGGCGCCCGGCGTGAGAGCCGCAGACGCAAAGGCGGCCCCCACACAGGCGGCGGGGACTCAAAGGCATGAGACAGACAAGGCCTGCATGTGTGGGAATTTCCCGCCTGCCGCTGACAGGTGAAAAAGGCATTATTTCCCCCCTGGCAACCCCGTGCTGTCCTGCTTCCCCTAAGACAGTGGTGGGCAAACTCATGAGTCCACAGAGCCAAATATCAACAGCACAACGATTGACATTTCTTTGGAGAGCCACATTTTTTAAACTTAAACTTCTTCTAATGCCACTTATTCAACATAGACTCGCCCAGGCCGTGGTATTTTGTGCAAGAGCCACACTCAAGGGGCCAAAGAGCCGTGTGTGGCTCGCGAGCCGCAGTTTGCCCGACCACGACCCTAAGGTGACGCGCATGCCCGGGCTCCTAGAAACGTTTTAATGGGGACACCTTCCCTGTCTTAAATGATTTTCGGGAAATGGGGCTAACCTTACAGTTAAGAATTCTGTGGATTCTAAGCCTCAGAAAGGAAAACAAAAACAAACAAACAAATAAAAAAAACCCCACCAAAAACAACAAAAAACAACCACACACTAAAAAAAATAAAAAACCCCAGAAATCAGAAGAGCAACTTTACAAGGCGAGCCCTCTCCTCAAATGCCCAACTTCTGCATTTTTTTACAAAGTATATATTTCTATTGATTTCAGAGAGGAAGGGAGAGGGAGAGAGAGAGACAGAAACATCAATGATGAGAGAGAATCACTGATCAGCTGCCTCCTGCATGCCCCTCACTGGGGATCGAGCCCACAACCCGGACATGTGTCCTGCCTGGAATTGAACCTGGGACCCTTCAGTCCGCAGGCCGACGCTCTATCCACTGAGCCAAACCAGCCAGGGCCCAGGTTCTGCATTCTCAACCCAACCGGCTGCACGCAGAAGTTTTGGGTCCCGGTAACGAGAGACTTTAGGGGCACACCGAAAGGCACATTGGGTCTGTTCATTAGGTTGGATGGGTTGGAAACGTCCTGGTGTAATAATCTGAGACGTTATTGCCGGCCTCTTTCTGTGATTTGAGGGTGGCCTTGAGCTGATAGCTGGGGTGGGAGGGAGTCTGGCTTTATTCCCAGCGCCCCTGCCCCCCAACAGTGGATTTTGCGTCACTGCGTGAGTAGAATTTTCCATTTTTATATTTCCAAAGAATGAGCAGCCGCATGAGTAATATGAGAGAAAGATGGCGAACAGAGAACATCTAAAATGATGCCAACGCATAGGAAGCGCTCACACTGCCAAGCTTTCAAATCGGGGAGGCCTCTCTCAGCCCCCCACTTTGGGCTGCATGACCGTTTGTTGTGTTTTTTTTTTGCAAATTACTGATAGCCACAAGCATTGTATTTCTTGCCTCTATATTGTGTATGGAAGAGGCAGGAAACAAAGAGATAACTGTGTAACGACCGAGTCACATTCATGGCAAAACTAAGACGATGGGTGAAGCCAGATCCACACAAGACTTGAGTTGCTGGGCCCACGAATAGGCAGTTGTGTTTACAGGGTGTCTTTGCTGCTCACGTAGCTCAAGGTCACAGAGTTGACCTTGATCATCCCTAGGACCCCATCATCGCGAATTTCTGGGGCAGCGGCTCACTCATTCATTACCTTTTCCTCTGGATTGCTCCCAAACGCAGAAAGTTGTCCCTGTTCTATGGCCCAACCACGCAATTATGTTGTGTGGTTTTGTTTTGTTTTTGTTTGTTTTTTTATCCCAGTAAATAAATGATGAGTTCCGGAGTCACACCCTGTGTCTCACTTGAACCCTAACCGGTGACGCTCACCTACCTCGAACTGACAAGCCATGTGCCCGTCCATCCCACGCAGAGGGGTTGATCTTCACTTGCAAGAGCCGGTTCGCCCCGGAAAACCCCGGCTTCCCGCTTGCATCCGGCGAGATTGAGACGTCTCGGGTCTGCCCGTGACATTTGGGGAGCCTAGCAGACGGGAAAGGAAGTCATTTCGTTCCCAGCTCACCTGCAAAGGAGATGTCAGCGAAAGAGGCAGCGAAATGAAACCCTGTCAAGTTGTGAGGGCCCAGCAGGGTAACCCTGCCATCGGAGATGGAGCCGGGAAACGGCCCAGGGTCCCATCAGCACTGACATGGGGGAAGCCGCCCGTGTCAAAGGTGTCCCCTGCCGGAAAAGTTCAGGTGTTGCTAAATTCATTAATGTGTCACTTTGAGGAGACGCCGTGTCACTCGCGCTGTCTGCAGGGATGCAAACTGGCGCCTGTCAACACGCTATCATCTTAATTCCGTTTGCTCTGCACCTGGTTCCGCCATCTGCAGGGGTTAAGGGCCGTGGCCGTGGCTTCTTAAAAGGTTACTAATATCTGACATATATCATTTTAATCGGCCCTTCTCATCACCACTCCCTACCACCAAAAGTAAAATAAAATAAAATAAAATAAAATAAAATAAAATAAGGGTAAGTCAACACTCCTCATGTTTCTTTGCTTGCCTGATTTTTGCAAGTGAGAGGAGTATAGAGGGGCAGGGATCTATTCCACTCTTGCATTTGTTTTTATTATTAAAGATGAATGTACTTACTTTTCTTTATAAGATGATGTGCCTCTGTGGGTCCAGGATACATTCGGACAGGAATCTGACATTTAAAACGACAGACACTGGGCAGCTCTCTCCTTCGTTTATGAACATTTTCTTCCAATTTTATTTCAATCTTTTTTTTTTTCTTTTTTAAATGCCAGGGACTTCATAAGGGTTGTCTTGATAAACGGGATGCAAATGATTGCCCTGTATTTGACATGACAAATAATATTTATTTAGCAATTTGTACCAGGAAGGATGAAGGTGGTTATAGAGAAAGGAAAAATATAAAATGGAATACACCGTTTTGTGAATAAAACAAATCACATTTTATAGTAACACATCATCAGAAGACAAACATTATTTTTCTAAAGATATGTGTAGGAGATGATGGTTTTAAAGACAGATCACATTGCAATAATTTTTTTTTTTTTTTTTTCCAATTTCAGATAGCAAACCGGTCTAAGCAAATTTCAATTCAATATGGATTATTTTACAAAAGTGAAATCAGCCATTTTCACACCCTGGTCCAAGGCAATATTTATTTGCTTAATTTGGTTTTCAAAGGACCAGGTGGCGTTTCTTGCAATATTTTCCCTAGAACAGTGGTCGGCAAACTCATTAGTCAACAGAGCCAAATATCAACAGTACAACGGTTGAAATTTCTTTGGAGAGCCACATTTTTTAAACTTAAACTTCTTCTAACGCCACTTCTTCAAAATAGACTCGCCCAGGCCGTGGTATTTTGTGGAAGAGCCACACTAAAGGGGCCAAAGAGTCACATGTGGCTTGCGAGCTGCAGTTTGCCGCTGACCATGGCCCTAGAACAACACATTTATAGTCACACTAGAGGCCCGGTGCACAAAATTCGTGCAAGAATAGGCCTTCCTTTCCCCAGCTGCCGGCACCATCTTCCCTCTGACACCTGGGACCCGGGACGTGAGCTTCCCTCGCAGCCCCAGCTTCACCCGGAAGGTCGTCCGGAAGGACATCCGGTCTAATCAGCATATTATGCCTTTATTATTATAGATGACAATGAGAAAATGACAAACACCCTTTGTAGCTAAGACCATGGTGTAATTTCTGTGAGATAATATGCGTGCCTTTCCCATTGGGGTTCTTCTAATCATCACTGCTTGTTTTGTTTGTACAGAGGGAGAGCTAAGGAGACATGCCCTATTGTTCCACTCCCACTGTTGATGCTCAAACAACATGCCATTGGTTCATGCATGCAAACAGAATGTGCTCGCTCCTCAAGTGAGTTCATGTGTCCACATTACTGGTACGTGTGGAATTGGGCTGTTCTTCTTAATGTGTGTTCAGATTCTACATTTTGCATAAAACAGGAAGCCACTTCCTTAAAGCACAGGAAAGAATCCACCTGCAAACAGATGTTCACTGCAGCTTGCCTCTCCCGTTCCCAACAGACAGTCCAAACATTGTCCCAAGACTGTCGAGCCTGCGTTAATGGAAACTTCCATTTTTTTTAAATAACTTTTGTTGAAAGTGTTAGACATTTTCACTTTTTAAAAAATATCTATTTTTATTGATTTCAGAGAGGATGGGAGAGGGAAAAAGAGAGAGAGAGAAACATCGATGATGAGAGAGAATCATGAATCGGCTGCCTCCTGCACGCCCCACACTGGGGATCAAGCCACAACCCGGGCATGTGCCCTGGCTGGGAATTGAACCGTGATCTCCTGGTTCATAGGTCGATGCTCAACCATTGAGCCATACTGGCTGGGCTGAAAACTCATTTTTAAGCAACCTATGGATGCCTTAAACAGCTGAGCTGCTAAAAAACACCCATAAATAATGTGGAAGGTGCATGTATACAGATGACCACAATAATTATTTCTTAACCCACCAAACACCTTGATCTTTTTTTCTGAACCTACACCAACATATAATTTTCAGGCCCCCATTTCAAAATTCCATCCTGATTGCCTGTATGCCCCATGCAGACTTTTTTTTTAAATATATGTTTTTTTATTTCAAAGAGGAAGAGTGAGGGAGAGAGAGAAACATCAATGATGAGAGAGAATCATGGACCGGCGGCCTCCGGCAAGCCCCACACTGGGGATCAAGCCGGCAAGCCGGGCGTGTGCCATGACCGGGAATCGAACCGTGACCTCCTGGTTCATAGGTGGACACTCAACCACTGAGCCACGCAGGCTGAGTCCTGTGCAGACTTTCTATGCAAGGGACACGAAGGGTTACACATTTCAGCCACAGATAACTGCGTACAGCAGGCCTGCAGTGGGGACTGGGGCTGGGAGGCCGCTGCTCTGATCTATGGGCACTTAAGCTCGGGAGAAGCAGAGTTGGGGGGAAGGCTGGCTGGACCCCACCCATGCACGAATTCATGCACCGGGCCTCTAATACACACACACACACACACACACACACACACACACACTGAGTGGCCAGATTATTATGTGTTCAGAGATCATAATAATCTGGCCACTCAGTATGTATGTGTATGTGTGTATATATGTTTATATATATATATATATATATATATATATATATATATATATATATATACACACACACACACACACACACACACACACACACACACATATATTCATATTCTAGATGACATATTGTAATCTAGTCAGGGATTGAATGGCTGTTGCTACTTGGGAAAGCAATGCATTCATTGAAAAGAACAATTTTAATAAAGTGATCATTTTAAGACCAAGAAAAAGGGAGCCATGAGCTTTTCATGGTAACAGTCAACATGAACACTGGCCTTGCTACTCAATTCCCGTGTCCTCTGAAAGCCCAACCATCCTTTGGGGGCCCCCATTGGTGATACGGGAAGGTCAAGGACAAGACCCAGAGGAGGTACGGGGAGGCTGCACTGAGACCTCCCACATTTGAGACGTAGACTTATTCCTGGCTCCACAAAGCCACCCACAATTGTACAGTTTCATTGGCTCCACCCCCTCATTGTTACAGACAACGGCGCCGTCAATAATGATGGAGATGACCTCTTTGATTTTTCTCTGTTTAAAATTTTCAAAAAATCTTGCCCTAACCAGTTTGGCTCAGTGGATAGTTGGCCTGCAGACTGAAAGGTCCCAGGTTCGATTCCGGTCAAGGGCACAGGCCCAGATTGTGGGCTTGATCCCTAGGAGGGGTGTGCAGGAGGCAGCCGGTCAATGATTCTCTCTCATCATTGATGTTTCTATCTCTCTCTCCCTCTCCCTTCCTCTCTGAAATCAATAAAAGTATATTTTAAAATTTCACACAAAAAAAATCCTTTTTCCTTACCCAATGGCTTTGCATTAGGAAGGGCAGACAATAAAAGAACCCACAACCAAACAAAAACCAAAATAAACCAACAAGAACCAAACCAAACAGAAAATCCCACCACTTTGTATTTCCAAAGGAGAGAAGCAGGTAATATGGATCTTTTAAAAAAGATTTGTCCTGATTTCAGAGAGGAAGGGAGAGGGAGAGGGAGAGACTAACATCCATGATGAGAGAGAATCATTGACCGGCTGCCTCCTGCATCCCCCCCCCCCGCCCCCTGCATTGGGGACCCAGACTACAACCCGGGCATGTGCCCTTGACCGGAACTGAACCTGGGACCCTTCAGCCTGCAGGCCGATGCTCTAGCCACTGAGCCAAACCGGCTAGGGCCTAGGTAATATTGACTATTGGCAGGGCATTCTCTGATACACCCCCTTTCTCTCTCCTAAGTCTCCTCTCAGACTTAGCCCAGGCAGGGAGCAGTTCTCTGGAAAGCTGTGGAGTGTAACCAGGGACCCTCACCCCGTTTTCTAAAAGAAAGCTCACTGAATGGGGGGTTCATGGGATCGAATGCAAGCCCTACTTACCCCATACTCTATAATAGTGACCCGTTTCCATTCTTCTTAAAAAATATATATTTTTATTGATTTCACAGAGGAAGGGAGAAAGAGAGATAGAAACATCCATGATGAGGGAGAATCATGGATCGGCTGCCTCCTGCACTTCCCCTACTGGGGATCGAGCCAGCAATCCAGGCATGTGCCCTGACCAGGAATCGAACCCTGACCTCCTGGTTCTTAGGTTGATGCTCAACCACTGAGCCACGCCAGCCGGGCCCTTTCCATTCTTATTCAATGGGCGAAAGCGACCAGTTTCTGTTGACATGTTTCTCTAACATGCAGACACTTGGCAGGATGTAGTGAGGTAGGTAAAGGGGTGTTTTGGGGGAGCAGTGGCAGGAACCCACAGAGTACCCCGCTGTCCGGATGGTGAAGGAAGAAGGAAATGGGGCCTGAGCCCCACGTGCTTGCTCACTGCCAGCATCAAGCTGTGCTGCTGACCCAGGCTTTGAGGAGGAAATTTGACATTTAAGAGAACCTCCCCAGCTTCATGAAACGCATGTGGAAGTCTATAAATATTGATCCAACATGAGTGCCATGAATAATTTATCGTGAAATATACTTTCTTTGTCTTTCCGTCTTTCAAGCCGCTAGTTTGGTTTTTTTTTCACTCTAAAAATTTATGGTTAGACAAGCATCTTTTTCCTCTCTCATTTTAGAGTCTTTTCTTACTTTTAGAGAAAAAGTGATATTTTCAAAAGATGTTTGAAGTGGGGGAGAGAGGGTGAGGACCAACAATATACACATTACCAAAATGGAAACACACGGCAGGTGATTTAATTTGGGGGAAACATATATCTTGAGATTTTTTTTTAAAAAAGCAGATATAGCCCTAACTGGTTTGGCTCAGTGGATAGAGCATCGGCCTGTGGACTCAAGGATCCCAGGTTCGATTCTGGTCAAGGTCATGTACCTTGGTTGCGGGCACATCCCCAGTAAGGAGTGTGCAAGAGGCAGCTGAATCGATGTTTCTCTCTCATCGATGTTTCTAACTCTCTATCCCTCTCCTTTCCTCTCTGTAAAAAGTCAATAATATATATATATATAAAAGCAGATATAATTTGTTGTCTGTAATTTTGTCTCCTCGATGCCTATTCTCCTCTTGCAGAATCATTTAAACATCTCTTGTGTTGACTAGAATAAAAACAGGGATTTTATGTGTTGGAACTACAGGTTCCATCCCCAAATATTCTTAAGGAACACGGGGCAGCCTGCCTGGAAGGCGCAGTATATATTCCCACAGCTCACAAGGAGGCAGGCTTTGATTGATCCTGATTCTGGGTCCTTTTTGGAACGTCTGTCAATATTTTTCACAAGGGGTCAAAGTGCCTTTCTCTCTCTTCCCTTCTCTCCCTGCACCCCTAGACAGGGATTCGTATATGTAAATGCCTAACATGAATTGCTTGGACAAGTTTTGCAGGAGGAGCCCTTGGTTGTGAGTTCTTTAGGCTTTTCTTAGCCTCTAAATCTGTTCAGATCAAAGGATTTTATTGTGTGTTTTTGTTTGTTTGTTTCTTCCATGTTGAGCTTGCCATCTCAGATTCTTCATTTGAGAAAAAATGCCACACCGACATCCATAATAACACCTGCCTCAAAATGCTGCTCAGAAGGTTGAACAAATAGTGCGCGTTTAAGCTGGTATGAAAAAGCGTCTAAAAGCGTCCCTTCTTTTCTCACCTAGTCCATTGCAATAGCCTCCTAACCATTCTGTAATATTCCCCCTAATTTATACTGTGGGGAGAGCTATTGCCCTGAAATGGATATCTATGGGGGGGGGGGGGGGGTTGACCCTGAAAAGCATTTGGTGACATAGTTGATAAATGACTAGGTTTTAGAAATGATTATGGCATGCCTACAAGATATTCAGTGGGGTCATATGACTAAAGGGACCACGGGGGAAGCTACCATATTCCATGTAATAATGTTCGTGGCAGCATGGTTAGCTGTCTCTGTCCATGCTATTTAAATCTTGGCCATACATCTGTTTTTTTCATTCTCACCCGAGGATATTTTTCCATTGATTTTTAGAGAAAGTAAAAGAGAGAGGGAAAGAAAGAAACATTGATGTGAGAGAAACACATCTATTGGTTGCCTCTTACACGAGCCCCGACCAGGGCCTGGGCCGGGAGGAGCCTGCAACCGAGGTACATGCCCTTGATCGGAATTGAACCCGGGACTCTTCAGTCTGCAGGCCGGCGCCTCTATCCAATGAGCCACACCAGCTAGGGCTTGGCCATAAATTTGGAGGTGACTACTTGAAGGGGTGATTGGTCTGTCAAACAAAACTGTGTGTGAGACTCAAGCATTAGGACTTTCTGGAAATGTACAGTCTTTCCTTCCTTGTTAATCCTGTTCTTACTAAGGAAGACATTTTCTAATGTCACGTTAATCCCACTGTATTGTTTACATGTTGGGGGGGGGACACATTTTACATTAAGTGCCTCTGTTACTTGGACACACTCATGACAGAATGAAAATGTGACCATTGGGCCCAGCTGGTGTGGCTCAGTGGTTGAGTGTCCACCTACGGACAAGAAAGTCACGGTTCAATTCCCGGTCAGGGCACGTGCCCGGGTTGCAGGCTCGATCCCCAGTGTGGGGCGTGCAGGAGGCAGCCGATCCACGGTTCTTTCTCATCATGATGTTTCTCTCTCTCTCCCTCCCTCTCCTTCCTCTCTGAAATCAATAAAATATGTTAAAAAATATGACAATCGGGCAATGTTACTTGCATCCTGTTTATGCAACGTGCATAGATGTGTTGTTTATAGGGAAAGTTTGGACAGCAAACATCAGCCCCATTTTTCTCTGAGCTGTCTGCTCCAACAGAGGGACAGCCAGCGTTCACAAAGGGCTCGGCTCCCGGTGTCCACAGCGCTAAGAGGGTTAAAGGTCAGGCAGGGGGACCTGATGGCTGCCATCCCGCAGTCCTCACGGGCGGGATCACTAATGGGTAACCTTGGATTTCGACCGCTCCAGCCCGAGAAGATCAAGTCTCACGCCCTCCTGCTGGGGCGATGACCCCTCTGTTTGCCCTCTCCCCGGCCTAACCTTTCCCTCACGGATCTTTGACCAAAATAGGAAGCCGGCACCTGCTGAGGGCTGTGGTCAGAGGCTGTGGGCTTGGCGATCTCCCACGATTCCATGTGAGTAAACTGTGGGATCATAATGAAATACAGCGCAGGCCTGTGGGCGTGTGTGCAGTCAGTAATTATATTGTTAGTGACCGCACGCAACACAGATTCTGTAACAGCCTGTGTATGCGGTGAATCAATCCTAATCAGGTTGACCATATATTAGTGAATTGTTGGTGGGGACACTATGGCTCCTGCTATTGGCATTAACACTGACCATAGTGCCACGGTGTTGATTCCCTCACACCGAAAGAGACCGAGTAATTTTATAAGACCTTAAATCCACCACGGACAGCAATGCAGCATGCGCTAATGTTAACAGAGGGACCAGGAATCACTGAAGTGATTCGATGAAAAATATTTGGGGAGGTCAGCCGGGATGAATTTCATGCTTGGAGGGGAGGAGGGAGGGGATGTTCCCATTAAAAATGACTCTGGCCCTAGCTGGTTTGGCTCAGTGGCTAGAGCGTCGGCCTGCAGACTGAAGGGTCCCGGGTTCAATTCCGGTCAAGAGCACCTGCCCGGGGTTGTGGGTTCGATTCCCAGTAGGGGTGTGTGGGAGGCAGCCGATCCATGATTCTCTCTCATCATTGATGTTTCTCTCTCTCTCCCCCTCTCCCTTCCTCTCTGAAATCAATAAAAAATATTCAAAAAATAGCTAGTGAACTAAACGAATGTGTTTGCTACTAACACTGTTGAGTAGGGGCCTGGAATATCTTCAGCTGGAACTTGTCATGGTCAGACACAAATATATAGGGTGTCCCCCAAAATGTACACACACACTGAGTAATGATAAAGGCAGTGCTTATCAAAATACATTTCACTGTCAAAACTGAGCTATGAGCTGTCCAAGTGTGTATACATTTGCGGAGGACAACCTGGATTTTCTCCTCTGGAAGAAAAGGATTTTAGGGGTGTGCTTAGGCAGGGGACAGAGAGTATAGAGAGTCATAACCTGTTGTTGTTAATCCTCATCCGAGGATATTTTTCCATTGATTTTTAGAGAGACTGAAAGAGAGAGGGAGAGACAGAGAGAGAAATATCGATGTGAGAGAAACACATCGATTGGTTGCCTCCTGCACGCACCCCCCAACAGGGCCTGGGCTGGGGAGGAGCCTGCGACCCAGGTATGTGCCCTTGACCGGAATCGAACCTGGGACCCTTTGGTCCACAGGCCGACGCTCTATCCCCTGAGCTAAACCGGCTAGGGCCGTGGTCGGCAAACCGCGGCTCGCGAGCCACACGCGGCTCTTTGGCCCCTTGAGTGTGGCTCTTCCACAAAATCCCACGGCCTGGGCGAGTCTATGTTGAAGAAGTGGCGTGAGACGACGTTGAAGTTTTAAACCATGTGGCTCTCCAAAGAAATGTCAGTCGTTGTCCTGTTGATATTTGGCTCTGCGGGCTCACGAGTTTCGCCGACCCCTGGGCTAGGGCAAGGGGGCTACTCCTTGTTTTGCACGAGGAGTGAGGCGGGAACGAGCAGGGCGAGCTATAATTTATATTTCCTGCAACCACGAAGATTCCATGTCACTCCCCCTTCTCCTCACGGCCCGCTCCCCTGCCTTTTTCCTTTTCCGATTTTTAAGGAACACCCATCGACACGGTGAGAGAAATGACTACCCCAGAGTCAAGGGCAGAAAACAAAAAACAAAAACACGAGGAGACAGACTTCCCCAAGCTCCCCAGCCCGAGGGCCCAGCTGACGGGGGGGAAGGCGGGCGCAACTGCGTCACTGGAAACACGTGACCCCCGCCTGGGCGCTGATTGGAGCGCTGTGCTCCCGCCCATCCGCAGAGCTGGCCGGCACGTGCAGGCGCTGCCTCTCCCACGTGACAGACGCTGCCTCTCCCACGTGACAGACGCGGGGGGGTCACGTGATGCCGCGCTACTTGGGTGCAAAAATAAAGGCATGGTTCAGCGTGCCGCCCTCTTTGAATGTGTCCTTACGGGGTCCCCGGACCTGGCACGTGCGTGGCCGAGGTGTTGGTCAAGATGTGGCGCCTGCCTTAGCTGGTGTGGCTCAGTGGATAGTGTCCGTCTGTGGACTGAAGGGTCCCGGGTTCGATTCCCGGTCAGGGGTGCATGCCCGGGGTGGCGGGCTCCATCCCCAGTAGGGGATGTGCAGGAGGCAGCCGATCCATGATTCCCTCTCATCATGGATGTTTCTATCTCTCTCTTTCCCTCTCCCTTTCTCTCTGAAATCAATAAAAAATATATATTAAAAATAGTGTCACCTGCTTTTAATTTATTTTTAAATATATATTTTATTGATTTTTTACAGAGAGGAAGGGAGAGGGATAGAGAGTTAGAAACATCGATGAGAGAGAAACATCGATCAGCTGCCTCCTGCACACTCCCCACCGGGGATGTGCCCGCAACCAAGGTACATGCCCTTGACCGGAATCGACCTGGGACCCTTCAGTCCGCAGGCTGACGCTCTATCCACTGAGCCCAACCGGCTAGGCCTTAATTTGCTCTTTTAGTGGAGGCTCGCCATTGCTCCCTGTTATTGTTCATTTGAATGTGTTCCTTGTTGACATGGTAAAGAAATAAAAGCGCCGTGTCACCGTTCGAGGATGAACGGACAGTATGTGTGGCCGCGGGGAGCTGGAGGAGTCGCCGCCTCTCATCTTGAAAGGGAAGGCGCTTTCTCTCTCATCTCAGTTAGCGGGGCAGCCTGAAGGCACCGGGGTAGAGGCACGGCTTCTGATGCCCACCACCTGGCTCAGATCCCGGCTCGCCTGAATTAGTTGCAGGATGAGCTCTGGGTGTTGCTGGGAAGGCTCACTGAGATGCTATGGGGAAAGTCTCCACAAGAATCCCCAGCCTCCGGTAGCCACTCCGTTACGTTAGCCAGCATCTCGGAATCGAGTTGGGGTGTAACAATGCCACTGTGGTTTTCAAAGCCTCTGCTTAAAATACCATGTGTCGTGATAAGGAGCTCGCTAGCTCCTGTGGGCTACCCTCTGCTCGGTTTGACTTGTTAGAGAGCTACTTCAAGCACTTTTTTTTTTAAAAAAAATATATATTTTATTGAATTTTTACAGAGAGGAAGGGGGAGGGATAGAGAGCCAGAAATACCGATGAGAGAGAAACATCGATCAGCTGCCTCCTGCACACCTCCTCCTGGGGATGTGCCCACAACCAAGGTACATGCCCTTGACCGGAATCGAACCCAGGACCTTTCAGTCCGCAGGCTGA
This sequence comes from Ia io, assembly GCA_025583905.1. Taxonomy (NCBI): domain Eukaryota; kingdom Metazoa; phylum Chordata; class Mammalia; order Chiroptera; family Vespertilionidae; genus Ia; species Ia io. Next base: position 24,745,600 of record JAJQQW010000024.1, read on the forward strand.
CGCTCTATCCACTGAACCACACCAGTTAGGGCTTCAAGCATTCTTATGTGCTTTTTGCCCGTGTCGCCCTTCCCCATCATTCTGTCCTTGCTACAGAAACGGATGCATGAGAGCTAATACTCTGAGTCCTGCTCCTTTAAGTCCTTTCTCCCCCACTCCTTAATTTCTCAGATCACCCAGATTAAAACCCCCCACCAGTCAGAATACTCCAGCCTGACCTTAACCCCTCCAGGGCCCAGACTTTCTCTATAAATGCAGTTGCCTTTAGGAGAAGAGCCTAAACAGTGTAGGGGTAATGGCCCAGGCTCTGCGGCCAATTAGAGCCAAGTTCATGTCTCACCCCCACCATTTCCTAATTGTGTGATGTAGGCACATGGGTACACTTTCTGAGTATCCAGCTCACCATCTGCAAAGTAGAGATGATGTTTTGCATCCTTGGTGGCTTGCCATGAGAATGGATGGTAGAATTCCCAAGAAAAGTATGAGATGAAGGCATCCAGGCTATTCTTCTGAGTCTCATGCTCCTCATCATTTAGGGCTAGATTCTCTTTCCCATCACTTCTGAACAATGATACCGTTTATCCTCCTTGTGTGTCAATCATAACAGGAAACAGCATACATTCACTCTCAGCTCAAGAGATGGTGTTGACCTTCACATACAGCACGTGGGGAACAGTAAGAAAAAGCAACAGAATCTCTGGTAACTGGACTATTACTCAAAGAGGGCTTCTACTCAATGTGTCCTGGGCCTGGCCCAAATGTAGGAGGGAGGCATCCTGGGATTGCTGACGTAGGCCATACAAAGGCAGCGTTATAGCAGAGACCGTGAAGTCTAAGTTAGGTTGATTGTCCAGTGAAATTGTTAGCCAGAGACCTGGAAATCTGGTAGGACTTAGTGGGAAAGAAAGCTGGGCAAGCTGGCTCTGGTGGGTGAGTGCTAGGGCAGGAGAGAAGCCATTTGTAGGGATCCCTGGTGGGAGGTGGCCAGCAAGCCGCTCTCTGGTCACTGACCAGGGCATTGTGCGCTGCGTCATCGCTTGCCTGCTTTCTCATTCCCTGTCAATCGCCTGATCTTATTGCCTCCTCAACAGGGGCAATGGGACGTGGGAAAGTGAGACTAGAGTGAAAAATGAAAATACAATCCAACTTGAGTCGATTATCAACATCCATGCAACTCATTTCCCCTGTCTTAGTCTTCTGGACACTTCTCCAGTTGGGATCTCTGAAATAGCCCGAAGACTCCCGTTTCAATATGCAAGCAAACTAGCTATCATACCCTTGTTTGGTTCAACAGATAATCACAGGATGCTACTCTAATGAACATTACATTTTTTCGGGATTTTGACTCAGTGGGATTTTGTTACATTATTTTATTCCTCATGGTGATTGTATTTATTTTATTGCCTGAGATGATTTGTGTTGCTTCTCCTAATGTACATTGAAATGCTGGTAAAGTTTACAACTTAATACTTAATTTTACCATTGTTCGGTTGGTGACCAAAGAGCATTTGGATATATGGATATTCTGATCAAACATAACATTTATGCACACATTTACTTATAGACATAAGCTATTCAATTTTACACATGTGCATCTATCTATCTATCTGTCTATCTATCTATCTATCCATCCATCTACAGACCTACCTACCTATGTACTTACCTACCTACCTACGTATCATGTATACAGAATTTCACATAGACAGAAATTCTGTTATCTGCACTTTAGGAGTAACTGTTGAAGGAAGAGGCAAGTTCTTTTCAAATAGCTGGCACCAATTTGTGCTACAGTCTCAGGAAGGAAAGAGAGGTTAGGAAGCAAATATTGGCCAAACACCTACAATGTGCCAAACACATCATGCTAAACAATTGCAAATCTATAATTTCTCCTTGATTCTTTTTTTTTTTTAAAAATATATTTTATTGATTTTTTACAGAGAGGAAGAGAGAGGGATAGAGAGTTAGAAACATCAATGATTGAGAAACATCGATCAGCTGCCTCTTGCACAACCCCTACTGGGGATGTGCCCGCAACCAAGGTACATGCCCTTGACCGGAATCGAACCTGGGACCTTTCAGTCCGCAGGCCGACGCTCTATCCACTGAGCCAAACTCGGTTTCGGCTCTCCTTGATTCTTACACAAACCTTATGAGGAAGGGATCATTATCTTCAGGATAGCAATAAGGAAGCAGACTCTTGGAGGTAAGTGACTCATGGAAAGTTATTCAGCTTGAATTCAAGCCCACCTGACTCCAAAACAGATCACCAGGGATATACATAGTAATAAACCCAAACTACGGTCTGGGGCAGGCAAGAAATAGATAGATATATAGATAGATAAATGGATGAGTGACGGATGGATGGATGAGTGGATAGACAGATGATAGATGTATGGATAAACAGATAATAGATGAATGGATGGATGGATGAATGGGTTAATGGATAGATGATAGACGGATGAATGGATGAATGGATGGACTGATGGATAGATGATCAATAGATGAATGGATGGATGCATAGATAGCAGGTGTATCATCTCTTGCTTTTCCATTATGCCCCACCCTCCTGGCTCTGGCGTGTGCACCCCCGGCTCTTTCCAAACATGGCATGTGGCTTTGCCTCCGTGTGCCCTGCAGCATCCTGTACACTCTGCTGGGTGAGCCACGCACATGGAGTTTCATTCCACAATGGCCACTAATGATCCCTAATCAAGACACAATCTCCAAGGTAAACACACCACCAGCTCCTTTGTTTCTGTGGGGGGAGAATTGAGGGTTATCGATTCTCCCCCTGACCCAGGACAGATCTGTATGGATCTGCAGGAGATTGATGGCTCTTTTGATCCGAGGCTCAGCCAAGCCTGACAACGCAAGGCCACGTGAGAACTGGACCGTCACGGCGGCACCTGGCCCCATTCCGCCAGCCTCCTCCTCCTCCTCCTCCTTCTCCTCCTCCCACCCTTTGAAAAACGCTGGTCAGTTCTGCTCACCTTGTCACACGGCACATCCTGATAGAGATCTCTGCATTGGTTCCTGGCTCTCAGCCTGGGCATCTCTGACCCTAAGGGATTGAAAAACCAAAAAACCACACTTTTCAAGAAGACTTTTTTTCAATTGCATCACTCATATTTCCAAAGCCTCACAGAAGCTTCACATTTATTCACACGCATGTGGTCCAGGCTATTTGCTTCACGGTGGTCGCTTTGTCTGCAACACATGGAAACAGTGAGAACGGACGGGCTGATGTAGGCTCTGCCACACGTGTGCGAGACTCTGTGTTTCCTCTCCTCAGCTGCTGGGAGCGCCGCCTACAGGGTGACAAAGGCTGATGACTGTCATCGGGGTGTAACGATGACCCGCCAGGTCTCAGGGATGCTGAGGGTCTGTAAGAGGCCTGCTTATTGCCGCGGAGGCTCTGGGGTTCACTGACCACTTTGAGGTGCGTCACAGCCCGCCTGCAGCCAAACAAGGGAGTCTTTTCGACCCCAAACTTCTGCACGGATCTGCCTGGTGTGAGAAGCAGTGTTTTGAGAAGGGAAACAGATCATTACAAAAGTACAGTGTCAGGGCCCAGCAGAGTGGCTCAGTGGTTGAGTGTCGACCTGTGAATCAGGTGGTCAGATTTGATTCCTGGTCAAGGGCACATAGCCAGGTTGTGGGCTCGATCCCCAGTGGGGGGTGTGCAGGAGGCAGCCAATTGATTATTCTCTCTCATCATTGATGTTTCTATCTCTCTCCCTCTCTCCCTTCCACTCTGAAATCAATAAAAATATATTTTTTAAAAGTGCCGTGTCAGATCTTAAACATATACATGGAGTAATTGGAGATATTAGAAGTTAAACCCAGTAGCCATCTATGTGTTTGCATAAGGAGTTGGACATAATACATAGATTGATGTGCTGGTATTAGTAAATACATATATTTACTGCTGTTATTTTTATCCACCATCCCCCCCCCCCCAATGTGGTTGTACTTATTTAAAGAGAAACATAAGCCCTAGCCAGTTTGGCTCAGTGGATAGAGCACCTGCCTGTGGACTGAAGGGTCCTGCGTTTGATTCCGATCAAGGGCACATGCCTGGGTTGCAGGCTCAGTCCCCAGTGTGGGGCGTGCAGGAGGCAGCCCATCAATGATTCTCTCTCATCATTGATGTTTCTATCTCTCTCTCCCTCTCCCTTCCTCTCTGAAATAATAATAAAAAAAAACTAGATTAAAAAAATAGAAACTTTACACCGCAAGAGTTAATTTCCCCAAAGAGGTGACCGCAGGTTCGCTCAGCTGTGTAACTTGAATTTAAGAGGATGGGGAGGGAGGGAAGGAGGAGGAAAGTAAGCGAGACTCATCCATTTATTTCAGAATGTTTCTCCACCCCTGAGTGTGGATTTTTAACGGCGCAAATGTTTGGTGACGGTTTTAAATCATCTTTGATTGCGCAGTGGTTGAGTCGATGGCCATGGTGTAGACAGAGACCAGGGTATGTGCAAGCCTAGCTGCTGGCTCCCTAATGTCCATACTACCCCCAGATCTTTGAGAAAAGTGAGAAGTAGCTCCCGTGGGGGGTGGGGCATGACTCAGATAGCTCAGTGATGGTTCCTGCTATTCCGGTCCTCCTAGCCCCGCTCTTCTCTCCCACCCCGCACGCTGGCTGCCATCACAAGGCCTCCGAGTTTATCTTACTGACCACGGGGGCTGCAAGCCCAAGCCCGAGGCTGCGTGTGTGGTCAGCAGGGCGCTCCTCACTGACTTTCACGGCAGAGGTCAGACGGGCTCGCCGAGCGGCCAGACTTAGGTCACTTACACAGAATGTGACCCACCTCCCATCAGGCGCCTGGGCTAACAGACTGTTTGGTCTGTTGGCACAATTGTGGGGAAACGTTGCCAACCTCCCTGATGGCCACATGCACTGGGCTGGAGCCTGTGTCTGGCTGCCATGGTTTACAAAGCGCTTCTCGTGTACTTCTCTTCCACCTCCATTTTTATTTCACGACACTTCTGAAAGGATTTGAAGTGACTACAGTGAACAGCATAGGATAGCAATAAACCATCCACAACAAATTAGGGGACAGAAGTCAAAGGGGAGGCAGAGGAGGAAGCTTTATCAAGGTTGAGGAAAGCTCCAGTTGTATAGAGCACAGCACCTTTTTCGTGAGCTTCCTAGTGGCTATGGCAAAAAGGGAAACTCAGTAGACTCCTCAATGGAAGGAAGGCTGTTTGCTCATGATGAGACAAAAACTGTTTTCCTGGTTCGGTCCCATTAAAAAATAAAAAGCAGGAGGTGGAATACAAATTACATAAAGGCATTAGACACACGTCTTCAATGTGACTTAAACAAGAATTGCTAGAAACTGGCCGGGTCCATTGGCATCCCATTTATTCAGGGGCAACTTTTCAATGAGAATCATTAGCTATGTGGTATGGGTTTATGGAGGTTGGGACACCTCTCTGTCCCCCCGCCCCCCTTATTTGATTAATCTAAAATATTTGGGTTATCTCGACTTTTTTGGCATCATGAATAAACATTATAAACCTTCATGTAAAAGCTCATGTGGATATATGTTTTTGTCTTGAGTACATAGTTAGGAATGAAATTGCTAGGTCATATGTTAACTCAGTTTTGAATTGTTTGAGGGACTGTCAGACTGTTTTCCAAACCAACTGGGCCACTTTACCTTCCACCAGAAATGTATGAGGGTTCCAATTTATCCATATTCTCAGCAACTCCTGGTATCTGATTTTTTGATTCTACTTATGGAAGTTGGTTGGCAAACTTGGTCTCCATGCCATTTCCAGCCTACCTCCCATTTTTATAAACAAAGTTTTATGGGACCCTAGCCGGGTTGGCTCAGTGGCTAGAGCATTGGCCTGGGGACTGAAGGGTCCTGGGTTCGATTCTGGTCCAGGGCACATGCCCGGGTTGTAGGCTCCGTCCCCAGTGTGGGACATGCAGGAGGCAGCTGAGCAATGATTCTCTCTCGTCATCGATGTTTCCATCTCTCTCTCCCTCTCTCTTCCTTTCTGAAATCAACAAATATTAAAACAAACAAAAAAACCCAAAGTCTTAAGGGAACACAGTCTGCCTGTTTACCTAAAGTCTATGGCAGCTTTTGAGCTCCGATGGTAGAGTTAAACAACAAAGACCATCTAACATGCAAAAGTCTAAGGTATGTACAAAACCTAAGATATTACGGAACAAGTTTACCAACCCCTAGACTAGAGAAAGACCTAAAAAGATCAGCTCTAAAAACTAAGAATTGTCTACTTGCAGATCATATTCTGCTTATTTTAAAAACAAATAGATAATATACACTGAGTGGACAGATTATTATGATCTCTGAAAGCATAATAATCTGGCCACTCAGTATATATATTAGAGGCCTGGTGCATGAATTCGTGCATGGGTGGGGTCTGGCCAGCCTGGCCAGGGGGAGGGCATATGGGCAGTTGGCCGGGCTGCCTGCTGGAAGAACTCCTGGTCGAGGGGACAATTTACATATTAGCCTTTTATTATATAGGATATACACTGAGTGGCCAGATTATTATGTGTTCAGAGGTCATCATAATCTGGCCACTCAGTGTATAATTTACCCCCCTAATGTCAGTAGAATCAGGTTAGGTTTAGCCCTCTTAGCTTTTTTAATGTGACTTAAACTTCAAAGTTTGGTGTTTCACTTCTCAAAAAAAGGTAAAAAAGTTGACAGTGTTTTTTAGGAAAAAAATATATCTGAACTCTCTCTGGTGGGAACCTTTTTGGCCTCCACACTCAGTTGATTTAAAATGTGTGAAATAATGTAAGGTCACTTTCTATATTTAATTTGGGAGGCAGGAAGGTCCCAATTCAAGGACCTGTATTTGGAATTTTATAGGCATATTATATTTTGCTTTCACAAAACTTCTGAAATAGGTTTTTTCTCCTAATATGAAAATCTCTTTTAAAAAAATTTTTAGTACTTATCAAAAATCCTTCTGCTGTTTTAATGCAGCTAGAATTGAGTAATTGAAAACAAATAAACAGCCTTAGCTAGTTTGGCTCAGTGGATAGAGCATCAGCCTGCGGACTGAAGGGTCTCGGGTTTGATTCTGGTCAAGGGCACGTACCTCGGTTGCAGGCTCCTCCCTGGCCCGGGCAGTGGTCGGGGCATGTGCAGGAGGCAACCAATGGATGTGTTTCTCTCACATCAATGTTTCTCTCTGTCTCTCCCTCTCTCTTCCACTCTCTCTAAAAATCAATGGAAAAATATCGTGTGATGATTAAAAAACACACCAAAATAACAAATAAAAAACAATGACCTTGACATAGAACTTAGTAGGGAAAAATATGTGTTTACTGAGCTCCTGCCTGCCTGTGTTAGCTGCTGGGGGAACTAGAAGTGTAAGAAATTAATCACTTTTCAGGGTTTTTCAAAGCAGTAAGGGGAACTAAAGTGAGAAAATTAGTGATTGCCGAATTGTGCAACACTTACTATAAGTTCAGTAAGAACACCTCCATGGTAGAAATTGACTTGGGATAAGCCAGTTGAAAAAATTTATGGAGGACTCAAGGCTAAGCATCCTGATTAATAATAGAAATATACTAATAAAAACTGAATATTAATGACTCGCATAATCTTCCCATTGTAGGAAAATGGAGAGACCCTCCTAGAAATACATTAAATAATAAACATTATGCTAAGCGAAATAAGCCAGTCAGAGGAAGATAAATATCACATGATCTCACTCATATGTGGGATATAATGATCAACATAATTTGATGAACAAGAATATATCCAGAGACAAATGTTGGTGGGGGGGGGGGGCGGTTAGAGAGCAACCAAAGGACTTGTATGCATGCATATTAGCATAACCAATGGACACAGACACTGGGGTGGTGGGGGCTTGCCCAGGGTGGGAATGGCTGGGAATGGGTCAATAGGGGAAAAAGGAGACATATGTAAAACTTTAGACAATTAAAAAATAATGAATATTATATTTCTCCAAAATGTTTTATTAATGAAGATAACTAGGAAATATGGTAAAAGTCAAAATACAGATTACTCCTTTGTGTGTTCAATTTTTAAACGAAAGATGATGTCTTCTGTATTCAGAAATGTTGCCCGGCCGGCGTGGCCCAGTGGTTGAGCATTGACCTATGAACCAGGAGGTCACGGTTCAATTCTGGTTAGGACACATGCCCAGGTGGTGGGCTCAATCCCCAGTGTGGGGCGTGCAGGAGGCAGCCCATCAATGATTCTTTCTCATCATTGTTGTTTCTCTCTCTTTTTCCCTCTCCCTTCCTCTCTGAAATTAATATATATTAAAAGAAATGTGTTGAACTTATGACATGAAAGACAAGGTCCCTTAGACAATATGCTAAGAAGGTGCTGGTAATATGTGGCTGATCTTGTCACATGTTGTTGTGGTTGTTCTTGGTTTGTTTCATTCACTTCTGTCCCCTCAGGTCCCGCAACAGCCCGCGTCACAATAAATATTTGTTGGATGAACATGACATGAGTGAGTGTAAGAAGGAAGCTCTATGAAATGCACACAGGCAATGGAGGCTGATGGGCCCTCCTATCTTCCATGCAAACATCCCTCTTTCTAGAAATCTAATCTTTTTCCAGACCAATAGCATCTATTGGTATAGACGAGAAGGTATTACCAACTGCTTCCTAACCACTTAAAAAAGTGATGGTCTGCCCTAGCCAGTTTGGCTCAGTGGATAGAGCATTGGCTTGCAGACTGAAGGGTTCCGGGTTTGATTCCGTCAAGGGCACGTACCTTGGTTGCAGGCTCCTCCTTGACCAGGGCCCTGGTCAGGGCGTGTGTGGGAAGCAACCAATCAGTGTGTTTCTCTCACATCAATGTTCCTCTCTGTCTCTCCCTCCCTCTTCCACACTCCCTAAAAATCAATGGAAAAAGATCCTCGAGTGAGGATTAACAAAAAACATTAAAAAATAAAAAATGATGGGCTGATGAGCATAAAGTTTTTAATTTGATGCTTAATACGGAGGTCTATATATTATTCAACAAAACATCTGTTCTGAGTTTTGCATTTTCATGCTCTGAAATTCTGTGTTCAAAAAGAATTTGGGGGCGGGATCTGAGGCATTTGTGACTTCATTCACAGTGAAGAGTAAAAATGAATAGGAGGGTTAGGTTTTGAAACGGCATTCACTCCCTTTTTGATCTCCATTTATAAAAATGGGGAGCAAAAACTTTGAACCTCCACTCTCTCATAAGAAGGTTGAGAAATATTGTTTGGAAGGGGTAGCATGGATTATGCTTGTGAGCAACAGGAAATTGATGAGCCAAACTGGGAAAGTATCTCTATATATAAAAGCCTAAGCGACCATTACGACTGGACGACCGGCCGGTAGCTACGATGTGCACTGACCACCAGGGGGCAGATGCTCAATGCAGGAGCTACCCCCTGGTGGTCAGTGGGCTCCCACAATCAACCTCCCACCACCGGCCTACCTCCTGCCATCCCTCCCCCCTGCCAGGCACCATTGGCCCCGATCACCGGCCAGGCCGAGGGACCCCACCTGTGCACGAATTCTTGCACTAGGCCTCTAGTGAATTATAAGATGCCATGCATGGGATGAATGGAGAACAGAGCCCAGAGCTGAGTGTAGCCTCCTTACCTGCCTCCCCCCTGCTAACTGACGGGGTTTCTTTGCTTCTTCTGTACACCTTGGGGGTCTAAAGAAATAGAAGCCACTCATGCATAGCAACTGTTACTAGGGAAGAAAGAACTAGGAGAGCAACTTAGAAGTCCACACGTTCCTTGTAACATTTGTGATTCCATTTCTCTAAATGCATTTCTTTAAAAAATGCAGTAACTCACTTTTCTTTGTTTCAGAGCTACAAAAACCAAAACTTCCATGGCTAGGAGTATTTTCCTCAGTGGAAGGCAAAAAGAAAATAAAAATTGTAAAGAAAAAAATATTTTACATCACGTACTTTCCCCCTTTAAGATAAACCATGCATTAAAAAAAACAAACACAAAAAACAGGCAAATTGAATGGTAAGATGTATGTAATGAGTTGAAATGATATTAGAATTTTCCTAAGTATTTTTAATACTCAGGAATGGCAAGAGTTGCTTACCTAAACCCTAAGTGATATGAAAATTTTACCCCTTTGGTAAGTTATCTGACCATAAATAAGAATTTTCCTGTATATAAAGTTCTCAGGATATCAACCAAGAATTTTTCCACAAACTCCCAAATGTGCCAAAGTGAAGGACTTTTATTTTAAGAAAAAGAAAAAAAAAAGGCACAAAACTAAGCTTCAAAATATTCACATCAATTGGGCGCAGTACAAGCTGCCTCTTATGTCACAAACATTCCATCAAAATACCTCCATAGCAGGACCACTCCTCCCATTTTAAAATAAAAAGGTCCAATACCCACAATTCCCTAACCCACAGAACTAGGTCTTATCCTCATTAAGCCCTTGTTAGTGTCTAAAGCAATAGCTTCTCTCTGTAGCTCTCTCTCTAAGGCTTTCCCGTCTTAAATGAAGTGTCCTGTGAACACTTCCAAACAAGAAAACTTCCATGAAAGTGTCACAAATGTCCGGCCGTTTTGGAAATTTGCAGATAAATGAGGCTGTCGCTTAAAATGTAGTTACAGCCCTAACCGTTTTGGCTCAGTGGATAGAGCGGTGGCCTGAGGACTGAAGGGTCCCAGTTCGATTCCGGTCAAGGGCATGTACCTTGGTTGTGGGCACATCCCCAGCAGGGGGTGTGCAGGAGGCAGCTGGTCGATGTTTCTCTCTCATCGATGTTTCTAACTCTCTATCCTTCTCCCTTCCTCTCTGTAAAAAAAATCAATATATATTTTTAAAATGTAGCTGCATTTGGGTATGCAAAGAAGAGTGATGCCCAGCATGGTGTCCGTGACCGTGGGAAGAACGCAGAAGCAGGGAGAATATGTGTGTCACCCGCCCCCTTCCCATTCCCCGTGCACAACTCATTTCATGCATTCTACAAGGCGAGCCCCGAAGTTGGGCTTCAAAAGCAATTTCAGCAGCAAAATAAGGTGCTTTTCTCCAATTTTCCAGCCATTTGTACGGGGTTAGCGTTGTTTACCCACCTCGTACAATGGTATTTACATACCCCTTTGAAGAAAATTGGTGGGTATGATTTATGGAGTACTGTAAGCGCACAATTTTCCATGTAGTGAACCTAATCTGAAAGCTCACTTGCAAAGGTCGCTCTGGCCACACAAATACCAAGTCTCCTCTTTGGAATAAGTTAGGATATTCATTTTTCTTGGAAAATGTCAGCAGTGCCCCGGTCCGGGGGTTAGTTTATGCAGATAAATGCGTAAGACTTTAATCTGAGAGCAAAAATACTCCACGCGATGCGGGCGGCAGTCCATCGATCACTGTTAAGACCTGTAATTTGTTTTTATTGAAATCTCCAGCCAGGCGGAGTGGGCAACAGGACCATTAACACGGCACCTCAAGGCACAGAAACGCGCCGGGACTCCCAGCCCGGGGGCTCGCCCAGCCAGGGATGATGGCATTTTGTTCCTTTTTTCAGCCAGAAGCTTCCTGTCCAACTCAGTTCTTGGGAAATCACCCGGTAAGGCTCGTCCCCCAGCCCTCACTTGGGTTCTAACATAAGGGTTCCCTTCAGCGCAAGCACAAGGCAGAGAAACACCAGCCAGTTAGACCCCTTGTAAATTTCCCTTTTCCCATCAGGAATCCTCCGGGTCCTGAGGTGCTTACATGTGCAACTGACAAGAGGAAGAGCCGGGGGCCCATTGTAATGTTGCTTCATGATGACGCACCATCACACACTTCAAAACCAGCCACAGACACGTGAAAAGATCTTGCCTGGCAAGCGCTAGCATGTTGCGCGCACGGCCATGCTTTATATTCTTGCCTTCTTCCCGGAGACCCTTTTCTGATAGGAAATTTCATCCTGAGGTGTGATTATGAGGTGTTTGCCCGCCTGTCTACAACGTGAGGGAGGGAGGTGGCAGCCCAGGCCGGGACCCTGGGACGAGACTTTGCAAAGGCGCATCTGGAGTCTGCGAGAGGCGAATGGCCAGCAGCGGGTGGCCCGGAAGCTGGACCAATAGTTGACATTGACGTTGCTATCTCGACGTCACCGAGGGATGGGGAAATTCCACCTCCACGGAATGGCTTCCTTTGGAAAACGTGGCCCTCACGTGCTCACCACCCACAGCCCAATCTACACATTCGGCCCCTGCCCCCTACGCACACAATGTGGCCTAGAGCTCTACGCTGGAAACCTATATAATTTTATTAACCAGTGTCACCCCGTGTCACCTCCCCTCTGCTCACTTGGCTCTGTTCCCCTGTATTTCCTCAAACGCACCCCGAGGCTGTCCCTGCTGCCCCCGATCCCCTCTCCCCGGAAGGAACCATGGCTGGGACCCTCACCCCTTCAGGCCTATATTCCTGCCTCGTCAAACTCTTCTCTCGTCCCCGCCACTCCCTGTCCCACACCAGCGTGACACTGCCAACCACCCTTTGGCGCTGCTTATGTCATGCCCACAGGCCTTCTCACCATCTCACATGGCACAAGTTTTATTTATTTTCTTACTGCCTGTGTCTCCCCTGCCCCCCCCCAACATAGGTGCCTCTGAACCTGGGTTTCTGTTTTGTTTACTGATATGTCCTCAGCGCCTAGAAAAATACTCATCACAATCTTCAAGTAGAGACGGTCAGCAGTTGAACCAACACATGCCTGTGTCCCTCTGTGGGGTGCCAATAAAGTTATAGTTGTCATCTCCTATTCACAAGGTTCCCCCCAGAACATACGGGCCTCGGGCCCACATAGTCGCCTGTACACATGCATGTTTCTTAAACAAAACACGTGAAAGGCGTGAACGATGAGACCGGAAGCAGCCTTCTCCCATGAGGCCAGGCTGAGTCGGGTCGCGGTCATGGCTGAATTCAGGTCTTGGCCTTGAGTGTGGAAAGGGGTGAGGCCCTCACAGCAGAGGAAACAGGAGAGCGTGGGTTCGAATCCCGGCCGGCTATGCTACACACAATTTGCATGCTCTATGTAAATAAAAAGGATCAAGAGAGTCATATTTTGTGACACATAAAAACGTCACCAATACACATTTCAGTGCTGGTTAAGAAAGCGTTGCCAGATGCACCCGTGCGCTTTCCTCGGCACACTGTCTCTGGCTACTTCTGTGCTATGAAGACAGGAATGCGTGGCCCCCAGAATGGAAACTTTTGATCCTCTTGCTCTTTCTGGGAAAAGTTAGCTGAGCCAGGTCTCAGAGCGGTGCCTCCATTTAATGGCCAACCTGCTGGTGCTCCTGTTGCTTCAAGTGGGAGAGCCCCATGAAGGCTTTTTTGGGGATCACTGCTGAGCAGGCCCAGGCCGCATGCTACTCCCCCAAACGCAGCTCATGTCATCTCTCTCTCGGATGCCTTCACCCCTCATTTTGGGACCCACACGTAGAACCCCTTTTCTGTTTTTGCTTAGAAGGCCCAAAGTGGGCCGAGCCCTGTACTCTTTATCTAACGCTGCCTTCAAGGGTCTTGGGAGAATCTGGCCTCCAATCTGACTGCTTTTGCAGTAAGAATTATTTGAGTCCGGTTTCCTGGCTTCGGCATTTTGCCTTCTGTCCTCGGAGTGGCACTTTCCCAGAGGTCAAATCTACCGTGGTTCCGGAAAAGTAGGTCGCCTGACCCTGATAACTTTTTAAACGCTTTCTAATGGCGAGCCCGCACTTCCCTGCTCCTCTTGCCTCAAAGCGCATCCATGGATAAGTCACTAGAATAGAAGGGCGCAGGCTTTTGTTTGTGCCAAGGGTGCGGGTGGGGGACAGTCCCCTTGGGTGGGAGGGCTCGGAACCTAGCCTATGCCCAGGACCCACCCTAGAGCCCTGATTGCACAGTGTTCATTCCCTTCCCTGCTGGTGGGCCATCCCCATGGTCACGGCTGCCAGCTACAGGCCCAGGCCCGCTCCGGGCTGCCAGGCCCTTGATGGGGAGCCAGGGCAGTATCCGAGCCCCTGGAGTTCGCTGCCCTCCCCCGTTATGAGCTGCGTGACAGTGAGGAAAAGGGCCGACCTCCTCTCCCAGCTTCCACTGCGAAGGACCCTGACATTTCCCCACGTTTCTGCTTTAATTAATGTCCTGGAGACGAACTTCACTTCCACCCGCAGCCGCATAAATTAGATGGAATTGCAGCCGGTGCTTCTTTCAGTTCTGCTGTTTTCACCAGCATTCCCTCCAGGAAACAGTGCAACCCTTCCAGGCACCATCCTACCAAGAAGCCACCGGCCACACGCATCTGGTGGCGATCCCAGTCCCGGAAACCCTCACCGCAATACCCTCGCTGCAGGCCTGGCGACGCTGGGATGGCCCATCGCGGTCGGGGTGGGGCCTGCACCCAAGGGAAGGCGGCGGCCCCGGGTCTGGGCGGCAGGGTTCTCCCGTGCTCCTGGCTGGGCTATTCAAGTTCATGGAGCCCTGATATCCCCCGGGGCAGTGACTGCTGGCCCCGGGTGTGGCCTCACACTCACAGTGGGCGGCCCCTTCTTGACTCACCCCAACCTCCCTCTTTTCCTCTGCTGACATTGGGGAAGGGAGGGCGCACCACACTGTTAATGGGGTCTAACGCTGCCCTCCCCTGGGGCTGGATTCTTCTCCGAGTTCAGGAAGAAAACATACTTGTAACAAAAGGGAAAGCATTAGTTGAGGGTTACAGACAAGTTCTGAGCTTCTACACAGGAGGCCGTGGCCCGCACTGCTTAATGAGAGCAAGTCAGTCAGACCCACCATTCCGTGGCTCTGTGGCTTTAGGCAAGTTACTTAACCTCTCTGAATCTCACTTGCCTCACGTAGGAAAAGGGGATAACAACTGCCCTTACTTCACAGGTGGGTGATGAAGACTAAGTGAGAGAACTCATACATATAGCCTCAGATGCCCATCAATCTCAGCTATTAAGTGCTTAATAATGATTCGACTTTGCGTTTGCCAGCATTTTGCCCAGCCCAGGATAAAGATGAGTCCCTCACTTTGCCTCCCAGGACTTAACATTGTAGACTCTTTAGCTGCATCAACAAAAAAGAGGAGAGAGTAGAATATAAAAAGAGTGAATCAAACCCATTTTAGCCAAAGAAGCAGGGCCGATTAATAAGCTTAAGCAACAACAGGAGCACTCATGCTCCTACATGTGCTAGGGGTTCTCGGACTGTTGTCCTCTGAACTGTAGCATCCGGCATCCCAGAGGCAATGGTCTCACTGGGGGTATCGGGTCCAGTCGTGGGAGCAGTTCTGGGAGTTTCCAAACGGCTATGGACCAGCTAGGGAGTGGCCAGGGAAAGATGGCCAGGAGAGTCCGAGCTATCCACGAATCGCATCACAGGGGAAATGAAGATTGACGCTTTTCTGGGGGCCAAGAAGTCTAAGGGGCACAGTGCTACTGTCAGGAAAGGGACAGTCACCTGCCCCTTAGAATAGCCCAGCACCAACCCAAAGAGGGTTCAAAGAGAAGATTCTGAGCCAGACTTAGGACTTTTGAATCAACA
Source organism: Ia io (assembly GCA_025583905.1). Taxonomy (NCBI): domain Eukaryota; kingdom Metazoa; phylum Chordata; class Mammalia; order Chiroptera; family Vespertilionidae; genus Ia; species Ia io. The sequence continues at coordinate 24,761,112 of JAJQQW010000024.1, forward strand.
GGCTGGCAGCTTAGCCACCGAAATGCCCCTTCCTAGGGAGGAGTGGGAGTCTCTGCCTGGGGAGGACTCTCTTTCCGGTAGGCCTGTGAAGGTCACCCTTAAGTTGGAGCGGTCAAACCAGCTGGCTTCTCGGATCCCTTCCAATCCAAGTTCTGAGAGAGAGAGACTTGCTTGTGTGTTTGTTGTAGGGAGAGACTTGGGCTTTGCGCACTAGAGTTTTCTCTCTTTTCTGCAGTCTCCAGATCTACTCCATGGGTCTGAAATACACATGGATGTGTCATGCCTACCAAATAAGCAGGTTTACCAGTAGGGATGGCCTTCGGAGAATTAGAAGCATTAAAAATGCATGTTTGCTGCCCGGCTGGCATGGCTCAGTGGTTGAGCATCGACCTCTGAACCAAGAAAGAGGTCATAATTCGATTCCCGGTCGGGGCACATGCCCGGGTTGTGGACTCGATCCCCGGTAAGGGGCGTGCAGGAGGCAGCTGATCCATGATTCTCTCTCATCATTGATGTTTCTCTCTCTCTCCCTCTCCCTTTCTCTCTGAAATCAATAAAAATATATTTTTAGAAATGCTTATTTTCCTATCCCAGAACACTAAAAGCACCCCTTATGTCCCTCAAAGGCAAAATAGAGGAAAGGACTTATATGAGAATCCCAATCTTAGAAAGTGAGGTGTCATAGCCATTTCATCACGTAGTCACACAGGCACCCATATAGTGCAGGCTGGGGTGCTTCCAAATAGGTGGTTAGTTTGCCACCGAAGCATGACCAATGCGTCAGCTCCAACAAGCAGACACCCGGCTGAGCATGTTAACATCATTTCCTATCATTTCTATTCGAGGTGGGTCAGGTGCAGAGGCTGGGATGCAAGCCACGAAGTCGGTTTTTCAGAATTGATTAGCATTTTCTGGACATTGGCAGCCACTTCTATGGCATTTCAACGTCAGTTCACATGAATTAGAGCCTTTGGAAGAATATGTACCGAATCGCTGTGCAAATTGAGGACAGCGCCCGACGTGGGATGAGGACAGGATAAGATCCATGTACTGAGGCCACTGCAGCGACATGAGATGTTGGAGGAAAGGGTGTAAATGGCTCTGTCCAGTTTGATGTCAGCTGTTGGTACTCATCGGACACTTAGATTCTGCCTGTGACAATGTGTAAAATGGGCTGCATGTTTGCGGGACAAAGGTTGTTGGGTTCTTTGTCATAACATGAGTCACGAAGAAACTCATTTTTGTTGTTAAAATGGAGGCACTGTACAATTTTGTAGAAATTGCATTGCAAACCTGTCCACTCTCCTTAAAGTTTCAGTGGTTTTAAGAATTGTCATGGCATCCTTAGCCGGTTTGGCTCAGTGGATAGAGCATTGGCCTGCAGACTGAAGGGTCCCAAGTTTGATTTCAGTCAAGGGCACGTACCTTGGCCCGGGCCCTGGTCGGGGCAAGTGCAGGAGGCAATCAATCAATGTGTTTCTCTCACATCAATATTTCTCTCTGTCTTGCCCTCTCTCTTCCACTCTTTCTAAAAATCAATGGGAAAATATCCTCGGATGAGGATTATAAAACAAATAAAAAAGAATTGTCATGGCAGACAGTTAACCAAACCCAGATGGTTGCCGGGAGGAGTGATAAATTGGTAGAAGTTTGGCGAGTTCTTGATTCCCATCCAGTTTGCCACATACAACCACAATTCTTAGAGCCGCCGTGTCCCTGGTCTGTTATCAAACACAGACAGGAAGTTGGGAAGGGAGTCCAGGCAGGCGCATCTCAGAACAATGGGGACCCTCAAGGTCAGCTCTTCTTGCTTGTCAATAGCTGACATTTAAGCATTTCTTTCAGACGCTGCTGATCATGTTTTTTGAGATAGTCAAGAAGAACTGCTGTGTTGGTATGCAATTAGGGTCCTAATGAGATGCAAAAATGCAAATAGGGTGGTACGTGCCAGTTCTTCCAAGTGCCTTTTGCAGGCACTGAAAGACTTTGATAGATACCATGTCACTGTGCCGAGTTGGAGGGCTGATGGCTTTTCAAGAAGCATCTCTGGCGTGTTATCTCGAGATGCAAATGAGCAGGCACCTTTGGCGATGATAAATGTAGAGGTCATTGGTTTATTTCTGGGTAAATTTTGACAACTTCATTGAACCGATTGTATCAGTAGGATTTGTCGGTAGATGCAGTCAACATCTTCATCCTTTTTTTATGTAATGTGCCCTATAAAACGCATTGTATATTCATCAGGGTATCCACAGGAAGGCGACCTTGCATAGATGGATTTTTTTGAAGTTCATTTAAAATGTAAATTAGTGGGTAATCCATTCAGCGACTCCATCAGGTGCTTAAACACTACACGCTAGCCTTTCAATCTATTATTTCCATCTTCGCGTTTTGTGCTTTTGTAAAGAAGAAAAATCGAAGAAGTTATGTCGATGATGACTTTGAGAATGATCACATATTCTGAGCTCTTCCAGTTGTTGAGCTAAGACAGTTTTCGAGAATCACAAAGTCATTACAGCGATGGAAGTGGAATAATGAAGACGACAGAAAGCCAACCCTTATTTCCAGAGCTTCCTTCTCCAAGGTCAAGTACTTATATTTAATTCTCACAACGGCCACAGGAAGGGACAACTTGAACAACAAATGATCTTGGCCAACAAATCACATAGAATGAGGTGAGAGCTAAGGTATGTGTTCTACAAATATTTTACAATTGTCTACTGGGTGCCCTACTCTTGACTAGACATGGATGAAAGCCACACCCCATCACCCTCAAGACTCTTATGGGGAGTCAGATATGAAAACAATTACTTGACAAAATGATCATGCCAGAGGCATGAAGTTCTGGCCCTGTTCCCTCCCCTTGCACCATCCATTCAAGATGACAGAGTTGCTGAGGAACAACTTGGGTACTTGGAATGAGTCCTAAATGTCTTGACTGCTGGCCCTGAGCTCTGGGGTTGAAACCCCATTGGGTGTTATGCACCCTTCAGCGGTCAGCTAGAGGTCCATTCGTGTCTGGCTGTCTACTCTGATAATCCACCAGCATGGGGGAGAATATTCAGTCTGCAAAATGTGGAATGGAGGGTAAAGGTGCATCTCACTTTCATTAAATTTCATAAAACTATTTATTCTAACACTTTATGATCAGGACCGAGGGGGTAGTAAGGGCAAAACCTGGCACCAACGATAGGACAGATAGTTATGATGATGAGCGGGAAAGAGTAATCTTATGAGAAAACAAAGGAGTGTTTTCATTTTAAAATAATCCAAGTTGCACTGTTAATTTGAATTAGTTCTCACATTCCGGACACACATATATCTGACTGGTTGTCAAGGATGCTAGAGCAGTAAATTGTATGCCTAGGTCGCTACTCGGATGGAAAAATTTCCATTTCAGGGACAAAAACGATACCTCAGACATTGCATTTCAGGGTGATAATTGCACTTCTCAGGTGCTTAAGGGAAAGATGATCTACAAATAATAATTAAAAAGTTGTGCCCCAAGGGAATGGGCATGTCAGATATGGGACTCATACACGTGAAATGCTAGACTTCTGGCCTGACCCCGTTCCGTTGGATTCAGTATTATGAATTCCAAGCACATTTATGCTTCCATATTTGAGGTGACAATTTGAGAGTGCAGGAGGTGGGGATAAGGTAATGTTTAGACTAGTGTATTAAACCACCCCTTTGACGCCATAGCTTCTTCTCAACACTTGAAAAGCATCAGGCTATTAACACGCATAATTAATCAGCTCCAAGTTCTCCTATGCACTTTGGAGGCACACGGTTGGGGGAGGGGAAGACAGACTCAGTTCCCTGGCCCACATTGATGTCACACAGACATGTTATACTCTCTGGACACATTATTTTAGAAGTGTTAAGATCTGTTTCTCTCATTTAAAAATCAGACAAATACGAACACAACATTTGGATCTCTGGAGTCTCTCAGTTTGGACAGTGAGGGTTGGCGTGGGAAACAAAAGAGCTAGCGAGACTGATCACGTGGCCCTGCGTAGCCACGATGAGCTGGAGCGAAGTCTGCCTTGCATCCTCAGAGCGAGTCACGAGTGCGTCAGCTTCTCGAAGACTCCACGCGTGGACGCTCCTCCCTGCATTTCTGCTGCTCCCCTGGTTCCCGCCCGAGGTGAGTTTGTGTTGGATTTTGGTTCTGAAGGAAACCCTGGCCCTGCCTGTGTCTCAGAGATGGAAATAAAACCAAAGTTTGCAATATGGTGGTAGAGCGTGCCCTGTGTTGCGTACCCTCTGCGAGGGACCAGACAGAGTAGAGATGAGAAAGATGTGACCCTTCTCTCCAGGGAGCCAGGCCAGCATGAGACTCCGATGCACAGATCGAGAAGGATGGACCAGGATCTCAGAAGCTGTGTTGCAACAGCAGCAGGTACAAAGGAGGCAGAGTTCCCTGGGCTATCAAGAGGAGGCAGCATCTAAGCTGAGCTCGAAGGCCCAATGGACTTTTTCTATGGAAAAGGAGGAAGAGGAACAGCCCAAGGGAGGAAACATCATACGTAGAAGCAAAGAGGGGCACAGGCCAGCAGTGTGCTGGGGGATGAGAGCAGCTCCTTAGGGAAGGAGGGTGGGAAGATGACAGGAGGTGACACATGTGCCAGGACAGACCACGGCGTTTGGTCCTTAGCATTTACGAAATGTCAGGGAGGAGTGGGAGTCCTCAGAGACGCTGCACAGAGGAGGAACCGGTCAAGTTTAGCTTTAGAAGTCAGCCTGTGCACAGTGGTTGGAATGTGGGTTCCTGGGAAGGCGAGTTGTGCTGAGGCCATGAGGGAGGTCTTGCTTGGGAGTGAGCATTAAGGCATTGGCACAGGGCATCCCCTATGGCTTAGGAGAATTTGGTTCCACCAGCAGGTGTGCGTCGTCTGGCTGACTTCTATGGCATTTCCCATCCATCTACAGCCATCTGAGTGTCTCAGGTGACTGACGAGCAATGCCATTCACAGTGCCAGTGCCTAGGTACCCTCTGCCACCGCCGTCTGCTGCCACTTGAACCATAGGGATGAACAGATTAGGTGACCTTCCTACGTGGGTGCCAAGACCACCAGTTGGGTTCCTAGGAGGGCCTGGGACTCTCCTTACTGCTACTGGGACACTTGGACATGCAGCTAGCAGGGATCATTTCAAATAAAAAGTCCCACGAGTGGAGATGAACGGAGGCCAGGAGGACCCTGTTTAGAAGGACAGTTGCTGGTGGAACAACATGGCTGGAATGGAGTGAAGGCAGAGTGATGGCCAGCCCCCGGGGAAAGGAAGAACGAGACTTGACTGGGCGAGGCAAAGGTGATTGCAGAGGCCACATTGTCTGACTCCGTGCCAGTCCAGGGCATGGGCAGCCACACTCTGGGTGGAGGCAGATGGCACACGGCACCTGCAGGTGGCCCCGAGCAGGATTGCCATATGCACACCTTTCTGTGCTTACATAGCACACTGTCACTGTGGATCACAGACCTTCTGGTGTGCTTCCACCTTCTGTGGCAGGTGCTCAGGTCGGTCGCTGGATCCTCGGATTGTGGGTTAATAATCACACAGGAAAAGAAGACCCTGGCCTGTTTCCAGCCCACAGACTCCTGCATGCTGCTAACTTTTTAAAAAATGGCTTGATCCTCAGAGAGGGAGGGAGGGAGAACATCCATGTGAGAGTGCAACACTGATCAGCTACCTCCTACACGGCCCCCACTGGGGATCGAGCCTTTGTGCCCCAACAGGGAATCGAACCGGCAACCCTTCGGTGCATGGGGCGACACTCAACCAACTAAGCCACACCAGCGAGGGACACGTTGCTAACGCTGATCACGCTCATTTGTCATCTCTACTAGATTGTCGGGTACCGGAGGTTGAGGATTTCACTTTTCAGCTCTTTTCCCAAAAACTATGTTTCTGAAATTGGGTGGAAAGGGTCTGGCGGTGTGTCCATTTTGGGCCCAAGTGAATGGCACCGTGGGAGTGCCATCTGTGCAAAGACTTTGGGAGCCAAGCATTTTATATGAACACTAGAGGCCTGGTGCATGAAATTCAGCACGGGTACAGTCCCTAGCCTGGCCTGTGATCAGGGCCATCTTCCCCAGCTGCCCACAGCCGGCCCCGACCCCCGCCACCACCCACCCCTGGTTCCCATTCGCCATCGGGTAATCGGAGCCTGAAAGCCAGGGAAAGGGACCAAGAGGTGGTCAGTGTGCCTCATAATGACTGGTCCAGCGGTCGTTCTGCCGTTAGGGTCAATTTGCATATTACCCTTTTATTATACAGGATGTTTGGAACATGTATTAAGGGGCATGGTGTGATACGGTGTGCTGATGTGGAATAAACATTTCTAAGGCTGCTTTGTGCTAATCCTTTAGACCTGGCTGGGGTGGGAGCTCTTTCGTAGGCCTAGAAGCAGGACCTGCTTATGGGAAGGAGCGGGGGTGGGGGAGTGGGAAGACACTGGCCACACCCAGTGTCTTTCATGTTCATTACAACACCACATACGGAACCAAATACCAAACAACTGAGGAAAGACAGCCGAAAACCCACATTCAGTCATCACAACACAAAAATTCCTTTTCCTGCTACTTGCCCTCTTAGAAGTGTTTGTAATGACTGGAGATTCATTCGTGAGATTATGTCCTTTATTGTATGTCAAGGTTTTATTCTGTGCCATTGACCTATGTACGTTGGCCTTCATACCAATATGTCTTGCTCACTGTGGCTTTGTGGTCAGTTTGGAAACCTGATAACTTGATTGTTCTTCTTTTACAAAGTTATTCGGGCATTGTAGGCATTATAGTCATTTTAATTTCCAATACTTGCAGTCATTATACTTTTAGAGAATAGGAAGAACAATGGGTTAGTAGACTCGCTTAACTATGAAAAGAATGGCCTTGGAAAAGCCTTTAAATCCATGGGTTTCTTGACAAATGTTTCAATAATACATACGCTGAGTGGCCAGATTATTATGACCACCCCATCAGTACTTCGTTGGGCCACCTTTTGCCTTCAATACTGGGGTGATTCTTCTTGGCATTGACTCCACGAGATGCGAGGAATCTGACACCATGCCTGATGAAGAGCACTGTCCAGTTCTGTGAGATTTGATGGTTGTGGAACCAGCTGCCTGATGGCTCTTTGAACTTCACCCCACAAATGCTCAATTGGATGGAGATCTGGTGATTGTGGGGGGCCACCTAAACAAGGTGAAGTCTCCCTCATGTTCTTGAAACCACTCCTGTACAATACGAGCGCCGTGGCATGGCGCATTGTCTTGTTGGAAGAAGCCATCTCCATTGGGATACGCCATCAACATGATAGGATGAACTTGACCAGCAACGATACTTAGGTATGCTGTGCTATTCAGACGTTGTTCCACACAAATTAAAGGGCCTAAATCATGCCAGGAAAACATGCCCCAAACCATAACACTGCCCCCACCAGCTTGAAGGGTTGTACTCATGCATGTGGGGTGCATAATTTCATACTGTTTCTGCGAAATTCTCACTCTGCCATCTGCATGATGCAACTGGAAACGTGATTCATTGGACCACATGACTTTTTTCCAATGCTCGACTGTCCAATCCTTGTGTTCCTGTGCGGATTGGAGACGTTTAATCTTGGTAACTGCAGACAGCAAAGGTGTTCGAACAAGCCTTCGGCTTCCATATCCCATATGATGCAGTGTATGGCTAATTTGCCTACAAATGTCAGGTGGTCATAATAATCTGGCCACTCAGTGTGTATATTTTCAATAATATATATTTATTACATGCATGAATATATATATATATATATTTCATGTATAAATGCAAAAATTGCTTGCATGAATGCCTGTTGCATTTGTGAATGTATGTACATATTGTATGCATGTACATATGGTAAGCATGTATATATTGTACACATGCACATATATGCACACATATTGTAAGCATTACATATTGTATGTGTGTACATATGGTAAGCATGTACACATTGTAGGCATGTACATATTGTATGCATGCACACATGTAAGCATGTACATATTGTATGCATGTACACATTGTAAGCATGTACACATTGTATGCATTACATTTTGTATGCATGTACATATTATAAGCATGTACACATTGCATGCATATATATTTTGTATGCATGCACATGTTTTATGCATGTACATATTATAAGCATGCATGCATATTACATGTATGCATGTATATACTTTGTAATAAACGCACTCTCGACCCCCCTGTGCATCGGAGGTCACCGCGCTGGGGACGCTGTGCAGGCCTGCCCTGGGCCGCCCGGTCGCCGCTGGTAGGTAACTGTGTGATATATAGCTTGCAAGCAGCCCTGCTGTTTGTTACTGGCAATTAATCTCCCCGGTGCCTTTCTTCCATTCAGCCCCAGCCTTTATGTTCTAAATCCCGCTATTCTAACGCGCCACTTGTGCTGTGCAGAAAAGGCCCAGACTGGCAGATTATCGAGGGGCAGTTAAGCATGTAATTGCTCAAATGAGTTAAAATCCCTTCAAATATCTGTCTTTGTACCTCATCACACCACTTCAGGGACTCAAATATTTGACAATTGATGAAGATAAACGAAAGGGGTGTTCATTAGCTACCAACCACCGTGACATGCTTCTTTTCAGTGGAGCCTGGTGAATTTTGGAACTTATTATCTACTTAAAAACTGCAGGAAAGCAGACAAATACTTCAGTGAACTTTAGAATAGACGAGGCTGGAAGCTTTACATGGAAGCGGGGGTTGGAGCAAAACCCGTGGTTCGCTAATCTCAGGCTGCACTTGTTAGAAAATGTGGGGTGAGGCGCGCAAGTGCACTGATCCAATAAGGGCGGGAAATACGCCCCCACTCCCATGGCACCGTCAGCCCGGCCGTGTGTTACGTTGGGAGGTAATTAGAGGAATGGAGAGCGGGTGGCGGAAAGAGGCTGATCTTGGTGGGGTTGCCCGGCTGCAGGGGGAGGGCCCTGTCCCAGGGTAGACTCAGGTGCTGAGCTGAGTGTCTTGGGAAATGCATGGAAATTTGCTCTGGCACAAACCCCAGCAAATCCTCTGACTTTCAGGGACCTCCCTGCTTTGTATTAAGCGGTTCAGACTGGATGCCAAGGAAAGCAGGTGCTAACATGAGCAGCGGGCGGTAGGGTGGAGTGGAGAGCGGATTTCCCTGTGATGGCCTTACATCTCACCATTGTGAGCTATGGGGCAAATTATAACTTCCTTTTTTTTTTTTTTTTTTTTGTTAATCCTTACTCAAGGATCTTTTCCCATTGAATTTTAGGGAGAGTGGAAGAGAGAGGGAAAGACAGAGAGAAACATCGATGTGAAAGAATGTACCCTTGACTGGAATCGAACCTGGGACCCTTTGGTCCGCAGGCCAACACTCTATCCACTGAGCCAAACCGTCCAGGGCCATTCCTTATATTGAGTGGACCTTCTAATTCATGTTGCGTATGATTTCTCTGTGAGGAATGAGAGGAGCGTGTGGGACAAATACCGGTCACTGTAAAAAGTGGTAGCTGGAATTCTGCACCATATATTTCAGTCAATGTGGACCGGCAAACTCTATTCCATAAACATAAAAAAAAGCACCAGGAAATTTATGAAGAATTACATATTCTTAGAGACTAGCTTGGCTGGGCTGTGCTAAGGGCTGTAACAGGAGAAGGGCTTTGGTTTTCAGACGCACCCAGCAGGCCTGTGGCCATCCCAGCCCCACCAGACACGGCTCTCCTGGCTGCTTCAATGAGGTGGCTGGTTACATGGCTATGGGGAGTGGATGTCTTTGACTGGGTCCTGACTTTTATGGGAATTCTAGTGTTTTATATTTGAATATGATATTGGTGCTTGTTTAGACAGAATAGCTCTAATTAAACATTTAAGCAAGACGTTCAAAGAAGAAAATGTCATTAAACCACTATTAGCTTTTTATAGACAATTTGTCTCTTAATTGCGGACGAATCACGAGAATTCTTGTGTTTCCTGTTCTAAGGCTTGTGACCAATCATGAGAATTCTTTAAAAAGATATTAGCTTGTAAGAACATGTAATAAATACCTTCAAAATGAAATGGGTATTTAATTTTAAAGCATGCCTTTAACATTTATGTAAAACGTTTTTAGAACTTGTTCAATAGAAACTTATCTGGACACTGGGTAAAGCTAGCAATGAAACTACTGGTCCGCGATGTGTTAATGTACCTATCATCTGTCTATTGCTGTATACATACATACACACATACACACACATATATGTACACAGTAGGGCTGCACAAAAGTCAGCCAGGGTTTTGATATCCACAGGCTCAAATATTTGACAACTGATGAAGATAAAGTAAAGGGGTCTATTCAGTTTTGCTTTGACCTTGGCCTTCGGAAGGCCGAGTCCTTCGAAATGGCTACTTTTCGGCCTTAGGATATGGTCAATGATCAAATGATCATATTGATCACTATCGTGTCTAACAAATGTAAGTAATACAGTGAATACATGAAAATAATAAAAACAAGACCTATCCTTTGAACATTCTGTGATATTTTAATATTGACTTTTTGGAAAGATAAGTGTTCTGCATGTAGCTCTAAGCAAAACCCTGTTTTTAACTCTACATTTTATTTTATATTTAATATGTAGATGTGCTATTGGTCATGCATAAAATAGTAAGACTGAAATGATAAACTAATTATTGTGGAAGGTATTACTTTTACGTACAAGTTCAATTATTAAGAGTTTCCCAATTATTAATAAAATAAATTGGAAGTAGTTATATAAAAAGTGTTGATTAGATAAATAAATTAAAATAGTTTGGGATAAATAATTATAACTTTTAAATTAAAATACAATGGAAATAAGTAAATAGGGATAAGATTTTATGAATTCAAAACTTCATAAAATCCTTTTGAGCTCCCATTCATAACATTAAACACAGTAAACTTTAGGAACTATACTTATTGTTTCTGTTTCTGTTCTAAACAGGAGTGGAATATAGAATTTAAAATACAAAATGAAAAAACGATTCAACTAAAAGCCTTATAAATAAATTATAAAATTTAAAAGGAAAATGAAAAATATGTGTCAATATTTGATCTGAGGCCCGGAATGAGTCTTAAAGCACAAGAAGAAAAGAAAGAACCATGATCTGACTACATTTAAAAGTATCAACTTCTCAAATCTCAGTTGATCTGTGACAAAGGAGACAAGAACATACAATGGGGCAAAGATAGTCTATTCAGTAAATGGTGCTGGGAAAATTAGACAGATACATGCAAAAAAAGCAAAACTAGACCACTTTCTTACACCATAAACAAGAATAAACTCGACATGGATTAAAGACTTAAATGTAAGACTCAAAACCATAAAAATCGTACAAGAAAACAGTCAGTAAAATCTCTGACATTAGCAATATTTTTTCTGATATATATCCTCCTCAGGGAGACAAAAATAAATAAATAAATGGGATTACATCAAATTAAAAGGGTTTTGCACAGCAAAGGAAACCATCAACAAAAATAAAATAACCTACTGAATGATTATTTGCAATAAATAGAAATCAAGAAATATTTATAATATTAAAAGGGTAATATGCTAATTAGACTGGACGTCTTCCAGACGTCATTCTGGACATCCTTCCTGACCAAGTCGGGGCCGGAGGGAAGCCAGTCTGGGTCCCGGGTGCCTGCGGAGGAGGGAAGCCCAGGTCTTGGCAGCCGGGGGAAGGATGGCCTACTCTTGTAGGAATTTTCGTGCATCAGGCCTCTAATATATATTTCTCATCAGAAACCATGGGTCCTACAAGAAAATGGGACAACATTTTTCACTTGCTGAAAGAGAACAATTGTCAACCTAAAATCCTATAATCCAGCAAAAATATTCTTTGGGAATGAAGAGAAAATCAAGGCATTCTCAGATGAAGGGAAGTCCACTGACTTGTCCCCAGCACACCTGCCCTAAAAGAATAGCTCAAGTAGATTCTATACATCGGAAGGAAGCAATAAGAGCAAAACTTCAGCAACATCAGGTAGGAAAACACATGGGAAGCAAAAATATGGGTGCATACAATGAGATCCCACTACATGTCTATTAGAACAACTAAAAGCAAAACATCAACAGAAATGCGGCCAATGCCACATGCTGGCAAAGAAGCGATAGTTGCAGTGCAACTTGACAGGAGCCTGCCTTCTCCACCATCATGGCTTTTTACGGAAAGGTGAACCTAGGATCAGCAACCCCCTGGGATCTACTGGAGAGCACATGAAAGCACAGGTCCCTACAACTACCCGTATTTGAATGGTTGTGGTGAATTTTATGCACAGTCACCAACTCTAGGTACAGCCCCAATGTCCATTAATCAGTGAACAGATCAATGATGGCACACATACACTGAGTGACCCGATTATTATGATCTCTGAACGCATTTTAATCCGGCAACTCAGTGTATATCCTATATAATAAAAGGCTAAGATGCAAATTGTCCCCTCAACCAGGAGTTCGACCAGCAGGCAGGCCGGCCAAACACCCATGTCCCCTCCCCCTGGCCAGGCTGGCTGGACCTCACCTATGCACAAATTCATGCACCGGGCCTCTAATACAGGCATCCTCAAACTACGGCCCGCGGGCCACATGTGGGTGTTTTTGCCGTTTTGTTTTTTTTTACTTCAAAATAAGATATGTGCAGTGTGCATAGGAATTTGTTCATAGTTTTTTTTAAACTATAGTCCGGCCCTCCAATGGTCTGAGGGACAGTGAACTGGCCCCGTTTAAAAAGTTTGAGGACCCCTGCTCTAATATATATACAGTATATATACACTGAGTGGCCAGACTATTATGTGTTCAGAGATCATAATAATCTGGCCGCTCAATGTATATGCATAATGGACTGCTATTCAGCAATCAACAAGGAGGACATGACTGGTACATGTGACGACACGGATCAATGTCAAAAGCACCATGGGAAGTGCACATCGGGGCAAAAAGCATCGTGGCAGCCACGAAAGGACACCATTTTCACCTCTGTCAGGAGACGCTGCAGTGGGAATCCTAACTGACAAGCCCACCGAGGGCGCCTTGTATTCACCCTCACATCCAGGCTTGAGAAAAACACTTAAAATCCACTGTGAAGTAAATTAATCAGGCGAATGCAGATTTATCACCTTGCATTGAGAACTGCAGGAAAATATTCTGTAAAAAAGAACCTGTGACTTTTTCCTCTCCACAGTGTAACTTGAACTTGTGGCCTCTTACTGAAGTTAATCACACTTGATCTCTTGAGTAAAAATGTTTTTACCGCAAAACAATACTCCACCGAGACTTAACAAATTCTATTTTAATTGTAATTGATTTCTACCAAAAGATAAAACTGAGTTAATTAGGGCATGCTATTAGAATTATTGGCCAGGGAATATATTCGATACAACTAGCAATGGGACAGAAGATTATTTTAGAGTCGGAAGCAAAATGAATTTTAAATCCTAAGATATTCACTTAAAAACCACCTCAGTCTATACAGGTTAAAATTTTATTTTACAAAATATTTTTCTATCCAGAATATACAAAATAATATTTTATAAAAAAATACAGTGCCATGTGCTATGGGTAAAAAATCCTAGTTCATTTATACTTGCTGAGTAGGGATGCTGTCCCCTGGGACCACAAGCAATGTTGCCTAGAAACACTGTACCTCCTCCCTTTATCAGATATCCCAGCAACACAGAGAGAGGAAGTTAAGCCAATGATAAGCCGGCAAAGGAAGAGGGTTTTGGTCACCCCTTGGCCACAGACGTGAACTAATATCTATTGAACTAGTGGCCCGGTGCACAAAATTTGTGCACATTAAAAGGGGATTAATTAGAGGAAATAATTTAATATTGCTATTTGCCCTTTCTCTATAATAGAAGTGTCAGAGATGAAAGAAAATTAGTAAAATGTATATGAAAACCTTCCTCCTGTCAGAGAGTCAAGTCCCCACCCACCTACATGCGCCTCAAAATCGCATGAGACCCAGACCTGGCTGGCCCCCGCCCCATTGTGCTAGATCCAGACCTGGTCAGTCCCACCCCTGTCAAGCCCCGCTGGACAGGGGGCATAGCCTCAGGTCCCCTGGCCTGGCACCAGGACGGGGAGCATGGCCTGAGGTCCCCCAGACCAGACCGGGGTAGGTTGCATGCCTTGAGGTCCTCCGTCAAGCCCCACTGGGCAGAGGTTGCAGCCTGAGTTCCCCTGACCCAGCACTGGGGGTGCACCTTGAGGTCCCCCATCAAGCCCCCCGCTGGGTGGAGGTCCCATGTCAAGCCCTGCCAGGCAGGGGGGCGCAGCCTCAGGTCCCTTGGCCCAGTGCTGAGGCGGGGGGTGTGGCCTGATGTCCCCTGGCTTGAAGTCCCCTGTCAAGCCCCACCTTGTGGGGGGCGTGGCCTGAGGTCCCCTGGCCCCCCTGTCAAGCCCTGCCAGGTGGGGGTCGTGGCCTGAGGTCCCCCAGCCTGGAGCCGGGGGGGAGGGGCACGGCCTGAAGTCCCCTGTAAAGCCCCACCTGGTGGGGGGTGTGGCCTGAGGTCCCCAGACTGGTGCTGGGGTCGGGGGGAGCAGCCTGAGGTCCCCCAGACTGGTGCTGGGGTGGGGGGAGCAGCCTGAGGTCCCCAGACTGGTGTTGGGGCAGAGGGAGCAGCCTGAGGTCCCCTAGCCCAGCACCAGGATGGGAAGTGCACCTTGAGGTCCCCCATCAAGCCCCGCCGGGCCGGGGGCATGGCCTCAGGTCCCCTGTCAGGCCCCATGGGGGCGAGGAGGGCATAGCCTCAGGTCCCTGCTGACCGCTCGTTAAGGCTCCTTATGGGAACTTGGCTTCAGCCATCTTTTTGACGGAGTGATGGTCAATCTGAATATTCCCTCTTTATTAGATAGGATACCCATTATTGTGGGTTTTTTTATAGACTGCCTCATTCTACTTTACCATAATTCTAAAAATATGTTTCATATATATTTTAGAGACGAGCAAATTGTGGTCCAGCGAGGTTCAAAAACACGCAAGGTAACAGTGTAGACCTAGTGAGTTAACTAAAACCAGCTTTAAATCCTCATCTGTCGGGGTTCAAAGCTTGTATTCTTGTTTTTATCCTATGCTGATGTGTCAAACAGAAGGCATGATATATAGGCGTGTATTTATTAGCCTTAGCTATCTTTGTCTTTGAGTAGCTAATGCCAGCAGCTGCATTATTTTGAGAACGGACATTTCCCACCCCACCCCACCCCCCAAGATAAAGATGGGTTTATCATGGGGTGGTTATCTCGGAAGCCCAGAGTCATTTAAATAGGATGCGATGTCTATTCTGAAACTAGCTTCCTAGCCAGTGAACAGAACGAAAACTTGCAGTTTCTGTCTGTCAGGTCAACGTTCCCTCCGCCTCAGTTTCTTTGCAAAATCAAGGGGTGCGACTTGATCATTTCCAAGGCCTCTCCCATCTTTCAGATCCTGTAGGAAGAACGTCTGACTCGTTTCTCCTACACCTGGCAAAGACGAAAGCAGCTAAGACGACAGCTTTCTGGTCACTCTGTATAATGAAGTGTTCTGGCTGGAATCCCTGGTGTCTGGGACGAGGCTCTGGTTTGAACCAGACACCCAACAGAGATGCTTCCCAAAGTGTGTGGTTTCGCGTGTCCATGAGAAGAGAAGCCACACATTTCACCGCCAGCATTTCCAGGGCGATGTTCAGACTTTGGGGTGTGTATTATGCGTGAGAAAGGCGGTTTCGCTGGGTCCTGGCACACGATGCAATATACAGATGCCGTATCATAGCACTGTACATTGGAAACCTATATAATCCTATTAACCATGTCACCCCAGTCCATTTTAAAAACGGCTAAAAATTTATCCGCAGAGGGGGGCACACAGGCGTGGCCGAATAGAAATGACCTCCTCAAATTTCCCAAAGCGAATCCCTAATGGAATTTCTTGTCATATAAGGTCGCTTCTTCATGACTATAAGGAAGTCATCTAGCTATTTTAAGTGGGTTGTGAAATATAAATATTCACTAAAAAAAAAAAAAACACGGCGTAACAGGCTCTCTTCAATGGACTAGAATGGTCCGCACTAGTTTAACTGAACATTAAGCTAAAAGATTATTATTTCACTCTCTTAAACCTCACTGAGACCCATTAGGGGACAAGCAATAAAGATCACTCTATATGCTCTTTCCAAAATTATCTCCCGGCTGTAAATTTCTCTTTAAAATTCATCCTTCATCAACTGAAGATTTTATGCTCTTATAAATCCATCAAGTAAAAGTTTCTAAAAAGTCACATTTGTTCCACTCCCCTCAATAGAACAGTGCTGGTAGCTGAGATTTAATTTTGGGGCTAATTACTAAATTTAAATTTAGTTTTTATAAATACGAACAGTTTGGTGACACCAAATCTAGCAAGGTTTTTCCTTTATGATACCTTCAATTGTCTTGTGCATGGAAAAAACTCTTAGTTATATTTTCTTCATATTCTATTTTTTTTAAAAGAACACTCCTCAAATATTCCATCCAATTTAAAAGTCTTCTGATTTTATTATTATTACTTTTCCTGCCTCAGGTTTCTCTGTGCAAACAGCCCCATGGAGATAGCAGTGCGGGGTCACTCTAGCCCTCCCATCCTCTCTGCTGTGGGGCCTCCGTAGGGACCTAGCCAGAGCTGCAGCTGCGGACCGGGGCTTGGTTTGAGCCTTGGCCTTGGCCGTGGACTTTGGCCTGTAGAGCCTGAGACCCTTGGCGATGCGGGCACCAGCACGTTTCCCAAGTTTGGGGTGAGCCATGTAGGCAAGTTGCCTGAGCTTGCGGCTGCCACCCTTTGGGGACTTGGGCTTCTTCACAAGGGCCCGATGGCCACAGGATGTGCGCTCATGGCCTTGGCCTTGCTGAGTTGCTTCCTCGTCAGAACCGTCCTGTTGTGCTTCTTGGCTAAGAGCATGTGCCTCGGGAACTTGGGTCAACCCCTTAGGAGATTGGCATCTGTGATGGGGGCTTCTGGATGCCATGTTTGTGCCATTTTCGGGACGGGCTGTGGGGGGGGGGGTGGGTTCTTGGACGTGGCCATGTCTGAATGGCCCCCCGAGACCCCCGGAGCGCCAGGGACTGCTGTCTATAGTCTGCCTCTCAATCTGCCACAATAGGAATCCGAACTTTATTAGCAGCAACTTCTGCTTTTTCAGGCATTTACACAGACATCTGCGGTTGACCTAGGTCCTAATCGATCTCCCTGAACAATTGACATACTCCTGTCAATGAGGAGGGTGGCTAAGCCTATCGGATATGCAAATATCAAGTCAATATCTGACATGGTGGTGGGCTCTGTTTGCCTATATGTTAATCCAATAAAAATTTACTCACGTTTCTGCTCTCGGCTACACTCAAAACTAAGCTTGTGGTGAGATGCGAAATTGACAATGACAAGCAAGCGCTTTCCTGAGATATTTCCTGGCTAGCAAGGAAGCCAGGCGTGAAATAAATAATTACGATAAAAAACTTCTAACAAAATTCTGGTACCCAGAGTTTTATGAGGACACAAAGGCTGGGCTTAAAAAGCAAATGCTCATCCTATTATCTTTAGTATTCATCCCGATATGCCCTGAGCACCATATATTTATTCCGCTGGTGGAACAAGAGTCAACATTGGGAAGTCTTCATTTCTTCTCTTCCATGCATTGCAAGTGCCACCCACAAGCAGAGATCAGAATCCGGGGGTTGGGGGTGGGTATGGGGGGCACTGGGATTGCTAAATGTCTCCCTATATTTTTCTTTTCAAGCTGGACTACCAGTGAAACATCTGGCCTGGTTGCCTAGGGCAACCTCCAGCAGTGATTGCCCACTCTGTCTTGTGTGGTCTGTTAACAGTGTTCTATCAGGGCCAGGGGTCGAAGTCTTTGACCTTGCCCAAACTTGTTTTCAAAAAATCAGAGGTGTAGGAGATACAAGGCCCATTTTTTTGTTATTATGATGCATTTTGAAGAGTTGGAGGGATGCCAAGTTAGCAGCACCCCCCCACACACACTCAGACCCTGTGGGCTTGACAAGTTCTGGCTGCTCACTGTGCTCCGGGCCTGTGCTGGGAGCCGGCGAGTGGTACCCAGCACACACACAGCCTGCACTTGAGGACTTTTCTTGCAACATAAGGGGCAAAGGGTTGAGCATCTTTGGGGGGAAAAAGCCCTCTTGGTGTCCACTGAGGACACAAAAATACTTGGTAGACTATTTGGAACGAGGAAATTGACTCCTATGAGCTTCGATCACCCTGAATCACCGTCAATAACGGAAGGATGGAGTGAGAATCGCTTTTCATATAAGCTGGACCATTTCCATGTTTCTGAGAGAATGGGACGAAATTTTGCACACGGTTCTGGAGAATTAAAAACGATGCGACTAATCCAAAATTCCGTCATTCTCTTAGAATTTTAGACGCAGTCCTTGTATTGTTTAACTTTTCCAGAAACGGGGAAAAGGTTCACTTTGCCTGCCCATTTTAACCACTTAGATAAACTATAACTCGCTTCAGCGCATTTACTGCTGCATTTTGAAACATATTTGTGTTTGAGGGTTTGGGATACAATAAAAATTTACTTACAAATGCCTAACACTTCAGAGAATGGATGGTCTCGAACAGTTTTAAGGACCACAAGGATAAGGTGAAATGCACAAACGGTGGGTTTTAATTTAGCCTTATTTTGCATGCCAACAAGCAACCTATTGTAATAGGCCATTGTGCCTTTAAATTCAATGTAACTCCCCCCCCTCCGGCTGTGGCCATCAGTCAAATGCCTATTTGGATGGGTCCCCTCCCTGGAGGCCATCGTTCAAGTGCATCTCCAAGTTAAAACGTCACGAATGACCATTCTCACTGGCCTGAAATGTACTCTGGAATCCAATCACGCCCCTCCCCAGCGCCCCTCCCCCTGGAAATGGTGAAGAAGTGGAAAAGCGCTCACTTGAGAGAATCGCGGTCCACGTGATGCAGGGCAGCCTCGCCCCCGGCTGGCATCCAGCTTTGAGAAGTCATCCAAAGCAGATGCAGGGAACACCCTTCACCCTGGTGAGCATCTCTGGCCCATTTCCCCTCATCGTCCTCACCCCCGCCCCTCCCCCGGGTGCCAGGTACACGGAGGGCTACACTCAGCGAGGTGCAGCCTATTGGGACGCCTAGGCCGTCTCTGGGACTATTGCCCCGCACGGGCGTTGGCTGTGCTAAGGTCAGCCAGTGTCTTCACCACTCGGGAGTCCCACAGGGACCCCAATAACCAGTGTGGCCTCCACACGGGGCCCACGAGCTGTGCTGTGCTTCCTGGGAACTTCCCAAACAATGGCTTCAGGGAGATACTGATTCATAACCGGCTGGTGTCCAGATAACGCGCCTGCAAAGCCATGTCTATGGTAGCACGTCCCTTTCCACGTTGTCGCAGCCTGGATGGCTCTGTCTCTGACTGTAATGGGTCACAGAGGATCTTCGCGATCCCTGAGCTGGACTGAGCTGTGATTCGCCCTGAATCTGCCCAGGCGTTTCCCATCCATTCCTAGCTGCCCCCAGAGCAGAGATTCACGAAAGACGCCCCGGGTAGGGTGGGTTGGGCAGTTACAATTTATTGATTTATTTTTTTGACTCCATCAACATATTTAGGTTCAAGCAATGGAACCTCACTGACTTGCTTGTTCCCCCCTTTTTTTTTTGTCAATGAAATGTGCCCCCGAGTTGCCATGTCTTAGACTTAAAATGGGTCATGGCTTAGCTCTGGGCGCCACTGTTTGCCTGTTCCGACTGCGCAAATGGCCAGGGGCCCTCTTACCAGCTCTGCTCCCGGGTCATGGCAGCAACAGAACCATTCCAATGGCGACTGCAGGCAGGGCCCCTCGGTTCCCCCCAGCATGGGGTGGGTGCTGAGCCTCGGAGGCTCCCTAAGGGACACTCTGAAGCCAACCCCGCAGGCTGGCCACTCCCCGGGGGACCGTTGGGTGACAGCCCACAACCCTGAGGTTTTGTATGAATCCTTCCCAAATTCCGGGAGGCCCACCCATGCTTTCTTCTGTTCTGGCCTTCCCCCCCTTCCCACCCCTCCCTCTGACAGAGAATCCAGCTAAACTCAATGGACACCTTGACATTTTCACCTCCTGGGGGAATGTGCCAACCCAGTTGGGTTCTTCGTTGCTTAAACCTTGCGAAACAGCCCTACCCCAAGCAACTTCATGGCATAGCGTGCCCGCTGCCCGCGGAGTGGGCAACCTCTCTTCTTGTAAGGCCCCCAAGCCGCACGCTGTGACTTCTAATCTCCCTCTGCTACCAAGGCCCCAGAAATCCATCCCCCCCCCCCGCCCCCGACTGGCATCCGGTCTAGTTAACAACAGGGCTACCACTCAGGTCAAGCTGCAGTGACTTCCAATCGCCCTCCGCTCTGTCTTTACCAAGGCCCCAGAAATCCATCCCCCCGCCTACAATGGCATCCTGGTCTAGTTAACAACGGGCTGCCACTCTCGGGTGTGGGACACGCGTCTAGACTCAAGGCAAGCCAGCCAGCTGCCTCTGGCTGGGGCCAATCTACTTCTTTTCCATAGTCCCGTCTCCATTTTAAATTTTCTGCATCTTGTGCCCTTAAGGTAAGTGACTTTCAAGTTCACGTCCAGTGAGATGAGAGTTCGTGTGGCTGCCCAGGAAGTAATAGAGGTAGACGTGGCCATGTCAAAGGGCCATGCATCGATTCTGCAAACTAACGCAGCGTCCACAGCGCGGCCAGGCAGGGGCCCTGGGACATACAGGCATGAATAAGATGGGGGTCCCTGCTCTGAAGGAATTTACAGTGTTTTGGGGGAGACCCAGGGCTATGAGGACACTGGCCTCTGAGCCACAGAGCTAAGCGGGGGGTGCCAGATGAGCCTTTGGGGGAGCCCCTCCCCCGGCCTGGGGGAAATTCCAGAGACTTCCAGAAAGAAGCCAAATCGAAGGTGCACCCCAGAGGATCAAGGCGTGAGAAGACTAGGGGGAGGGGGTGCGTTGCAGCCAAGTCCAGCACGTGTGGCAGGATCGAGAGCAGAAAGATGCGTGTCCTTCCCACCCGCTCAAGGGGGACTCCGGGCAGGAACCTGCCCCGCAAGGCGCAGGCGCAGGAGGCGATCCCGTGGGAACCATGGGTGGGGGAAGAAGCAAGCGATGTTTCTCTAACCCCTTCAGGACTCAAGGGCCCCCCGGTTCCCAAAGAACTGCTGGGTGGAAATTGACGAGGCTATTTTCTTTTTTCTGTTTTTGACCATCATTTTTCAAGTGCAAACTCATGCAGGATCCATAATTTTTCCAGAAACTCTCAGCTAACAACCAGCCCCTGGCCAGCCAGTGTTAGCCAGACAACCAACAGCCGTGCCGGCCACCAAAACCCCTTGGGCCGCGGAAGAGTCAAGACACTCGGCTTCCTCTAACGCATGGGCCTGATCAGTGGCGGGTGTGGTAGCTTCTTCTAATTCCCACCCTCCTGGCCTTGGACTGTATCCTGGTGCCTTGGTTTACACGGGATCAGGCGGTGGCACGCTCTGGGCTTGGGGTGCTCTGGGTTTGGGGCGCGCTCAGGGCCCACGCTCCTGTGGGGCGCTGCTGAGTCTCCCAGGGGTCCCCTGTGAGCTCCCCTAACTGGGCTTCCCACGCAGAGGCAAAACAACCCAGTGAACTCTTCCCTTTGCAGACCATCTTCCTCCCCGCTCCCAGCCCCTCTGAGAAACTCCCCTAGAAATGGTCTGAGAAGGTGCCTGGCCAGCTTTTCCCCTGAAGGGGAGCCCCCCTGGCTCCAGTCACTGCCCGGCCCCCCTGGCCACTTCCCCAGGAAGCTGGATCCCTGCTCTGCTGTCCTAGTCTCTTCCCTTCCCAAGCCCAAGGCCAAGGCCACAGGGCCAGGGCCCTTCAGTCTGAGGCCACGGGGAACACGGCTCTCTCTCCACGGCCCAGGAAGAGGGATAGGAACACAAGGCCCTTAACCTGCTCCAAAGAATTCCTTGGCTTTCTTTCCCAGGCTCCCACATTTTTATATTAAACCTTCACGCGGGGGTTCAATGAAGGCTTGGAATTGGGTTTGGGCTACTCTCTTTGTCATTCTTAGCTCCTTTTTAAAAAAAATAGCAGAAATTGCCCACCATTTGTTTTTGGTTTTCTTTATGGGGGAAGGGTTTGGCTTTTAGACCTTCAATGAAAGACACAAAACTCCTGTTTGCAACTCCTGTTTGCAACACACTTTACCTTAAAGTCACTTTGTTATATACAAAGTTGGCGCTTTATCTGGGTAAGGGATGGGCCCTTACATTTGTTTACTAGCCCCGAATGTGGCAATGAGGGTGTGAATCCTGAAATTTACCAGGTACACCCTTGGTACGTTGGCCCCTCCCACCCCACAGCCTGCTTAGCAACCACCCTTTTCTAAAAGCAAGGGATGGGTGGTTTCTGGCAGCCAGCTCCCCCAAAGGGACATGGCCCCCAAATAAGGGACATTGTTATTTGAATCAAATGAGACGGCGATCAGGAAGGTAAGTGGCAGCTGCCGGAAATGCCCACAGCTTAGCTACGTCGGATCAGACACCTGCCCCATCGCTGCTGTGAGTGTGTGTAAACAGATTGGGGACAGTGTTAGGGAGGGAGGAGCATTCTTTGGACTCCCTCCCCAGCCCCAGAAACTTCCATGTTCTTGACACAGTTTCCCCAGCTGCTCCCGCCTCTTTCCAAAACCCATCTCTCCTCTTCCCTTTCAGGCTCCAAGGAATAAGGCTTCCCAGCATGCCTTTCGGCCTCTCCCTCCATCACCATGGGGTTCTCCCTTCTTGGGAAGAATTCGTATCTTGCTTCACTTCCCCACATCGTTTTTGTTTGTTTTTTCCTTCTCCATGGTTAGTTTCCTTCCTCCAAGTCTCTCTCTTTGGCGATATACCCCCATTTATCTCTTTCTAGGAAGAAGATCAATCTATTTTTCCCATGGACTTGTCTATCCACTTCTTTCATTCGTTTGCCAGGGGCGGGATGGAAGAGCCTGTCTCTAGATCTGGCTCAGCGAATGGGTCATAGGGAGACCGAAGGGGACAGATGGGTGCCATGTCACCATCCAAGGGACCATGGATTCAGCCAGGACCACCCCGCCCCGAAGAACGATCTGGATAGCCCATTCCCATACTCTTTCTTAGTGGTCCCAGTCCTCTCCACCAAACAGCATCAAGTCAGCCTCCTTCGCCCTCACCAGCTGGTTCTTTCCTCTCCAACGGGGAACAGCGAGAAATCACCCCATTGTCTTGTTCTCCAATCCCAGTGCTGTTTGTAAATTCCCATAGGGTAGCCCCGGCCCAGCCTCCCTTTCTGCAGCCCATCGAAACTTCTGGAACAGAGACATTCTCGATGGGGGAAGGCGTAGACTTGGAATTCCATCACGACTAGAAGACTGACATAAAAGAAAGCTCAATGGATTTCAACTAAAGGGATATGTATCAGTGATAAGAGGCGAAGAATTCTAAGGTGTTCTTATGGGCCTAGGAAGTCAGTCCAAGAGGAAAACCAAGTAAAGCATGAAGGCAGGAAGAGAGGAACTGAAGGGAAAGGAGAGAAAAAAGTGAATGAATACCGGGCTGTTTTGTGTGTGTGTGTGTGTGTGTGTGTGTGTGTGTGTGTGTGTGTGTGTGTGTGTGTGTTGGTTCTCTGATCACTGTTGGAGGTTCTTGATAACCTCATATCCATGCGACGAAGGAGCCCTACAAAGGTGCGTGTCTCTTGTTACAAAGGGATCAAGACCAACCCAGATCCCAGCTCAAAGTCCGGGCCCAGCTTTTAGCATGGGCTCGTGGTGATGGCCCTGAATTGTGGTGGGGCCATTTCTTGAGCAATGCAAGGCCTTCTGTGCCTCCCCTCCCCCACCCACAAGGACATCTGGGGAGGGATGCAGTCGAAGGTCTCCGGAACTGGGCGTAGCGTCAAACAACATATTAGTGACCTCTCTGAGAAAGACGAGATCTTGGTTTGAAGTATCTTTCTTAAGCAAAAGATGTTTGTTGAAAGTGGCAGATTATATTTTAGGCCTCGCTGTGGGTGAGGGCAGAACAGACACAATTAGCCTCTACGTTGAGGCATCCTGAGGCTGCTGTGTCAAGACTAAAAAGGCAAGGAGACATGATCCTCATCACATCAGGGCTCTTGATTCGAGGAATTGACCCAAACTCAAAGGCACCTCCTAATGTCCAAGGACTCCCCATCAGAGGCTGATCATACAAAAAATTCCCCAAAATGGGTAGGACTGGGGCTCCACTCGAGGCCAAAGACCAGAGATTGCAAATGATGGCAGGCCACCCCCTGCCCCACGGTACTGGGGGGGGCGGGCAACTTCCAGGAGTACCCACAAGAACACCATTCACGGCCACTGGACACACACCTCTCGCCCTCACGTGGCATATGGAGGCCGCCGCGGGCCTAGATCTCGCTTAACATCCAAATACATCTGACATGAGTGCTGAGCTTGAAAATGGCATGAGCGCTGAGCTTGAAAATAGGGGACACATCTGTAATACTCTCAACAATAAAAGACATTTTAAAAAGTAGAAGGGAAATAAGCTGGGGCCTTCTCAGTGGCCCCAAGCGATTTGACCTCATGCAATCATGTCCTTCCCCCCGCCCTTTGCTTCCGCGTTTACCAGGGACTCATCTGGGGGTTGGAGGGATGTGATGAACGCGGGTACACCTCCAGCCCTTGCAGTACTTGGTGCCCCACATCCATGGCCAGAATCCTTGCTTCCTTCCCCGCTTCTTCATATACTTCCCCAGTATGTCCTTTGCACGCTCCCCTTTCCTTTGTTTCCCAGGGGTCCCCTCTATGCTTTGCCTGTGCAGGGTCTTGTGAGGGGCCCTGGCCTCAGTGGGTAGAGTACTGTAAGCGAGAGCTCAGTTCCTGCTTTTTGCCCTAATTTGTGTCCGGTCTCTGGGAGACATGCATTGGCTTCTGTCTTCTGCTGACATTCTATTCTATTTTCTATTCACGGCTCTGTTCCATGGCCTTCCAATATAGTTGCTATTTTCCCTCTCTTTTGCTATAGTGCATCTGTATCTTGCTCTATATCAATGTAAGAGAGTAACATCGATCGGCTACCTCCCCCAGGCCCCCCACTGGGGATTGGGGCAGCAACCCGGGCATGTGCCCTGACAGAGAAATTGAACCAGGGACCTCTTGGTGCATGGGACGATGCTCAAGCCACTGAGCCACGCCGGCAGGCAGGGCTGTCTCTTCTTTCTCTTACATCTCTTTGTATCTCTCTGTATAGCCATCTGTCTCTGGACCTACCAGCTTCTCCTTCTCTGGTGTGGCTACTCCAGTTCATTCATTGAGATGGCTAAAGCAGGGTTATAAAAGGAGGGTGGAATTGATTGCTACCTCATAGCTCCCCACGTGAGTGCCTAAAAAACAGCTTGGGGCCTTGGGGAGTGGGGAACAGCTTTTTGCTTTTGCCCTCTCTCCTTTCCCTTTCCCAAGAGGCACACAGCTTCATGAGGCCACATCTCTTGACCTCCTCCCCACCTGGCTGGCTCACTGCCTTCCAGGCAAAAACTCAACAAAACGGCTTCCCATTCTAACTCGGGGTCCCTCGCCCCGAAAGGCAGACGCTCCTAAAGCTCTGCACGTGTTCAGAGACGTGGATGTGCCTGCTTGGCCAGCAGGCTGTTCCTGGGGGTCCTGACGTGCACCCCCAGCCATGAATGGAGTAGCGCCTCCAAGGCTTTCTCCCATTCGCCTCCCGAGAGACGGGCTCCTATGTTAACTTACAAACCCCACCCCACTGCACCGAAGGCTCTAGTACAAGATGACGTGCTTTTAGAGAAAAAGACACTGTTTCTCAATCATTTGCTGTATCCCCCAGACAAGAGTATCCGGCTCCTATTGGGTGTGTCTCGGATGACATTGAAATGTCAATGTCCAATTCCCCAAGTGTTTCACGCCTTCAAGGAAGTCTGAGACAGTTTGGGAGGCAGAAATGGTAGAGCAGCCAGGAGGAGGAGGGAGGGGAAGGAGGCCAGAGTGTGAGCCCATTGAGTTCTCGAAAGGACTGGAATATCAGCTCGCCGGGGAGGGCCCCGCTGCGGGGAGTCACAGCTCTTGCACCTGAAGAATCCGGGGGACCCCAGGCAGTGACTTGGGAAGGAGTTCCCAGAAGGTCATGACTTTCCAAGCAGGTGCAGCCAAAAAACTACAGATCAAGGCAAGCACTCCCTGGATTTTGGGTCACAGAGCATGGTATTGGGTTAACTTTCCTGGGGCACTGAGTGAAGGCTGGTGGGAGAAGAACAGAGTCCACAAATGCTCCCTTCAAAATGGGCATTCTCTCTCTCTCTCGCTCTCTCTCTCTTTCATTGCAGAGCAGGGTCACGTCTTAGAGCCAGAGCCCGCGGAGCAGCAGCGCTATGGGCAAGTTCAAGGCCGAACCAGGTCCAGCTGGGAAGACTGGGGGCGGCCAAGGCCCAGGAGGGGAAGCAGCAGCAAGCGAAGAGAAGAATGAGATAAAAGGAACAAAACCCTTGGAGCCAATGGCTCTTGTCCACAGCCTCGGCTGGCCTCGTCTTTCTTAAAGGAGCTCTACACCAATGATCATTTGATAACTCCCTGTGGCCTGGCAGAGGGTCAAGCCCACACTGTGCTTGGGCAGCCATTCTTGGTGAAGAGTATTTTTTAAAAAATGCATTGGCCTCATGAACATTGGTTAACAAAATTATATAGGCTTCAACTGTGCAATTCTTGGGAGCCTGCTGGTGCAGGCAGCTCACCCCCCTCCCTGGTTGGGCATAGAAAAGGAGAAATCAAGGACAGCCCTAATTGCACGGCTCCCCCTGGGGGTGACGGCACCCCCCAGGCCCAAGGCCCTTTGCTTTGGGAATGCCTATTTTGAAGGGAGAATCTGTGGGTCTTGGTCCATTTCATTCTCTTCGATGCCCATCCTGGGCTGGGGCCTGGCTGAGGACCAAGTCATGAAGGAGGCCTCACAGGAACAGCACAGAGCCGAGCCGCTGAGTTATGAGAACCCCAATTAACTGCTCCCCAACCACAGCGCTCCCTCTGCCTCACTGCCCAGGCCTGGCCGTGGCTGCCTCTCAGTTCCATCTGAGTTCTCTCTCCCAAGCACAATTAGGATGCGCTCCGGGGCCCCGGAGAGAGGCGCCTTGGCTCCTAGTGGCCCTGGTGCCCGGGCCCTGCCCTGTCCATGCCCACACTGCTCCTGCCCACCTGCCCTCTCTCCGCGCTCCCCCCCCCCCACTTCCTCCCGGGGAGCCTTTTCCCTCGCCGTACTTCGGCTCTTTGCTATTTCTTTCTGTACTTGGTCTCTATCCGGGACACACAGCCTGCATCCGTGGGGCTACTTTAAAGAATCGGCTACAGTGGCCAAATCAGCACCATGAATCAAGGAAGGGCCACAGCCCTGTTCCCGCGCCCGGGCTCCCTCTGGGGTGTCCCCACGCCCCCCCTTTTCCTTTCTTCTAGGCTGCCTCGAGGCTCCATCCCCAACCTGCCCCGTTCCTTGCTTCCCGGGTCTTCAGCTGGAAACAGCAAAGGGTTTTCAATATAAAAACAGTACTTCAGCCCCCCAAGACTGGGATGGAGGACAAGGCCCCACCCAACCCCCAACCCCTGCCCAGGAGGTGGGAGCCGGGCGCGCTGTCCCCCCTGCTGGTCTCGGCACAGGCCCATGACCTCTTAAAAGCATTTCCATTGAAGGACTTGCCAGGCCTCGCGCCCTCTGCTCTGGCTGACCCATGGACCCAGTTTCTCGGGGTGTCTGGGCACGAGGGGACATTAACACAGGGTCGTAGGAGAGTCACCCTGGCTGTCACCTCCCTGGGCCTGGGAGGTGCTGGGGGCAGGGTGTTTCTGTGAGACAAGGACTTCGATCCTTTTTCTAACTCGGAGCGGACTCATCAAGGGGCTGCCTCAGAGAACACGCCTCTGAGATGAGCTGTATTTGGGGTCCAGCCCCGTGGAAGGAGGCTGAGGAGCACTTAGTCCGTAGTCCTAGGCCCGAGCCCCCGGGTCGGGGTACCTTACTCATGGGGTGAAGCTGTCATTGGGCATTTCCTGAATGGCAGGCCTGTGCCTGGGACCCATGTCGAAGGCCGCAGCAGCCCAGGGCACCCCCAGGCTGCCTAGCTTTCAGAAGGGAATAGGAAGAGCAAGTCCCAGGAGAGCACCCACTTTTCAAAGGCCCCCCGCCCCCAGTCTCTGAACGCAAACGCTATGTCCCCCCATTTTATGTCAAGACATGCCTGCTACTGAGATGAAACTTCTGGAGAGAAAAGCCCAGAATCCTCTGCTTCTGAGAATCATGTTGAAGCATGAACAACACACATCTGTCAGTCATGCCTTCTCACTGTGTAGGCGAGAGTCAGAGGGGTTCGCGGGCTGGCGGGGAGCAGGAGCTCAGGCACAGCACCTCAGGGTTCTCGGGAAAGGAGAGGAGAAGAGAAACAATCGAGGATTTCCCAAATGGCTGAGGAGGGGCCGGGGACAGGGTGCCCCTCGGGCGGGGCCTGGAGGCGCCACCAGGCAGGGCTAAGCCAGGGATGAGCCTTCAGCGAGGGCAGACCCCAGCCGGGGTGCAGGGCTGGCGATCCGCCTCCATCGGCATCCTTGCTCCCCAAATCGCACCCAGCGTTGGGCAGGCGCGAGAGGGCCTGTGACCTAAGACTTGGTGCATAGCTTGATTCAGAGAGAGAGGGGGGGCTCTTTCCCGGCCAGCCAGCCCTCCAGCCCTCATCATCATCGTTTTCCCCACTTCGTCCAGAACACTTAGTCAAGAGGAGGAGTCATTCCAAAGAAAGGGAGACCCTAACCTACTTCTAAGTAGCATACCATCTTCCCGGCCCCTCCCCACGCTCCCCTGCAAGCTTCTCATTTCTCATGGGCTAGCTCGCAGAGCTGTGACCTTCAGAGGACTCTGACTATGATCCCAGAGAGCAAGAAGCCCGGGGCGGGGCGGGGCGGGGCGGGGCGGGGCCAGCTGCCTCCGATCCTGGGCTGTGTCCCCCACGCCCCCTTGGTCTGGAGTGCCCTGGTCCCATCTCCCACCTCTGTCCTGTTCTTGCAGCTTTCAGCGTCACTTCCGCTCCCTCCCTGTCCTTGTTTGCAGTTGTGATCACAGGATTCCTGTCCCCCCTGCCATTCTGGGGTCCCCTAGGCCTGCGGGCCACAGCAACCCCCCCACCCCCAGCTTTGGCGTCACCTCAGTTCCCTCGGTCACTGCTAGAGACCTTCGAAAACAGTGACAACAGGGAGGGTGTAGGCCTGTCTCACTCCTGTCCTCCTCCACGTTGATGGGGCGGACTCTCCTCATCTCAGCGCCCTTCTGCTTTGATATATTTTTTGAAATCACCTTGAAATCCACACAACCCGAAGTCGACCACTAAGCAATTCGCTGGGCCCTGTTCTGCGAAGAAGTGCCCTCATCACCCTCATCACCCTGGTCCCCCCGTCCAGGAGTGACCAAGACTCCCCATTGGCCAACATCTGGGCTGTCACCGTTGTCTTGGAAACAGCCCCTGCTGGCCTCTGCCCTGTCACTGGGCAGACACCACGGGGGCCAGGCACCCACATCTCCGAAGTCTGCATCTAGGGGGCCTCCCAAGCGCCCCCTTCGCCAGTCCTCCGCTGGTCTTGGTAGACATGTGCCCCTTGATCCTGGGTAGGCCCCTATGGCAGCCCCTTGTCAACCTGGCACCCCCAAGCATTTTGGGGGCACTCTCCACATCGGACAGGTGGCCCCAACGATTTTTCCTGGTCCCTAAAATATCAGTAGAACAGAAAGGGAGATGACAGCCGTTTGGACACTCAAGGGAGCGTCTCCTTTAAGGAGCAGTGCAGTCGGCAGACCGTGCGGCAAACAGAGAGGGCTCGCCTACCGCCTGCCACGGCCCCAGGGCTCCCTACGTGACGTCATTCGGCATTGACATTGGAGCCATCTGGGCCACCTCACGTGCTTTTCCCTCTGGCCGAGGTGCGATGCAGGAGAAAGACTATGGAATAGTGGCATCGGGGGTCCAACAAAGGTGCCGAACATGCGCACTCGGCGTCTCCCCGGGATTCAGACCAAGCCTGCCCCCCGGGACGCTGTGAGCAACTTGAGAGCTGTGCTGCGCCCCACTCAGCGTTGCATCCCTGGGACCAAGTTCAAGCCCCTGGGCGCTCACGGGAAAAGATCTGAGAGAATTATAAAAGCGTGGGCTGCGGTGGAATGAGCAAAGAAAGAGCAGATGAGGGGTGGGGGTGTGGAGGGCCCTGTCTTGGAGCTAATGGACACATGGCTTCTAGGCCAAGGTGAACAGGACAAGCAGGCACCCCCAAAACGGCGTGTCTCCTACCGCTCAAATAGTCAAAGCAGCTGATCCAGAGAGAACCACCTCGGGAGCCTGGGTGGAGGGAGGGGCTAAAGCCGACCCCCGATCCAGGCTGAACTCAATTGAGATCTGACCTTTTCCCAAGAGTCCAAATCGGGTCCCCGGACTCCTTCCCATCCCACCCCCCTGCCCCCTCAGCAGGGCTCGGGGCCTCCCCCCACTCGGATTCTTATGTAGAGGCCAATAATCAGCAGAACTCTGTAGCAGAAGGACCTGGGGAACCTGATCCTCTTGAGGGGCTCGGCCCCGTCCCCCGGGCCCAGAAATGGCTCTCCTGGCGGGGGGGCGGGGGTCCTGGGGAGTGGCCTGGAAGGCAGTCAGGGCCTCGTGGGGTCTGGCCTCTGGGGCACACATCACAACTATTTGTTCCATGTAGTTGCTGGGCACAGCCAAGCAATGCCCCTGAAAAGAAGGACCACTTCCCTCCTGGACTGCTGATCCCAGGCTGAGTCCCTGTCCGCCTGAGCCCCCTCAGGTCTCAGACTCCCGTGGGTGCCTATAGTTAAGGGCAGGAAACTTCTGGGCGTCGGGGGTGGGGTGGGGTAGGGGGACCCAGGACCCTGCTTCTGTGGAAGTCATCCATCTCCATCAGGGCACCCGGGCTGGGCTGGGGGCTCTGGAAGACACCCCCCGATTTCCCACGAGGGCCTGGGGTTCGAGGGCCACGCAGACTGCAGCTGAGCTCTCCCCCAAGGGAGGGCCATCCCGCCCCGCCTCAGCCCCGCTCCTTGTCTTGACTCCTTTCCCTCCAGATTCAACACGGGCCAGTCTTGAGTGAGGAGCAGAGGGGATGACAAGGATTGACCACATGTCTGCACACCCAGCGGGGGACCCCTGGGTCCCCATCCCCAGTGGGGAAGCTTCTGGGCCCACTCCGCCTCCTCCCTGCACTGCCCAGACAGCTCCACACTCTAGGCAAGGTCGACCAGCTGGCTCTTTTTCTGCTTCTCGTCCTAACTTCCCTCTTGACTCAGGCGCGACCCCCCTGCACCCCCACAGCCTCGTGGGGGGCCCTGGGGGGGCCCTCCCTGCTCCCTGCTCCCTCTCCTCTTCTGTCTCCTCTTTTTCACATGATTTGTCATTGTGACTCCTTTCTGTCTCTCCGCTGGCTGGCTGCGCACGCTCTCTCGTCGTTTCTATCTGCAGGTGAGACCTCAGTATCTCTTGCTTCATGCCCTGCCCTGTGGGACTCTTCAGAAGCCTGAGTTCAATGGGTCTTTGATTTGGGGGTGGGGGGGTGGGGAGACAGAGCCCCAGCCCCAGAAATGATGGGCTGAGGCCTGAACAGCAAGGAGAGAGCGCACCCCTGCAGGTGGAGGGACAAAATCCTTCCTTTCAAAGGCTCCTTCCTGTGTTCTAGAAAACACCATCTTGGTGATACCCCAACGTCACCCACCTCACCCTGGGCCCCTCAACAAGTGACCGAGATTCCTTGTTGGCCATCATCTGGGCTGTCACCATGGTCTTGGGACCAGCCCCTGGCCTCTGCTCTGGACCTGGGGATGCAAAGCCTGCATGTCTGCTCCCCCCACCCCACCCCGCCCCTCCCCGCTTCCCAGTCCTCTGCTTGTCTTCGGCGTGGTCTGGCCCTTTTTGCCCTGGGAAGCATCCATGGCAAACTCAAAACCCCTCTAAGCATTGGGTCCCCAGCATGTGGGGACCTTGAACATGTGGGGACCTTGAACATGTGGGGGCCACGTTCAAGGGCTTTCTCCCAGGCCACATCCACTGGACTCGAAAGATGTAAAAGGCCCCAAGTGGCTCCCTTTGCCCAGGCATCTGAGATGCTCAAGATCGGGACCCTGATAATAGGGCAGAGTGTGTTCTCTTAGACTCAGCTCCGGAGTGGGCAGAGACCATTCCAGGTTCCCAAAGAAAATTACAGTATTTCCTGGTGATCCGGTCCCCCTGCCCCCATCCATTTTCGAATGTTGCTTTTCTCTCAGTGGACGTATGGACCAGGACTACGGGGTAGATAGCCCTGGACCATCAGCCCGGGCCTCGTCTCCCATTGCCATTTTTAGCATGTCATCCTGCCCTTGGCGCTATGGCCGGGCGGCGGGGGGGGGGGGGGGGGGGGGGAGAATGAGGGGGGTTCTTCAATGCAGTAACTTTGTCTCCATCTTTGTACCCCCACTGCCCAGCCAAGCTCACAACATATTTCCTAAAGCAGTGAGCTCATGACCAGCTAACGGCAGGAACGTACGAGGGATGTGAGGGACGACCCAGTCAGGAGGCCACGGTGGGGGGGTGAGGGGGGGGGGGGGCGGGGAGAGGCCACAACCCCTGGCAGTTGGGCCGTTGGCAGTTGGGACTTGGGAGTTGGTTTACTGGGATAATCTTCTGCAGGGACTTTCCCACAAACTCCTTTTCTCCCATGGGGGCCGGGGCCTCCCCCCGGGTGAGCGCGCTCCAACTGTTGCACTGTTAGCGGGCCCCGACCCTCTGTCGCAAGAACAAGCTTCCTGCCTGGCTGGCCATCGCTGGGCAATGGGAGGGCCATGCCCTATCTCGCGAGCCCACAGCCCTTCCCCGAGCACCTGCCTGCAGTCCCCCCCTCCTCTTCGTGACCTGTCTCCACCCTGGGTCCTGTCTGTAGGACCCTCTGGGCCTCTGAGCTAGCAGAGCTGGTGGCCGAAAGGACCGGTCCAGAGCCTCCGAGGTAGTCCCCCCCCACGCCCCCTCCCCCACTGCTGGCAGAAGAAAAGGGGAGGAAAAGTGGCAATTGCTCCTGCTGGGGTCTTCTGAGCAGCCCGCCAGGGGCTCTCTTGCCCATCCCCTGGCAGGCCTGCACCCCCAGTTTTCAACAAGGAGACCATTTCTGCTGACCTCACAGACGCGCTTTCCCCGAGGGGGCCCCCCTAGGGAGGGACCCACGCTGGGGTTTGAGGGATTCAGGAGGACCCCAAGACCGCCCCCCCTCCCCCACTGGATGCTTAACTCTCCACCATTAGATGTAGTTGTCACTGCCTTTGAACCATTTGGGGGGCTAAAGCTTCTCTCAGGAAAGGACCCCCCCAGCTCCCAGCCTTCCATCCCCCCTTACCCGGGGCCCCCCCACCCCCCTTGGGCTGGGCTGGGCTTCTGGATGGCTGGGACGAGGGGACAAAGCAGAGACAAGGGCACTTTGGGGTTTCCTGTCATCCTCGGTCACACCCCCCCCATGGGCCCCTCTTTGCTCCCTGCCTCCCAGGCCAGTCACTGCTTCCCTGCTTTAGTCCTCGCTGCCACCCCCCTCTGACTCGGCCCCTCCTTCCCTTCCTTCCCCTCTCCCTCCCTTCCCCTCCATCTCAGCATCGCAGCCCCTTCTGGCCAGGGTTCTCTCTATTCCAGCTCTGTCACTTTCCCCCCTCTTGCCTGCCCACCCCTGGACGCTGGGCCCGTGGGGTGACGCTCCCCTCCTGTTGGCCCTCTTTGCTTTATAAGAATTGGGGCTCCGACAGGCATGGGGTGGTGGGCTCAGTGGGAGAGCATGAGTGGGCAGCCCAGCCTGCGTGTCCCGGCTGCCCAGCCCCACCTCCTCTGGCTCTATGGCCGGTGCACATAAACCCGTGTTGGGGTGCAGGCGCCCCCCAGGTGGCTGGGGGGCCCAGCTCCTTGCTGGCAAACCTGCTTCTGGTAGCCGCGGCCACCCTGCACAATCACATATATCTTTGTATATATACACAGATATACAGGATTTTCAGCGCCTTGGCTGCCTGGGCTGAGACTCGGGGGGCTGAGATTTTTGGGGGGCTGAAATTTCGGGGGCTGAGATTTTGGGGGGCTGAGATTTCAGGGTGCTGAGATTTGGGGGGCTGAGATTTTGGGGGGCTGAAATTTCAGGGGGCTGAGATTTGGGGGGCTGAGGTTTCAGGGGGCTGAGATTTCAGGGGGCTGAGATTTTGGGGGTTGAGATTTTGGGGGGCTGAGATTTCGGGGGACTGAGATTTCGGGGGCCTACGGGGGGAGGTGTGTCTGTGCAGCCCTCCAGCTTTCCTGGGCTCTCTGGCCCCTGCTCCCCTCTGGGAGAGGCCGAGGTGCTGAGGCCATGCCTCCCCGGGAGCGCAGGACAGCGAGTGGCCTGGTGCAGGGACTGGTGGGCTCTCAGCGGCAGTTGCTTCCGTTGGCTGGGGCACCCGGCAGGGTTCCGGAGCAGTGGTGGCAGTTGGCCCATAGAATGCTCGCTCCCTGCCCCCCCCCCCCCCCCGCCTCCTCCTCCCTCCCCTTCCGCCCTGCAGTACCATGAGGGATCCCAGTGGGCCAGGCAGGGCCTCCCGGGGAGCAGGCCGCTCTGGCCTAAGGAGCCGGGGCCACCTCTGTGCCTTCCCGCAGCAGCCGGTTGTCAGGGAAGGAAGCATGAGCAGCTGCTGTGGCTGAGAGTTCAGTGTGGGGGCAGGGGCAGGGGGCGTGGGAAAGCCCTGCCCTTGCTCAGATGATGCCCGCACCCAGATACTGCCGTAGCCCGTTAGTCTCGGAGCCCACGGTGCGGGTTTCGGGTTCCTTCCCCGATGAAGGGCTGCCTGGCTCCCAGGGAAAAGCCATGGCCTCTCCAGGCCTCCAGCGTCCTTTTGTTCTCTAATGTGAGTGGTCCGGTCTGGCCGCGGGCCCGGTGCCGAGGGGGTGGTCAGGGCCCAGGAGCACGCCCAGGGCGCCTGTGCAGGCTGGAAGGGATGGGAAAGCACCTGCAGATGTCCCAGGTGGCCTTTTTTTTGGCGGGGGGGGGGGGGTTCCTAGCCCCAAGGGGTTGCCTGCCCAGGCCACTGAAAGGCCGTGCCCAGCAAGCCGAGTCCCAATGCTTGAGGCTGGGCCTCCTGATGCTGAGGGGACATCCTGACGATCCCCCGCCCCCCTTTTCCCTCGTAGACCTGCCCAGCGCCAGTTACCAGAAGCCATGACATGTCCCTGCGTTGGCCCAGCATGGCTGAAGACAGAGGAAGGTAGGTGGCCCGACTGCCAACTCTGGGGGTGCCCTCCCCGCTCTGTTTTCTGAACCTGGACGGCTGAGTGATGGGAGAGGGACTCTCTTGGAAGTCGTGGGTTGTCTGTCCCCTCTCTCACTATCCAATGCTGTTCCTGCCTCGTGTGCCTCCCTTTATCCTAAGATGCCATGTGGGCTCAGAGCTGACGTTTGGGGTGGCTCACTGTGTAGCGTGCACCTCGCTCCCGCCTGCACACTCAGAAGCTGGCTTTGGGCCTCCCTGCTTGAGGTGGCCTTCCGGCTTCTGTGTCTGTTTCTGCCTCTGACCTCAGCGCCCCCCCCCCACCTGCAATTCTCTTGTGTCTCTTGGTGGAGACAGCTCCCCATCACGGAGGGTCACGGGTGTGCCAAGATCACGGAGCACGTCGTCCCCACGGCAGCCGGGGGCCTTGGCCAGACCTCCCTGCACCTGGCTATGCTCGGCACCTGCCCTCGCCTATGTGTGCATGTGTGCGCCGTGCTGTGAGAAGTCCAGGAGGCGCTGCTCCCCTCCTCACGCTTTCCCTCCCGCATCGGAGGGTCTGCTTTGTGTGCCTGTCTGCCCCTTAGCATCCTCTTTTTGTTTTGTTCACAGAGCAAGCTGGACCCCAAGTCGAGGGAGGAGCCCGAAGACTCAAAGGAAGGACTGCGTCTGACTCCCCATAGGACTGCATCTGACTCCCCATAGGTTCATTACTCCCCGGCTCAGATGGGGATGAGGGAAGCTCCTTGCTTCTCTCACCTGTATCACCGTCCCCAAGGGCCCTGAGTCTCAGTGCTCAGACGCCCGCACCCCAGAGTTCTTCCATTGGCCATCAGAAACACTGGGAGGGCCCTGGTCTCTTGCCTTTTCTCCCCCATCACCTGCCCCTCAACTGGGAATGGCAAGAAGGCCCCACGTTGGGCGCCACCTCCCGGTCCCCCGGGGGAGGCTGCAGTCCTGTCAATGCCACAGCCTCCTAATCCCAAGAAAGATCCATCCTGGCGAGCCTCGGTGTGTCATTCTAGATCTGGAATAGTCTACCCATGATGTGTGCTCAGAGCCAACCCTACCCCAAATTCATGTCCTTCCAATCCCTGGCTCAGCCCAGCCCCTCTTCCTTGGCACCCTATCTCGTTCGCCTGTGCTCCTGGAGGACAAGACACTGTTTCTCATGCATTTCTGGATCCTGGGTGCCTCGCTCAGGGGTGGGCATGCATGCTTAGCTCATGTTCTGTTGAATAAAATGATCTCAACATGGCATATGCAAATGTTGAATTGTTTTTTCCCCCTGATATTAGAGAGAAGGGCGGCGGGGAAGAAAGCATGAGGCAGTCCTCACACGCTCAGGAGAAAAGACGGACGGGACCAAAAAAGACTGGGATGGGCAGGGGTGCGCCACATTGGGGTTTAGGAACCAAGTTTGCCGGCTGGGGCCAAGGTGCTGAGACTCAGTGCCCCCAAGGCTGAGCCTGAGGACACTTCATGAATTGCAGTTTCAGGGTCTGTTCTAGAACTTGAAGCGACCTACTGTGCGTAGCAGTTGTTGCTAAAGGCACCAGAAGAAGATAAATCCCACCGGACTCTGGTCAAAGAGGGCTTTCTCTGCCTAAGGGAGGCTCAGGAGTTGCCATGGAAACAGGACGGGATTTCCAGTATCATCGGTGCACTTTCTCTGTGCAACCCCCTGCCGCCCTGTTTCATGAAGGAATACATTCAGGTTAGGTTTCTAGCTATGGCACCAAAAACCAGAATCTTGCCCAGCTGGCATGGGTCAGTAGTTGAGGGTTGACCTATGAACCAGGTCACAGTTTGATTCCCGATCAGGGCACTTGCCCGGGTTGTAGGCTTGATCCCTAGTAGGAGGCATGCAGGAGGCAGCTGGCCAATGATTGTCATCACTGATGTTTCTCTCTCTCCCTCTTCTTTCCTCTCTGGAATCCATTAAAAAAAATCCTATATAGTAAAAGCCTAATATGCAAATTGACCAAATGGTGGAACGACTGGTCTCTCTGATGCGCACTACCACCGGGGGTAGACACTCAATGCAGGAGGTGGCCCCTGGTGGTCAGTGCACTCCCAGCCAGAAGCGCCATTCAGCCAAAAGCCAGGCTTGCAGCTGGAGAGTGCAGTGGTGCTGGTGGGAGCCTCTCCCGCCTCCGAGGCAGCACTAAGGAGCAGAAAGCCTAATGGTAAGGAGTGAGCAGGCAGGAGGTAAGGAGGGAGGGAGGAGGTAAGGCGGGGGGAGTGAGCCTAAGCCAGCAGTCAGACATCCCCCAAGGGGTCCCGGACTGTGAGAAGGCACAGGCTGGGCTGAGGGGCCCCTCTCCCACCAAGTGCATGAATTTCATGCATTGGGCCTCTAATATATATATGTATATATGTATATACGTATGTATGTATGTATATATGTATATATGTATATATGTATGTGTGTGTGTGTGTGTGTGTGTGTGTATATATACATATATATGTATATATATATGTATGTGTATGTGTATGTATATATATGTATATACACACACACATATATATATATATATATATATATATATATATATATATATATATATATTTAAAAGATTCTAAAAAACAACACTGGAATCAAACTGTTCCTGAACCCACAAGGGGACAAATATCTGGATGACATTAAAATGTGAGGGAAATAGCTTTGTGATGAAAAATCATGCGTGTGTATGTGTGTGTGTGTGCATGTGTGTATGGTTTTTGTTGGCATGTGTCAGTGTGTTGGGTACAATGCTCTCTACACAACAGTAGCCACAATGCTGTTACTTGCATTCTCTCCACCTTGCCTGGGAGTTTCCTGGCTTGGTAGCGTGCGGTGCTGACACAGATGTTGTCAGCAAGTCTAAGCAAAGAGGCAATGAACACAATGATGGGTAAGTTGTGACCCACACGAATGGCCACAAGGCCTGCGGCAATCAGCCTCATCCGCGTCTTCCCAATCTCATCCCTCCTCTCCTCACTGCCGGGGCTGGAATTCGGACCGTCAGCTCTTCTCTCAACCTCCTGAACCCACTCCCCCATCCTCCTCTGGCCCCAGCCTGGTCTTTCCAGAACTTGAATATGAGCCATTGACTCACAAACTCATGGGACGTCCTGTTGCCCCAGCTCGTTGGCCTGCCAGTCCCACTTCGCCCTAAGTCCATCTCTCTGTCCCTCCTCCTCCATTCCAGCCACACAGGACCTCCCAGCATTCCCCAAAGCATGCCTGTGTGCACCTGGATCTGTGTGCACCATGCCTTTCCACCCCTTCCATCTGGTGAGCTCCCTCTCACCTTCCAAGTCTCCTTCAAGTCTCCCACTTCCTGTGTGCAATGGTTGGTTTTATGCGTCAACTTGACTAAACGATAGCACCCAGTGATTCAATCAAACACGAACGTAGGAGTTTCTGAGAGGGATGACTTTCAATAGAGATGAGCTTTGATAATCTGGTGGGCCTCACACAGTCAGTTGAAGGGCCTTAGAGTAAAATTGAATATTTTGGAGGAAAACGATTCTGCCCAAGTCTATAGCATCAGCTCCTGTCCAAGACTTTCCAGCTTGCTGGTCTACCCTATAGCTGCTAAGTTCTTTCTTCCCCCCACTCCCATTCTGTTCTGTAAAAAATCCATCATATAGACTAGCAAAATGTCTAGATATCTGATAACCTTCACCCTATTCATGTATCATCATCAATTCAGACCAACTTTTCATTCCAGTTTATGAGCCACTTCCTCTCTGGACGGGTAGATCCGTTACGTCTGGTATCAGAATCCTGCTCGTCTAACATTTGGCTGAGGGGGCAGGGGAGAGGGAAGGAAACTAACATTTATAAACACGCCACCTCCTTTACATACGTTATCCCCTTTCCTCACTGCGAAGACCTGGTATCGCCCGTGTTGTTGTCTGTTTTACAGATGAAGAAAGTGAAGCTCAGGGACAGACGCTGACGGAAGGTCAAAGTAGCTAAGAAAGCCGCGGTGGTCTGCACAGCCCACACCTTTTCATCTGCCGCAGTGCCTTCCAGAAAGCGGCCAGAGGCACGGTTACCCGGCGTCACCATAAAGCTGAGCAAATAGCGTTTCATCCACTTCCCCGCCAGGCCACTCACATTAATGACATTTACACATACAGTAGGAAGCTCTGGCTCAGATAACACCTTCACTGTAATCCGATAATGCCGAGGACATACATGGTTCTGTACTCACTTTTGTCTCAGTTCATTTCATTGTCCGGAATGATGAGCTCAAGAACACGGGTGGTCCCCAGGGAGAAGATGATAAAGCTAAAATGAAGAGACACGAGAAAGCTCTTCAATACTCTCAACATGGATCATTTAAGACTGCCACATCTAGTCAATATGGAAAACGTGCAAAAGGCGACGTCAGCTAAATATTGGAACTTTGGGCCGCATCTCCACCCAATGAACTATGTGGTATGGTAGCATTTTAATCTCAAATAATTCAACAGGACTAACTTTGTAAGACCATGAGGATTTTACCCCTGCATTCATCAACCTGTTAGAAGAACAGGAGCAATGTTTATTTCTCCTTATTAATGGGATGCATCAAATTTCCCGATTTCTTTAAATTTGCATGAGCTTAACATACCCTTGTAGCTACAGGAGGTAGAATGTCAAAACTAGCCCTAACCAGTTTGGCTCAGTGGACAGAGCATCGGCCTGCGGACTGAAGGGTCCCAGGTTCGATTCCGGTCAAGGGCATGTACCTTGGTTGTGGGCACATCCCCAGTAGGGGTTGTGCTGGAGGCAGCTGATCGGTGTTTCTCTCTCATCGATGTTTTTAACTCTCTATCCCTCTCCCTTCCTCTCTGTAAAAAGTCAATAAAATATATAAAAAAAGAATTATTATAAAGCTTGGTATGATCACAGGCTTTCCTGAAAATATATCCTATCTTGACAATGCATGAAGCCTTCAAAGTTGAATGAACACATGTCAGAATGTGTTTCTTCTAAACAGTGACACAGGAACAATCAGTTCATATGTCCTGAGTCTAACATCTCAACCCTTAAGAGAAAGAGGGGCACATTTTACATCTTCCCATGACATACGCTGAGATCTGATGTTTTAAAACTGAAGCACATATAACCTAATAAAAAAAATGAAGCATCTTACTGTTTTAGTTCACTTACTAATTTATAGACTATCAGTTTACCTAGTTCATATAATTCGATACTAAGTCTAATTGTAAGTTTTCACACAGATCAGCTGTGGCTACAAAGCCAGTTTAAAATATTGTTTAAAGTCTCTGGATCGCTCCTTTGTCTTCTAGAAAATGCGGTTAACCGTATCTTTATCTCCTGCACGTGATTTTGCACGTAACAGGTGAGAAAACACATATACCGACACTCTGGTAACTAAGGGGTCATGCTAAAGGTTTATTTTTAATCTGTTCATACCTTCTTTCTAAAAGAATATACATGTACAACGAACAACAAGAACCCTCACCAGTTTGGCTCAGTGGGTAGAGCATCGGCCTGTGGATCAAAGGTCCCGGGTTCGATTCTGGTCAAGGGCATGTACCTCGGTTGCAGGCTCCCCCCCGGGCCCGGGCCCTGGTCGGGGCTCATGCAGGAGGCAACCAATTGATGTGTTTCTCTCACATTGATGTTTCTCTCTGTCTTTCCCTCTCTCTTCCACTCTCTCCAAAAATCAATGGGAAAATGTCCTCGGGTGAGGATTAACAACAACAAAACCAAAAATATAAAAAACAATAAGAAATAAGAAAAAGGGCAATTTAGTCTTAACTGTCTATCTTATACAAGGTTCTCTTTCCCTTTATTCTGTTTTCTCTGCTCATATAGAAACACACCCACATGTGTGATTTCCAATGGCTTACCAGTATTCCACATATCAATGTTACGTAATGAAATAAGTCCCTATGACATATTCAGCTTCTTCCTATTATAATGTTTTCGGGAATGATATGATGATCATCTGTGTACATGGACCTTCAGACACATCTCCGATGACCTCCTAAAAGTGAAATTGCCGAGCAAAAGGGCACGCCTATTTGTGAGGGTTTTGCTACATGTTTCCAAATTGCCCTCAAGAAATAATTTCCAATTTACGCTCCACCCGCAATGGATGGGACTGCCCTTCCCCACGCTCTTGTCAACACCAGGTATTTGCATGATTTTCAATCTTAATAAGATGTTATTGCTATTATTATGTACATTTCAATCATCCTGGTAGCCTTCTTTCTCTGTTTTTTTCTTTTTTGTCCTTTCTCACCTGCTTGGGGAGAAAACGCAGGGAACTCCTTTCTCTAGGGGCTCAGAAAGCTGTTTCATAAAGAAACCTTGTCCAAGCTCCATAATTGTAAGCATCCCAATTACTCCTGGCCTTTTTTTAAAAAAATGCATTTTATTGATTTTTTACAGAGAGGAAGGGAGAGGGATAGAGAGTTGGAAACATCGATGAGAGAGAAACATCGACCAGCTGCCTCCTGCACACCTCCCACTGGGGATGTGCCCGCAACCAAGGTACATGCCCTTGACCGGAATCGAACTGGGATCCTTCAGTCCGCAGGCCAATGCTCTATCCACTGAGCCAAACTGGTTAGGGCGCTCCTGGCCTCTTGTAGGCCCTAGGCCGACACGGATGTCCAGCAGCCCGGGGAGGACATGAATTATACCACCTTTTCTTTATATTCCCTCTGGCGGCCTGTGCCTCTGGGATGTCTTTGAGATGGTTCATGCCTCTTGTAGCTTGAGTTACTGATCAGGGGAGCAAAAGGGTGCGCTCGCCAAGGCCGGGAGAGGAGCTTTTACCTGAGCCTGCAGCCGGCGTCTGTCCGAGGGGCCGCTCACAATTCAGAGGGTCTCGTGTCCTGTTGTGCGTGACATACCTAATCCCGAGGGGAAGAGAAAAAAGTCTTGAGGTCAGTTGGAAAACCAGGACAACCTGGGACTTCAGGAACTAAAGGTAAGTATTACAAGACACGTTGACAGTCATCAAAAATTGTTTTGCTCTGGGAGTCACGCTGTTCCTCTGTTAAATTTCAAGTTCAACAAATTCCATTGATAAGAATGTATTATAGCCTTAGCTGGTGTGGCTCAGTGGATAGAGCGTTTTCCTGTGGACTGAAGGGTCCCGGGTTCGATTCCGGTCAAGGGTGCATGCCGGGGTTCCGGGCTTGATCCCCAGTTGGGGGCGTGCAGGAAGCAGCCGATCAATGATTCTCTCTCATCATGGATGTTTCTATCTCTCCATCTCCTTCTCCCTTCCTCTCAGAAATCAATAAGAATATATATATATATATATATATATATATATATATATATATATATATATATATATATATATATATATATATATATATATATATATATATAAATAAAAGAATGTATTACAGCCTGGCTGGTGTGGCTCAGTGGTTGAGCATGGATCCATGAACCAAGAAGTCACCAGTTCAATTCTCCATCAGGGCACATGCCCGGATTGCAGGCTCGATTCCCAGTTGGGGGCATGTAGGAGGCAGCCTGTAAATATTTCTCTCTCATCCATGTTTCTCTCTCATTATTGGTATTTCTATCTCACTATCCCTCTCCCTTCCTCTCTAAAATCAATTGAAAAAGTATCTATTATAAATGTGTGTCCACTAAGACCAGTGTGTTAACACATTGAGGACCAGTAGTTTCATTGCTAGCTTTACCCAGTGGCCAGATAAGTGTCTATTGAACAAGTACAAAAAATGTTTTACATAAATGTTAAAGGCACGCTTTAAAATGAAATACCCATTGCATTTTGAAGTTATTTATGACATGTTCTTACAAGCTAATATCTTTTTAAAGTATGATACTTTGTAAAGCACTGTGTAACAGGAAGCGAGAATTCTCGTGATCCGTCAGCAATATTTGAGCAATAGTACACTTCACCCAACTCCCCAACTCTCTGGGAGAGTGGATGGATGGACGGATTGAACTTGGCATCTTGGAGTTGGGTGGGGCCATGTGATTGCCTCTGTGGGACCCTCCCCTCTGCCACGGGGACAAGAAGCATTCCACGTCCCCAAGGGGGGACAACACGGGGCAGAGCCTGCAGACAGCCACAACAGCCAAGGAAGCAGATATGAGGAAACCGACATTGCTTTGCAACCCTGAGGTTTTCAGTAACTATTTTCCTAATAATTTGTTACTGCAGCTTACCCTAGCCCATCCTGACTGATACAGATATTTTGGAGGATTTATTTTCCCCCTAGTGAATATTTAATGACACCGATGAACCTTATAAAAAAATATAAATCATCATTGATTATAGGCAGAATTAAATCTCTGATTAAGAAGACATCCCATATAATAAAAACCTAATATGCAAATTGACTGAATGATGGAATGACCGGTTACTGTGACGTGCACTGACCCCCAGGGGGCAGATGCTCAATGCAGGAGCCGCCCCCAGCCCGCAGGCCCCAGGCCAGCCAAGGTGGATGCCAGTGGGGGCCCCCAATCACCCTGCGATCACCCTGCAGATCAGCCCTGATCGCCAGCCAGGCCTAGGGACCCTACCCGTGCACAAATCTTGTGCACCGGGCCTCTAGTTCACTTATAATTAAGAAACAAAATATGTTTTCTGCTGTTGCCCTGATTGTTTTTTCTTTTTCCTTTTGTTTTTATGTTTTCCTTTTCCCTATTGATTTTAATTAATTTTGCCCTAGATTCATGGGCTTGGTGAACCCGGACAATTTTTAAATTTAAATAAATAAGAAGGGCCTGCAAGTTTTGCCCAGGCAACCAGGCTTTAATATTAAATTATTATTTTCTGACAGGATCACCTGCAAAACTCTGATTTTGTTTCTCCTTCTGTCCCCATCCCGATCATTGCGGCTGAACTAACCTTGTCTCTAATACGCTGCGTATTTCCCACCTGGCAAAGGATTCAGAGCAGATACCGATCATAAATACCCCGTAGACACAGAGAAACCGCTGTAATTGCTTTCGTAATGACTCCGAGACATCAAAGGAAGGCAAATAATGGTATTTAACACTCGTCCCATTCTTCAGCTGCAATGTAATTTTATAGAGTCATTGTCAGGCGCTACAGCGCGCGTTACAAGTACGACTGTCATATTCCGCTCACGTTAATGAGCTGCCCGGGAGAGGGCCGGGTGCGGGATGGCAAAGTTCTCCGCGTTTCCGATGGCCTGATACTCACACAGAAGCAGGAGCACCCTGGCTTGATTAACATAGTTGCTTAGATCAGGTTTCCCAGGGAGGATGTCAATTGGCATTTTGAAGAATCAATTAATTAGCACTCCAAATAATCTAT
Organism: Ia io; assembly: GCA_025583905.1. NCBI lineage: Eukaryota > Metazoa > Chordata > Mammalia > Chiroptera > Vespertilionidae > Ia > Ia io. The sequence continues at coordinate 24,805,710 of JAJQQW010000024.1, forward strand.
GCTTGGGTTAAGGGAAGTGTTTTGTGCAGTTGCAAAAAAAAGGAAAAAAATGACACGAAGGAAAACGAAACCTCCCCAACGTGGCAATGAAACACATTTATCTCGGGGAAACTGTACTGTCCATTTCAAAAACGCCCCCGCAAACGCATGCGTCTGTTGAAAGCCAGGAAACAGACATGTGCAGTTTTGCACCACAGTGGGGGCCCGTCTCGGCCTGGAATAAGGCAAGCGGTGGGTGCTATGGAGGCACCGAAATTAGAACTTTTATTTCCACTGTTTTATCCCTTAATGGGGTCACCCTAATTAGACTAAGTCATGGGCAGTGTTTTGCATGCCATCAGCCACTATTTCCAACAATTGCTCTTTGCCAGCAGTATGCTTAGCAACACTCCAGAAATGCCAGTATCACCTAGATCAGTGATGGGCAACCTCTTGAGCTTGGTGTGTCAAACTTCGCCAAAAAACTGAGCATCACTCGGGTAGTGTGTCACTTTGAGGAAAAAACATTATTTCGCAAATGTTTCATCCTCAGGAGCAGCAAATGTTTTCATCCTCGGCATGCGGCCGCCTCAGCGGCCGCGTGTCATCAGAAATGGCTACGCGTGTCAGTGCTGACACGCGTGTCATAGGTTCGCCATCACTGCCCTAGATAGATACCCCTGCTTTTCAAAGCAGGAGATAGATGAGAATGACAAACTGAAGAAGCCAATTTATTTGTTATGTATTATTTTCATTGAATTCATTGGGGTGACATCCTATATAATAAAAGGCTAATATGCAAATCGACCAAATGGCGGAATGACTGGTCTCTATGATGTGCTCTGACTACCAAGGGGCTGACGCTCAACACAGGAGCTGCCCCCTGGTGGTCAGTGTGCTCCCATGCTGGTGGGCTGGCGAGCACAGTGGTGGTGGTGGGAGCCTCTCCCACCTCTGCTGCAGTGCTAAGGACCCCTCGGGGGATGTCCTAAGCCAGCATTCGGATATCCCCCAAGGGGTCCTGGACTGTGAGAGGGCGCAGGTGGGGCTGAGGGATCTCCCCCCCCCACCCCCGGTGCACGAATGTCGGGCACCAGGCCTCTAGTTTCTTAATAAAATTATTTAGGTTTCAGGTGCATAAATCTGAAATATGTCATCTGAATATTGTATAGTGTGTTCACCTATTCACCACCCCAAGACAAGTTTCCTCCCATCACCATTTATCCCCCCTTTACCCTCTTCTACCTCCCCCTACCCCCTTTCCCTCTGGAATGACCATAGAGTTGTCTGTGTCTATGAGGTGTTTTTTTTTTTTTTTTTAGTATGTTTTTCTTAATCTCTTTTATCTTTATTTTTTAAAATATATTTTTATTGATTTCAGAAAGGAAGAGAGAGGGAGAGAGAGAAACATCAATGATGAGAATCATTGATCGGCTGCCTCCTGCACTCCCCCACACTGGGGCTTGAGCCCTCAAACCGGGCATGTGCCCTTGACCGGAATCGAACCGGGGACCCTTCAGTCTGCAGACCAACGCTCTATCCACTGAGCCAACCTGGCTAGGGTCACCTCTTTTATTTTGAACCAAAGCTGTTTAACTTTGAGATAGAACATTTCTTATCATACAGCTGAAACGATCAGAAAACTGAACTCTGAAAATCTGGCCCCTTGGCCATCACTGAAACCTTACCTTTGGCATATCTTGTAAGTTCTGCCCGCTACTTAAAGAAAACGCAAGTGCTGTCTTCTCTAACGCTCGGATCCAAATGTTAAAGAACTCAGTTTTGTAGCAGGCCCCCCTCCCCCTTTTTTTCTCTTTCTCTCTCTCTGAGATTATCTTAATCAAGCCTATAAGTGCACAAAACAATTTATCTGGTGTTTCAGCTCTCTCCAGTTTCCAAAGCTGGTGCAGCTAACACGTGGTCTTTAGATAACAATTCCTTCTTCAGGAAATTCCAACTTTTATCAGCATCCCTGCTGGAAATGGCTTTTAAATCATGTTCAAGGCCCTCGAAAGGAGAGTTGTCAGATAAATATTTGCCAAATAAAAGTGAGTTATAATATCAACTAGAAATTATTTGGAGGGAAACTCTGAATTTAATCATCTGCATGAGTATTGTTTTGTGTAGTGTGTGAGAAAAAGTGATTTTTCATTAACTGCATAATTAGTAACTTTCCAATTTCATTCAAGAGACATGGCTGTAGATTTAGATTTAAAAAAAAAACACACCCATATTTAAAACAGACACAAATAAGTGTTTTGCTAATATCAGGCATGGCTTGCTTTCATTCCCTTATATTGTTTTAGTTAACACTCGATACAGTGTTGGGATGTAGGGGATATTGAAGTACATTTTTCTTTTTTATAATTTTTTATTGATCCCAGAGAGGAAGGGAGAGGGAGAGAGATAGAAGCATCAATGATGAGAGAGAACCATGGATCGGCTGCCTCCTGCACGCCCCCTACTGGGGATCGAGCCCACAACCCAGGCATGTGCCCTTGACCAGGAATTGAACCGTGACCTCCTGGTTCATAGGTTGAGGCTCAACTACCGAGCCACGCCGGCCGGGCGATTTTTCTGCTTATTATTTGGATGAGAGGTAAGGGGTAGTTATACGGTAACAGTAGGCTGAGATAGCTAGCATACTTCAAATTCAAGAATACACAGGGGGAAAAAGATACGCGCTCTCCTCCCTCCCCCCCCCCCCCCCCCACACACACAGAATTCTGTAGAAATGAGCCGCTCATGTTTTCCTATTAGGATGAATGATTCCCCAAACGTAACTGTTTGCTTTCAAGGTTTAACAAGGCCAGTGATGTTGGTGATGCGGAAGAGGCATCTTTTCCGAGATGCTGGGGGGGTGGGGGGGGGGCAGTGGCCACACCCTGTCCTTCCAGGTGACAGGAAGATGGGCCAGGGACTGGTTTCCAACACCTTTGGGTGGATCTGGTGCGATCCCGGCATCGCCTGCTTATGGCCCTGTATCGCCTATTCTTTATTTTTCAGTCGAGCTCGGCAATGCGAAATAGACCAAGTTCCCTCGTCCCTGCCCGCTGTGGACGCCGGCCAGCCAGGCGATCCGTCGCTTCTTTTGTTCATCGGCTCCTTCCATATCTGCATGCTCATTTTCTGATAGCTGATGGGGGGACAAGGTCATTGGACGTACAAGTACTTATTTAAAAACAGACATGAGAGTGAGATGGAGGTTAGTCGGGTCTATCAGAGCTGTCAATCAATTAATGAAAATTATTGAGCAAGGACACGGCGGGGGGAAGCGAACAGAAGGAGGGAGAATGACCATGGAGACACGGCATAGGGAAACCGACAGAACTGACTGGCCGTGGTCACGTGGGCGCTCACAACAGACAGGCCCACCTCCCCGGCGAGGGATGCGGGGAGACACAGCGCCCGGACGCCGTCTCCTCGGCTCAAGGGCTGACAGCCCGTTGCTTTTGCCCAAAGGTATACCCCAAACAATGCCTCTCCGTGCACGTGGGGGAGACAGGCAGAATGCCTGATGCATATGTTATTAACGTGCCGCAGACCCGTGGCCAAGATCCCCAGTCAGTTAAAGACGCTGTCACCCAGACCCAAATTTGGGGTGAAGAGAGGCCAACAGAGTACAAACAGCATCCTTGTTCAAGGAGAGAAAAGATTAGATTTCCACCTAAGAAACTGAAGAATTATAGAAAAGGCTTTTTTTTTTTTTTTTTAAATCCTCACCCAAGGGTAATTTTTCCATTGCTTTGTAGAGAGAGAGGAAGAGAGAGGGAAAGGCAGAAACACATCAATGGGTTGCCTCCTGCACCAGCCCGACCAGAGCCTGGGCTGGGAGGAGCCTGCGACCGAGGTACACACCCTTGACCGGAATTGAACCTGGGACTGAAGTAGGCCGGCGCTCTATCCACTGAGCCACACCGGCCAGGGCTAGGAAGGGCTTTTCAAAGCTCTAGTTTTTTTTTTATTTTTTTTTTTTTTTTTTTTTCTTTTTTTTTTTTTTTTTTTTTTTTTTTTTTTATATATTATTTTTTTTTTTAATTTTTTTTTTTTTTTTTTATATATATATGAAAAGGCTTTTCAAAGCTCTCTGAATAGCCCACCACGGTGGTCCCCCCGTACGTTGGCACCGGACAAGCCCACACCATTGATCAGCACAAGAGAGAAGGAATTCATAACTTCATCCTTGGCGGCGTGGAGAATAAACGAGTAGAAAAAAATACATATAAATGAGAGGAATGAGAAAGAGAGAGAGAGAGACCGAGGGCCGAGGGCAGACAAATTGCCGATCGGCTTGTGCGAGGGACAGATAGCGAGGGAGACAAATGAAAAGGCGGCAGAGTCACCAACAGGATACTGACACGAAATCTCCGCAAAAGCGTTCAAAATTCTCCAGCTGCCACGCTTTTAATTTGCTACCGTTCTAATTAAAATGCAAATTAAATTTATAATTAGCATCCGAGCTTTGTAAAGGAACCTTCTCGCATGCCCGCAAACATATGGGAGGATGCCGGGGTGCAAAGTTTGTAAAACAGAAGTCCTGGTTACAGAATCGGGGGGCGGGGGGGGCCTGGGGGGTGGCTTTTCTCTCTCCCCGGGAGGTAGGTTGCGTGTCTGCGCAGAGGTGGGCTGGCGAAGGCGGCCGCGGCCGTTTCTTCTTGGAAGTGGGGGTGACTGGCCCATCGCAACAAAAGAATTGCTGAATATGGGGGATCTGCGGCCGGGGCGTGACTGCTGTTGAATCAGGTGTCAAGGGGGGTGACCCTGGATGTCATCGGGATTGTGTAGCAGACGCCACGGGGCCAAAGGGGTCAGGCCGTCTCATCAGAAAGTCTATGGCCAAAATTAACCGCTGCTTGCTTCCAGATAATTAATTTAAAAATTGATGGGGAACAAAGTACCCAAATTACCTCATGATCCGCGCATGGATCATGTTTGCAAAGTAAACTCTCGCCCCGAGCCGGGGAGGGTGGAGATCTGGGAGATCGTTTTGTTGGGGGGGGGGGGGGGGGGGCGGGTGGGAGACAGGGGGTTGCATGGGGTTTCGTTGGCTGGGGAGTTCGCTGAATGAGCAGGTTTGAGCTCTGTATGTTTAAGCATCAGTCTGTCACTCTGAGATTTCTGTACTTTTTCTTCAGAAATAGGGTTGTGTTCATGGTGGCTCCTGGAGCAGAAATATCCAGCCTGCAGATGCAAAAGGGAAAAAAAAAAATCTACGGCAAGATCGCCCTTAGATTCCCATTGTGTTGGTCCCAGGAATCTTCATGAATTAAAAAATAACCGAACACCTGCCATGCCCATGGTCATGGTGTTTCCCTTCCCAGCAAAGGCCTCTCCCCTCCCCGAAGTGCCGTTAATATTCCAGAAAGTCTTCCTTTATCTCCCAGCCAGGCCCTCCATCAGATATTTGAAAATTTGAATGTAACAGGAATGAATATTTCATCGATGTGTGTTAAGCTGTTATTAAACTATAATGTAAAGCAGGATTGCAGGCATGCTTTTATATGTCACCAAGTCAATTAAAATGATAAGCCTGTCATATCACTAGTGTGGTCCCGTGCGAACTGCATTTCATATGCACAGGAGGCCCGGGGCCCCCCGGTGCCTGGGTGGGAGGCAGGGCTATTGCACATTCACAGGCCCGAGTCCTTCTGTTTCATTAGCAATACTCCGGCCCGTTTTCGGCAGAGATTAAACGGAGGGCTGTGAGGGTCAAGCTCACCTGACTTGATTTTTATTTCGTGTCACAAAAATGGCATTAGGCATTCTTTTTTTTTTTAAAAAAAAAAATATATTTCTTATTGATTTCAGAGAGGAAGGGAGAAGGAGAGAGAGAGAGAAAGAAACATCAACGATGAGAAAGAATTATGGATCAGCTGCCTCCTGCAGGCCCCACACTGGGGATGGAGCCCGCAACCCGGGCATGTGCCCTTGGCCGGAATGGAACCTAGGACCCTTCCGTCCGCAGGCCGACGCTCTATCCACTGAGCCACACTAGCTAGGGAGGCATTTGGCATTCTTAAAGGCAGGTGCTTACCAAATGACACTGGAGGTTTATTTGGGGGGAAAATGCCAGTGCTTAGGATGTGAGGGTGTCCCAATAAAATCTCTGGTGAGCAAGCCACCCTTGACTTGAATAAAAGTGATTTGGCATCCGCCTGAGAAAAACGTCACAGAAAACTGAAGACGGACAAGGACATTAAAACGAATGTGGACCAGCCCTAGCCAGTGTGGCTCAGTGGATAGAGCGTTGGCCTGTGGACTGGTCCCGGGTTCGATTCCGGTCCAGGGCACATGCCGGGGTTGTGGGCTCGATCCCCAGTAGGGGGCGTGCAGGAGGCAGCCGATCCATGCTCTCAGTGTTGATGTTTCTATCTCCATCCCCCCCTCCCAACCTCTCTGAAATCAATAAAAACATATATTTTTAAAAAACGAACGAGGGCCATCATAACATCGCACTTAAAAACCCATAGATGCCTAACTGCAGGCTTTAAAATAGAAAGCTTTATGCAGGGGGCTCTTTTTGGCATTTTGCTTGCACCGTTAGGAAGAAACCTTTCGAAGCCGAGCTGCCTGGCGAGCTTAGCATGCCTTCCCCAGAGTTCAGCGCTTTCCCAAACTTCCTCTGCCCGGCCATTCTTCCCGGGCAATGGCCATTGTCAAAAACGGGATGCGAAAAGATGACGCGGGTGACAGGTTTGACATAACTCAATTAATCAAGGCCTCGCCAAAGAAAGGAGAATAATTCTGCCCATGAGGCGGTGAAAGGGGGCCCCGGAGACCCCCAGAATGCGAGCCCCTTCCCCGGTCCCGTTGTGTCAGGAATGCGGGCCTCCTGAGTCCGCCTTCTGTGCGCGCACAAAGGGCCGAGAGCTGGGCCTTAGAAGCATGCCTTTGCTGGGCTTCTAATTGTTGCCCTCCGCTCATTCAGAAAATGAAGTCACCTTTGTCGCGGTCCCATGAACCGCTGGGTAATCAAAATTATTATGCCGCCACCTGTTGTCTGTTAATTATTCGGAGAAGATACTCATAAATCATAAACACCGGACAATAAATCAAACTGTCAGCTGCCGGGTCAGGGGTCGCCTGCGAGGAGTGACAGGTCAGCCGCAGGGTGCGAGAGAGCAGGGGTTCCGGGCATCACTCATTGTCAAGCCCTGTGGGGACCAGTGGCCAGGGGAACAAAAGGGGGAGCTGGAATTCCAGGGGGGAGTGGCCGCGGGCGCAAGGGGAACCGAACCCACGGCCAGACGGTCCCGCCTGGCCCAGGCTGAGAGCTGCTGCAGACCTGCCAGCTTGTGGCAAACAGTGCTGCTTTGGGGTCACGTGTGCTGAGCTACAGGATCGGGACATTATCTTCCCTGTTTCCTCCTCAGTGCAGAATGCACTGGACACATTCACTTCCTGGTGCATTTTGTTTGTTTGTTTGTTTGTTTGTTAATCCTCACCCGAGGATGTATTTCCAATGATGTTTAGGGAGAGTGGGAGAGAGAGGGAGAGACAGAGAGAAACATCGATGTGAAAGAAACACCAGGGCCTGGGGCTGGGAGGAGCCTGCAATCAAGGTACGTGCCCTTGACCGGAATTGAACCCGGGACCTTTCGGTCCGCTGATGCTCTATCCACTGACCCACACCGGCGAGGGCTTCCTGGTGTATATTCATAGAGACGATCACGTGTCACATTGCAGGGGACTGGGCGGTGCTTCGAATGTCTTCCTTCCTAAATTAATTGGGTTTGGGACACGTGTTTCCTTGGGGTGTGACAAGACCTTGAACTGCACTGAACATGTTCACCTCATTTCCTGTCGGTCCCCCGTGTTTAAAATAACGTCCTCACTTCAGACCAGTGTGGGTGGATGGGCAGCCTGGATTTGAAACCTGGTGAGGGGTACATGGTTTGGGATATGGTGGACGACACTTTAGGGTGAGGCATCATCCAGGCACACTGATCAGGCAGCTGGCAGGCAGAGGTCATGGCTCACGTGGGGGGCGCATTGCCTGCTGTTTGAATCCAATTCTGCAAAATGGATGCTCTGACTTCCTTAAAGATGTCTCTCCAGCCTGGCCGGTTTGGCTCAGTGGATAGAGCTTTGGCCTGTGGACCGAAGGGTCCCGGGTTAGATTCCAGTCAAGGGCACGTACCTCGGTTGCAGGCTCCTTCCTGACCCAGGTCCTGGTCAGGGCTCGTGCAGGAGGTGACCAATCCATGTGTTTCTCTCACATTGATGTTTCTCTCTGTCTTTCCCTCTTTTCCACTCTCCCTAAAAATCAATGGAAAAATTTCCTTGGATGAGGATTAACTAACTAACTAACTAACTAACTAACTAACTAAAGCCCTAGCGGGTTTGGCTCAGAGAATAGAGCATCAGCCTGCGGACTGAAGAGTCCCAGGTTTGATTCCGGTCAAGGGCACATACCTGGGTTGCGGGCTCCATCCCCAGTAGGGGGCGTGCAGGAGGCAGCCGATCAATGATTCTCTCTTATCACTGATGTTTCTATTTCTCTCTCCCCTCTCCCTTCTTCTCTGAAATCAATACAAATATATTTTTAAAAATTAAGTAAAATAAAATAAAGTAAATAAATAGTGTCTCTCAAATATTAATTTCCCCCTCTGTGTTAATTTGTTCTTTTCTGCTCAGATGAGCATGGCTTGCCTCGGGAGGACCAGGAGGACGTGGCCCGTGTCACTCTGAGGAAGAAAGAGGGGCTGGATCCAGGAAGAATAGGAGAGCCAGATACGGGGGCCCTAGGAAATGGTTCTCACACACAGGACAGCCATGCCTGGCACAACCACAGGAACATGTCCCGAGAAATGCATGTTGGGCGATTTTATCATTGTGCGAGCATGACAGAGTGCGCTTACACAAACCAGGATTGTACAGACCACTACACACCTAGGCTAGATGGCACAGCCTATTGCTCCAATGCTACAAGCATAGATAGCACGTTACTGTACTGAATGCTGTGGTGACACTGCTATGGCTCCATGTCACTAGGCGACAGGAATTTTTCAGCTCCATTGTAACTGTACTAGAGGCCCAGTTCACAAAAATTCGTGCACTTGGGGTTGGGGGCGGGGGGTCCCATCAGCCCGGCCTGTGCCCTCTCGCAGTCTGGGACCCCTCAGGGGATGTCCACCTGCTGGCTTAGGCCCGCTCCCCAGGGGATCGGGCCTAAGCTGGCAGTCAGACATCCTTAGCATTCCCGAGGAGGTGGGCACCACCGCTGCACTCGCAACCATCAGTCCAGCATTGAGCATCTGCCCCCTGGTGGTCAGTGAGCATTATAGCGACCAGTCGTTCTGTTAGGGTCAATTTGCTTATTACCCTTTTATTAGATAAGATGGTATAATGGTAATTGCGCAGTCTTCCATTGACCAAAATGTTGTTATGCGGTGCATGATTGTATTATCGCCTCCATTTCGCAGATGGGAAAACTGAGGCTCAGAGACATCAATTTCCCCAAGATTCTGGGTTAGAAAGTGACAAAACCCCAAATAAAATCCAGGTCAATCTGATACTCTACTACATGGCATACCTCTCCTCGTTTACTTATTTTATCATATCAAATATATATATATATATATATATTTTTTTTTTTTTTTCCAATATGTTTTTATTGATTTTTAGATAGAGAGGAAGGAAGAGGGAGAGGGAGAAACATCCACGATGAGAGAGAGAATCATGGATCGGCTGCCTCCTGCATGCTCCCTATGAGGGACTGAGCCACAACCCGGGCAATGGCCCTGAACCAGGAATCAAATTGTGACCTCCTGGATCATTGGTCGACGCTAAGCACTGAGCCACCGGCCGGGCTCCTTTCCAATATTTTAGCATCCGATTATTGTCCTTTGAAGATCCCTTGGAGCCTTCAAAGCCAAATGTGTCTCTGTAAGACCATAACGGCTCTCCCCCCCCCCCCCATTTTTAAACACACATGAAACCGTTCTGCTTAAAAGACATTTTCAGCGATGGATACATTAGAAGCCTTTATCTGAGAAAAGCGGGTCATTGTGCGCGCACGCGTACGCGATGTCTTTCTGGCATCATAAGGGATGGGGTTGCCTAGCAGGCGGCATCGGTCCGCCTTAGCACTTCCAACAAAGGGTGTCGGGAGAACCAAGGCCTGAAATATGACTTGTCAAAACCAATGAAATAGCCCTAGCCCAAAAAGCAGGACGTAGCTGGCGAGGCTCACTGTTGCGAGACACCTGGCCAAGAAGGGGTGGGAGAAAGGGGACCCGGGGGGGGGGGGGGAAGGGGGGAGGGGGAAGGGGCGAGTCCCAGGAGAAGCGAGGAGTTTGGGGACCGAAGGATGGTGGAGAAGATGGGGATTACCAGCTGATTTCAGACGCCCGCAAACAAAGAGGTGGGGGCCCCCCCGACTGTGATCCCAGGAAGAATCCCAACACGAGACACTAATTGCAGAGGTTTGTTTTGACAGCTCACATCTGCCCTCTGTGCCTGTTGCCGTGTTTGTTTGAAAAAACAGTGGTTGCTGCCGGAAAGCTGTCTCTGTCCAATGGCATGACTTGGCAGCTGCACAGCCAAGAGCCCGAAGCACTGGGGTACGGCTCTACCTTTCTGAAATGCAGGCTTTCAGAAAACAACTCCAAAGCCCAAAGCTGTTGCCCTAATTCTTATGTTCGCTTTCTTTTTTAAAAAATTATTATTTCATGGGTGGTTTCTTTAAAACATATTTTTTTATTGATTTCAGGGAAGAAGGGAGAGGGAGAGAGAGATAGAAACATCAATGATGAGAGAGAATCACTGATCGGCTGCCTCCTGCACGCCCCCTACTGGGGATTGAGCCTGCAACCTGGGCGTGTGCCCTTGGCCGGATTTGAACCTGGGACCCCTCAGTCTGCAGGCCGATGCTCTATCTACTGAGCCAAACCAGCTAGGGCTATTTCATTGGTTTTGAAAAGCACCTCAAGCTCATCTTAATAATTTAAAGTCATATTTCAAAGTACCAAAAAATAAAAAATAAAATAAAACAACAAGAAAGAAAGAAAATCAATTCAAAGCCCATCTTTTAGAAAGTTAAATGATTGCTTTCCAAGATTTCATCTCTCAAAACACCCTCAGCTTACTTTATTTCAAGACGCTATCTCCGTTGTGTTTTCAATTTAAATTTTATTCTAATGCCTTTGCAGACCCTTCCCGCTGCCTACACACTCGGGGGCGTGAGCACTTTTCCATAAGACATTATCCTTTTATAAAAATGTTTTCCTGGCCCGGCTGGCGTGGCTCAGTGGTTGAGTGTCGACCTATGAACCAGGAGGTCATGGTTCGATTCCCTCTCAGGGCACATGGCCTGATCGTGGCCTCGGTCCCCAGCATGGGGCAGTACAGGAGGCAGCCGATCAATGATTCTCTCTCATCAGTGATGTTTCCACGTCTCTCTCCCACTCCCTTCCTCTCTGAAATCAATTAAAAAAAATCATAAAAATAAAAATGTTTTCCTGTTTGGCTACTCATGCACCAGGGGCAGCAGTGACTTCCTGGGTGAAAGGGGATGTGGATTCTCCAAGTTCATTAGCCCCAAGGGAGGTTCGAAGACTGCTGGAAATCATTCCTCTAGCCCCGTGGTCGGCAAACCGCGGCTCGCGAGCCACATGCGGCTCTTTGGCCCCTTGAGTGTGGATCTTCCACAAAATACCACGGCCTGGGCGAGTCTATTTTGAAGAAGTGGCGTTAGAAGAAGTTTAAGTTTAAAAAACTTGGCTCTCAAAAGAAATTTCTTTTTAAAAAATATATATATGTTTTATTGATTTTTTACAGAGAGGAAGGGAGAGAGATAGAAAGTTAGAAACATCGATGTTTACCCCTCACCATAAGTGGATCTATTGCCCTAACTGGTTTGGATCAATGGATAGAGCATCGGCCTGCGGACTGAGGGGTCCCAGGTTCGATTCTGGTCAAGGGCATGTACCTTGGTTGAGGGCACATCCCCAGTAGGGGCGTGTGCAGGAGGCAGCTGATCGATGTTTCTCTCTCATCGATGTTTCTAACTCTCTATCCCAATTCCTTCCTCTCTGTAAAATATCAATAAAATATATTAAAAAATAAAAAAATAATAAGTGGATCTATCACAGGGGGAAATGCTCAAATCTCCATGAGGACTAGGCCGAGTGTATAATATTGAGCGTGTCGCCTGTGACATTTAGCTGATGGGTAAAGGCTAGAGCAGTGGTCGGCAAACTCATTAGTCAACAGAGCCAAATATCAACAGGACAACGATTGAAATTTCTTTTGAGAGCCGAAACCGGTTTGGCTCAGTGGATAGAGGGTCGGCCTGTAGACTGAGGGGTCCCAGGTTCGATTCTGGTCAAGGGCATGTACCTTGGTTGCGGGCACATCCCCAGTAGGGGGTGTGCAGGAGGCAGCTGATCGATGTTTCTCTCTCATCGATGTTTCTAACTTTCTATCTCTCTCCCTTCCTCTCTGTAAAAAATCAATAAAATATATATATATTTTTTTTAAAAAGAAATTTCTTTTGAGAGCCAAGTTTTTTAAACTTAAACTTCTTCTAACGCCACTTCTTCAAAATAGACTCGCCCAGGCCGTGGTATTTTGTGGAAGATCCACACTCAAGGGGCCAAAGAGCCGCATGTGGCTCGCGAGCCGCGGTTTGCCGACCACGGGGCTAGAGGAATGATTTCCAGCAGTCTTCCGAACCTCCCTTGTATTACGTTTTGTTTTCTTCTGTTCTGAAGGTTTGACTTTTCTTGGCAAGAGGCAGGTGTGCACCGGATCAAAAGCTAGTGGGAGCCCTGGCTGGTTTGGCTCGGTGGATAGAGATCCGCCTGCAGACTGAAGGGTCCCTTGGGTTTGATTCTGGTCAAGGGCATGTGCCTGGGTTGCAGGCTCCATCCCCAGGAGGGGGTGTGCAGGAGGCAGCCTGATCCATGATTCTCTCATCACAGGCGTTTCTAGCTCTCTCTCCCTCTCCCTTCCTCTCTGAAATCAATACACACACACACACACACACACACACACACACACACATCTCCACCAACATTGCGACTTCAGGCCATAATCCAGGCATCCTTAAACTACGGCCCGCGGGCCACCTGCGGGTGTTTTTGCCATTTTGTTTTTTTTTACTTCAAAATAAGATAGGTGCAGTGTGCATAGGAATTTGTTCATAGTTTTTTTGTTAAACTATAGTCCGGCCCTCCAGCGGTCTGAGGGACAGGGAACTGGCCCTCTGTTTAAAAAGTCTGAGGACCCCTGCTAATCCTTCCAGCCACACTGAACCGTTTGCACCTCTGGGCTGTGGTCTTTAATGCCTCTCCGATGGAGTCTGAGGCTGGGTAGCCTCTACGAGCGCATGTGCAAGGTCTGCTCGCTAAGTGTCTTCTCACCCCCTAAGGACTTTTCTAGGCAATTTGCATTCCGTAATGAGAGAAATCAGCTGGAGAGGGCTTATTGTTCTGTAGAATGGAGAGGTGTGTGAAAATGCCCAGCCCTACAGATGGCTCCTGAGCGCGGACAGGCGCAAGGAGCATTTCATCTGAACCAATACAGCCACCAAAAGGGCTATTTTTAGAGGTGAATTCACAGTTTGCTTGGATCGCAGTAATTAGTAGGGTTTCTTTCAAGATGGATGCAGGCGTTATTTGAACTCCTGGCTGGAGAGTGACTTCATGAGACTGGAAGGAAATTCCCCCCCTTGCACCATCTCTTTGAAACGGTGAACTGTGATACGTCTATAATGCCACCAAGCTGACTATTAAATAACTCAGAAGACAAATCAAGGCACTCAGAGCCATCGCTGCTGTGTGTCAGCTTCTCATTCGTGGCAGTAATCTATAGATGAAAGCCGAGCTGAAAAAGCCGGGAATTAAGACAGAAAGCCTTTGAAAGATCATCTTTGAAAGGAAACCACGTGTTCTTCAAAATGCATATCAACGAACAATAAAATCTTGGCAAAGCTTCCAGATCATGACAATTCACAAACTCAGCTTGAGTCTTGTACCATTCCTTCTTCAAGGTGAATATTTACTTCTAAATTTGACAGATAAGGTAGATGGCCTTAACCTGAATTGAATCCGGATGCTTTGGTCTGCAGGCCGACGCTCTAGCCACTGAGCCAAACTGGCTGGGGCAAGTCCTTTATTTTTTAAAATTTTGTTTCTTGGGTGTAAGGCTCCTTCCCTGATGTTGGTTTCTTCCCACTGTGCATTTCCCCCCTTTACACTTTCCCTGTTTACCAATATCTAGACTTCATTGAGCCCTGGTGGTGTGACTCAGTTGGGTGGACATCATTCCATGTCCCATTAGAGACATCAGTTAAGACAACATACACTTTGGTGTTTTGCCAATTTAGTCATAAATATTACATCCAAAATATATCACTATGGGGGTGGTAATCATTTTATGGCATTATATGTGTTTGTTTTTTAAATGTTTTTAATCCTCACCCAAGGATATTTTTCTATTGATTGTTAGAGAGAGTGGAAGGGAGGGGGAGAGACAGAGAGAGAAACATTGATGTTAAAGACACATTAATTGGTTGCCTCCTACACAAGCCCCTACCAGGGCCCAGGGCCAGGGAGGAGCCTGCAACTGAGGTACATACCCTTGACTGGAATCGAACTCAGGACCCTTTGGTCCACAGGCCAATGCTCTATCCACTGAGCCAAACTGGCTAGGGCTGGCATTATATGTTTTTAAATGTGTTCTTAGGTTTTCTAATCACAGACATGGATTCATTGTTCTCTAGTAAGCATTTGGGTTAGTTCTTTATTAAATTCAATGTGTTTTAGTCCTAACATTTCTCTGACGGTGTGCACGACCCATTTGCATTTACAGGGTTTAGAACTGAAATAGAGTTCAGCAAAAATAAAGATTTCTATTTTTCTTACTTTCAGGTATTCTTAGTTGAAAGCATGCATGGTTTTCTAAACTATTTTTGTCCCTGCCTTACCTCGTTTCTGTCCTGACCAAATAGAGTACATGGAAATTGCATGACCTTTTCCTTTGGAAACACTGAGAAAACACATACACATATACTTTGGGCCAGTTATTAAGCCTGACCCTACATAAGCCATATTATTTCTAAACAAATTCCTTAGCCCGCTGCCATCTGTATGTCACTCCAAGGCACACCTACCTGTAAGAGTTTCTATTTTCTATGCTTCAAATTACCCTGAAATTACAGTGTACACAATGGATTATCAGATGGAAGCACTGAAACAGAGATGAAATACCTTTCATATTTTCCAAATCTGATGAGCCAAGAATTTGTTCTCTGCTCTTAAATCTGTCATTTCTCTCAGATTAAACAGCTGAATTGAGACATCTGGGAAGAAAATGATGCGATTTATTTCCAGTAAAGGTGATTCCTGTTCTGACAACCTTGGCCAAAAGAGCAGACACCATCTCAAGTGCTCTTTGGCTAAACAATCCCCCCGCCCCCCAATGTACTTTTATTGATTTCAGAGAGGAAGGGAGAGGGAGAGAGAGAGATAGAAACATCAATGGTGAGAGAGAATCATTGACTGGCTGCCTCCTGCATGGCCCCAACTGGGGATCGAGTCCTCAGCCTAGGCATGTGCCCTTGACTGGAATTGAACCCAGGACCCTTCAGTCCAAAGGCCGATGCTCTATCCACTGGGCTATACCAGCTGGGACTAAACAATTCTAAATGGTCCCTTCTTTTCAAAACTGCTCTTCCCCTCTGAGTTTTGGGGGTCATCAAGGAACTTTAAGGACCCATTTGTTTGTAGTTGCTGTTGTGTTTCACTTAAACAGACAATATTCTTTTCTACTAGAAAATTTCTACCACTCCTTTACGACAGAGGAAAGTATTTAAGCATTAATACTCAAGAACTGAGAGACTGCCTGGCAGGCGTGGCTCAGTGGTTCAGCGTCAACCTATGAACCAGGAGGTCATGGTTCGATTCCCAGTCAGGGCACATGCCCGGGTTGCAGGCTCGATCCCCAGTATGGGGTGTGCAGGAGGCAGCCGATCAATGATTCTCTAAAAATGACAACTTAGTCATGCATACCAACTAGAGTGAATTATCTCCTGATTTCCCATTTTTACTAATTTTTCTCTTATTCTATCAACATTAAAACAAATTTGTATTACCTATCATCAGATTTTGGGATGAATAAGGGCACGGTAGGTACCTTTGGCATATACCTCATAATCCTCAATTCAGCTCTGTGAGGTGGGCATGGTTACTTACATATCACAGTATTTAAGGAAATAATGCAGAACATTTCTCAAAGTTTCATGTAGAGAGATCCTCAGTTCAATATTGGAAATAATTCAAAGCTCCGATAATAGGAGGGTTTTAATAAACTACGTTACAAGGGAACTTACGCAGCGATTAAAAGGATGTTTGCAGAGAGCTGCCACCAACGCGAGGCAAGAAATACTGTTAATTCATTAATAGAGAAACAAACCAACATATATATCAACACAATTGTCCCAGTCAGGCCAATACACACAGAAAACAAATAGATGGCACTTGATTGTTATTTGAGGTGATGTCTAGGTCAGTGGCCCCCAATCTCTCTTTGGCCATGCCCCACCTAAGCATCTCTAACATCCTGATGGCTCGCCCCGCCCAACACTGAGACATATAATTCTTATTATTCAAAAAGTGAGCTCCTATTCACATGGAGGAAGCCTCAAAGGCCATGAACTTGGTCTAAACAAGCTTCCAAAGAACATGGCATCCATGAGAGAGAAAGATAAAAGAACGAAAGGACGGTGGAAGTACTGAGGAAGAAATCACTAAGAAATGGTTAAAAAATAATAATAACATGAAGTGACATGAAAAAATAGCAGATAAAGTTTCAAAACATGTAACAGAGAACTGAAATGCATAAATATGTCATAATATATGTTTATAGACTGTATATGAGGCCCCTAGACCCAGAAGAAATGCAAAAAAAATCACTGTTAATAACTCATTCTCGAATTGCCCCCCTTAAACATCAAATTGCCCCCCTGTGGGGCGTGTGCCCCATTATTGGGAACCACTGGTCTAGTCCATTTCTGATGTTTCTAAGGTTTTTTTTCGGTTTCGTAAAATTTTCCCATCACATTTGTCCTATCTAATAAAAGTGTAGTATGCAAATTGTCCCCTTGACCGGGAGGCTGTCCCGGAGTTCGACCAGGGGGCGTGGCCAGCAGCCACTAGGGACCCTACCAGTGCACGCATTTCATGCACCGGGTCTCTAGCTTTTTAAATAAAATCGGTACCAACAGAATTTCTATCGCCTTTTCCACAAAGAACTGCTGCGTTTCCCAAGATTCTATCCGATTCAGACACCTGGCGCCAGTCGGGAGGGGGGGAGCGGGGGAGCGGCCAGGGCCAGGGCTGTGGGTCAGTCCCAGATCCTGTGGCAACACCAGCCAATTCTGTGATGCTCCCTGGCACATCAGCAGCAGCAGATTGATTTTAGAGTTTTATCGACTCTCCTTCTGAGACACTGCCAGGCAGGCCGCAAGCCCTTTCTCCGAGCCCCCGGCCCCCCTGCCCTTCACTCCCGGCTGTGATCGAGCTATGGAGATTTTCTCACGTGACGCGTGGTCCCGTGGGGGAGGGAAGAGTCTAGGTCCAGCTGTTGGCCGTTTCTCCAGCTTTTGCAAAGCTTCATGGCTTCTGTGAACATGTAATCCTGCAGGCGTGAACCTCTTGGACACGGAGTCTTCCTCAGATTCCACTTTTATGAGGTCCCTGAAGTAGTCAGATTCATAGAGAGAGAAAGCAGGGTGGTGGTGGCCACGGGCAGGGAGGAGGGCGAAATGGGAATTCGTGGTTGAATGGGTACAAAGTTTCAGTTTTGAGAGCTGATAAGAATTCTGGCGACAGAATGCACAACCGTGTAAATGTGCTTAATAGTATTTTATTGATTGATTGACTTGAGAGAGAGAGGAAGGGATACATATATATATATTTGTTGTTCCACTGATGTGTGCATCCATTCCTTGATTCTTGTATGTGCCCTGACCGGGAATCAAACCCACAACCTTGGTGTATGGAGATATTGAGATGATGCTCTAACCAACTGAACTACCTGGCCAGGGCAAGCTCAACTCTTCCTTTTATAAAAAAATATTTTTATGGCTTTCAGAGAGGAAGGGAGAGGGAGAGGGAGATAGAAATACCAATGACGAGAGAGAATCATGGGTCAGCTGCCTCTTGCACGCCCCACACTGGGGATCAAGCCCACAACCCGGGCATGTGCCCTGGCTGGGAATCGAACCATGACCTCCTGGTTCATAGGTCAAGGCTCAACCACTGAGTCACGCTGGCCGGGCCAACCTCAACTCTTTAAATGTTTTATTTAGCCTTTGGGGACCAGGTTTTACAAAGGTCCCTTTTGGTGTCACACTCTGTCAGGAGTCAAATGGCTTTTGACATTGGTGAGCAATGATTACTTTTGTCAAAAATGATGCCCGCTGCTGAGAATTACATATATTGGGTGACACATAGCCACTTCTAATGAAAATCAAACCACCTTCAGGGAGCCCAGCCGATGTGGCTCAGTGGTTGAACGCTGACCTATGAACCAGGAGGTCACGGTTCCATTCCCACTCAGGGCACATGCCTGGGTTGCAGGCCCAATCCCCAGTGTGGGGCGAGCAGGAGGCAGCCGATCCATGATTCTCTATCATCATTGATGTTTCTCTCTCTCTCCCCGCCCCCTTCCTCTCTGCAATCAATAAAAATATATTTTAAAAAAAGAAAATAAAAAACTACCTTCAGGGGAAAAGCAAGTCTCCTCTCAAACCATCAGAATTTTGCCAGGCAAAGAACCTATTGCGTGAAGGGGCCCAATATTCTGGAAAATGCCTTGTTGCCTGGCGGAGGGCTGTGATAATTCACTGTCACGTTTCAGCGGCGAATGGGGCCTGCGATACTTTATAATCCTTAGGCATTCCAGAACCCCGGCTCTCCGCAGCTTCGACCCCAGGCATCCACTTCAGAAAGTTACATAAACAGCGGGCCAACCTCCGGTGGGGAGCATGTGGGCTCTGACCATGTTGGAACTCTCCGTATTAAGTCAGTTTAGCACTTTGATTAAAGAGTTTAATCAATCACCATCCTAAGCTGTTTATTAATCACTTTATCAAGGAGTTGATGCATTGCCGGTTTTAATAGAATCCATTTATTTTGATTTCTACCTACTTCATCTTTCCAAAGGGCTTTGCGAATCAGCTGTGATAAAAAAGGAGAGGGTAACGGGGGGGGGGGGGGGGGGGGGGGGGGGGGAGAGAGAGAGAGAGAGGGAGGGAGAGAGAGAGAGACAGAAAGTGGGGGAGTGGTTGCATCAAAAAACCAGCAACGAATCTCTAACTGAACCTCAATGTGCTTTATTATCAACGCCCCATAAAGACTTGGCCAATTTATTACAGGTTAAAAAAAAACAACAACAAAAACCAAAAACACTCCGGGAAGTGAGCGTTTGGGCGAACCCACACGGTTTAGCTCAGATAAACACAGGCCATTCGTTTGCTTTCACACCTGACACCCTCATGATATACGATCCTAATAAGATTAATCTCCACCGCCCTCCCTCCCCTCCCCCCTCCCTCTTTGTTCCAACTGATTGGAGATCCTCCACTTGCTTCTGGACAATTTCCCCACCTTGGCTTACAATTTGTGGTTTGAGTTAAAGCCCTGGTTCCCTCGCTACAGGAAAACAAAGATTTGTGGGAAGAAAGCATTTTGTTATGTGGCTTAAATTTTACTCAGAGGCTTTTACATCCCTTCTGCCTCCGGCATTCAAGGGAGTGAATCTTGGAAGGCATCCACGCAGCAAATCCATCAGGGCTCAGGATGGGTTTCTCCACCCTTCCTATGGGGCAGACCCTATACCATGCTCTCAACGCTTCTTCTATTCCCAACTAACTCTTCTAGGCCAATGCCAGGGATGGAGGGGGACGCTGGCGGTCTTTTGATTCTATTCTTACTGGTTTGGTTCATCCAGACGATAAATATGACCCAGATAAGCCCTTTAACTGAATATTCTCTCTCTCTCTCCCCAGTTAAAAAAGCCTCTAAAAATATCTTCCGCCTCCATAATTTTTCCCCAAGAGGACAATCATATCACGGGGATTTTACCTTTAAATATTAGTATCAGCCCTAGCTGGTGTGGCTCAGTGGATAGAGCGTCAGCCTACAGACTGAAGGGTCCCAGGTTTGATTCTGGTCAAGGGCACATGCCCGGTTTTCGGGCTTGATCCCCAGTAGGGGGTGTGCAGGAGGCAGCTGATCCATGATTCCTCTCTCATCATTGATGTTTCTATCTCTCTCTTCCCCTCTCCCTTCTCTGAAATCAATAAAAACAAATATTAAAAAATATATTAGTATCACAGGCAAGCGTTGGGAGTCTTTCTATGACAGTGTCTGTGGTATTTCCTCTATTCTGGTCCCCATCAATTTGACAACAGCCGTGAGCACTCTCATCCTTCGGGGCCCCTGTTGTCCCATAGAGTAGGCACTAGACACCTGTGGCTACGGAGCCCTGAGTTGAACTGTGGCAGATTGAAATTGAGATGTGATGGTATAGGGCTGTGGTCGGCAAACCGCGGCTCCCGAGCCACATGCGGCTCTTTGGCCCCTTGAGTGTGGCTCTTCCACAAAATACCACGGCCTGGGCGAGTCTATTTTGAAGAAGTGGTGTTAGAAGAAGTTTAAGTTTAAGAAATGTGGCTCTCAAAAGAAATTTCAATCGTTGTACTGTTGATATTTGGCTCTGTGGACGAATGAGATTGCCAACCACTGGTATAGAGGATGAAGGATGTTGATTTCATTTACCCCCCCCCGCCCCCCGAGAGTGGCTTTAGCACAGAGACACGCTCTACTGAGTAGACCGTGAAGTTTGTGCAAACATGTTGACGTCACCTTTTATTGTCCTCAAAAACGATGGGAACCTGGTGTTCTGCTGGCATTTACTGAGCTGAGCTTGGTGGCCAGGGTACAGATAAACAGAGCTCTCGGTGGTCTGTAGTCCAGTTGAGGAGAGAGAGAGAGAGAGAGAGAGAGAGAGAGAGAGAGAGAGAGAGAGAGAGAGACTGAGGTGGAGCTGAGACTGGCCAGAAGGCAGGAGGGGAGTGGGGGATGAGGGGCCCCCAAAGGATTGCCAAAATATAAGGCCGCCCATGGATGTGGGAGTCAAGTCTGGAGGAGCCACAAAGGTATATCCGTTGGATATACACTGAGTGGCCAGATTATTATGATCTCTGAACGCATAATAATTTGGCCACTCAGTGTGTATATATATTAGAGGCCCGGTGCATGAATTCGTGGATGGGTGGGGTCCGTCCAGCCTGGCCAGGGGGAGGGGACATGGGCGGTTGGCCGGCCTGCCTGCTGGTCGAACTCCTGGTCGAGGGGACAATTTGCATATTAGCCTTTTATTACAGAGGATATACACTGAGTGGCCAGATTATTATGCTTTCAGAGATCATCATAATCTGGCCACTCAGGGTACATCTTTTGTATAGAGGAGGAGGAGGAATTCAGACTTGAGTCTGGAGGTAAAGAGGTTTTGAAATCTTTTAAGGTCGCAAGCAAGGTAGGAGTTGCAGAATAAAAAAACACTTTGCTTTGGAAATGGTATAAAGAAGGTTAACCAAGTAGCAGATATTTCCGAGCGCTTTCTATGGGCCTGGCGCTGGTAGACCAGCTCTCTCTGCCTATGAGACGACTCTCTTGTGTTCCTTCCATAGCCGTGGGACTGAAGCACAAAGGGTTTCCATAATCCAGCTCACAGGCCTTGGGAATAACAACCATGACCTATGTGAGACTCCCAGCAAACAATTATGACAGCGACCAATGATTATGGGATATTGTGTGTGTGTGTGTGTGTGTGTGTGTGTGTGTGTGTGTGTGTGTGTCTCCTTCAAAGAGAAATGAGGTGCTATGGTGCCGGGGTTCTTGTTCCAGCATTAAGAAGGGTTCAGCAAACTGGAGAAAGGCTGTGTGTAGATTAAGTAGGAGTCCAAAGACAAAAGATAATTTTGAGAGGCATTGGGGGTCAGAGGAGCCTAGCTAAAGGAGCTAAGTTCTCTTTGTCTCAGGGCCCTTGCTTTTTATTAACACAATTTGTCCTAAGGCAAGGTGGAGATAATACACTTCAAAGGGTAGGGTTCTGTACAGAAGCATTGTCAGAATGGGGAATAGCCTATGGCTGTTCAGGTGTTTGGCCAACAGGAGGCAATAACATGTAGATTAAGATGCCCTGAGCTGTCTGGCCGCAAACAATCATCCTATTCAGGTTTGGGGGAAATGCCTTTTAGCCATCCCAGCAGGTGACAACATATGTGACTCAGCCCTTGTTGAGTCCCCAAGTTCCATTAACCTTTTGATGAAACTCTTGCAATTATGACATGCTGGAACTGGCTCCCGCACTATGGAGTCACCACCCTCCCCACAAAGATCTCACTATGCCCACGTGGTAGAGAAGGGATGGCCACCCAGGCCCGTGTCTCTGCAAAGCTGGCTCATGCATTATCTCCCCCGACCTGCCCGAGCACGAGCCATGGAAGGCCTCTGGGCCTCATTCTGCTGCCCTACAAGCTGAAGGTGTTGACCAACATCTACTGCCAGGTCTGTCCCCATGGACACTCTTCCACGCACTCTTTGCAAGCTCCCAGTTGCAAGAGGAGAGGCTGGCCAAGGAGGAGCCTAGCTAAAGGAGCTACCGTATTTTCCGGGGCATAAGAACACTGGGCGTATAAGATTTTCCTGGGTTAAAAAGTCGTCTTATACTCTGGAAAATACGGTATATCTAATTTCTTTTGCCCAGCACAATATAATCTATAGTCTCCATGTGATATACCGTATTTTCTGGCATATAAGACGACTTTTTAACCCAGGAAAATCTTATATGCCCAGTCGTCAGGACCCTTGCTTTTAATTAACACAATTTGTCCTAAGGCAATGTGGAGATAATACACGTCAAAGGGTAGGGTTTCGTACAGAAGCATTGTCAGAATGGGGAATAGCCATGTGCTGGTGGCCAAGGAGAAAAAGGGGAGCCCAGTCCAAAACGTCAGCCGCCATCTCACCTTCCCAGCCCCTGCAACCTTGACTGTGACCCTCTGAGCCAGGAGTCGAGGCATGACTATGCCCTCCCCCCGGCTGCTCCTTCCCTTCTTTGCGTGGCTCTCGCATCACAGGTGGCAGCGGGGGACTGCCTCTCAGCTCTCCTGTCACCCAGGCCCTGGCTCTGCAGAGCTGGGTCATCCCTCTTCCCACAGCAAATTCTCTTCCAACTGGCACGGCACGGTTAAAGGGGCCTCGGAACAGCAACTCCAAAAATATTAATTAGGGCTGAAGGGGCGGCCCAGCAGCCAGGTTCCTGGCTCCCCGGGCGAGGGATCGGTGGCCCAGCTGTGACAGCCACTTCCAGGCCATGGTCCATTGTAAGGGAATGCCCATCCAGCTGCATTGTGGGAGATCCAAAAATGCTAATTAAGTGGGGGACACAGATGTAACACAGCAGCTTGTGGGCGGTCTCCCTAGGAACCAGGGGCTGTGAGTCTGAGTCTGGTGTGATGGCTTTTCTTTTCGTTTTCTAGTCTGCATTCAGGGTGCCCGCCTGCTCAGTTTCCCCCTCGCTCCTGACTTTCTTTTTCTTTCAAATGATTTCAGAGAGGAAGGGGAGAGGAGAGAGAGAGAGAGAGAAACATCAATAATGAGAGAGAATCATGGATCGGCCGCCTCCTGCATGCCCCCTTCTGGGGATCGAGCCAGCAACCCGGGCATGTGCCCTGACCAGGAATCGAACCAAGGACCCTTCAGTCCCCAGGCGAATGCTCTATCCACTGAGCCAAACTGGCTAGGGCGTGCCTGACTTCATGTTGCTTTCATGTTTCAAGCTACCTGGAAACAGATCAGTGTTTGAATACATAGGGAAGGCGAGTGGGCACCTCTAAGACAAATGGGTTTTCTAGAATTAAGTGAAGACAGAGTGCTTTGGTCAGTAAAGTAAATGTGAGGGGAGAAGTAGGCTGGTGTGTTCCGAGTTTCTCCACGTGTAAGGCAGTTGAAAATACGGACCTGCGTTTGGAGGAGAGGTTGAGACTGAAAGAAAGGACAGGGCAGTCATTTCAAGGACAGACTACAGAGGAGAACAAAGAGAACAGGTGGAGGGTCAAGGCCAAAAGGTGAAGAGAGTTTGGGAAACGCTTTTCTACCTTTTAAAGTCATTGGATTCAATGCTCAGCACCAGACACCCTATTTGAGAGTACACAAATCTATTTTTTTCAGCTTAGTATTGCTTTAAAAAAAAATCAATATGTGTATGTGTGTGTGTGTGTGTGTGTGTGTGCGTGTGTGTATTGATTTTAGAGAGACAGGAAAGGAGAGAAAGACATCACTCTCCATCGGCTGCCTCCTGAACTCCCCCCTACTGGGGATCAAGCCCTCACCCCTGCATTTGCTGGGGAATTGAACCTGTGACCTTTTGGTGCCCAGAGCTATGCTCAACCACTGAGCCTCCCGGCCAGGGCTCAGCTTAATATGGCTCTTTACAGCTTATTCACTCACAAATAACAGACTCAGGCCCCTCTACACGAAGGATAGCACGTTCAGATCTCATACAGCAGCTCTTAGATCAAGAGAAGATTCCACTCCCTGGAACTATTTTCTCTCTCTCTCTCTCTCTCTCTCACTAGCTCTGCCCGGTAACTATTCCGATTATGCATTGAAATGAAAGGATAGTCACAAAAGGGTTCCCTGACACATTTCAAGGCCTTGAGGGATGAGAATATGCCGCCGTCAGTGTGATATGTAAAGTGCCTGTCTCCGGGTGGCCGCGCGTGTGAAGGTGTGTACGGCCGGGCGCCGTGGAGCCTTTGTAACGGGCTTCAAAGTCCTCACGCGCGGCTCAAAGGCCCGTGGGAGCCCCGGCATCTTCCTCCTCTTCGCTGAGACTGGAGAGCCGGAGTGCTTTCTTTGATAGTTGAGTTGGGGTTTCAAAATGTTGGTTCTGCTAATGCACTCTCCCGCATGGAGTTCCCACTCCCATCAGCTCACAGGAAGAACAGAAATGCAGGACTCCATTTGCGTGAATATTAAGACGGGAAGTTGGCTTTTGCTGCTTCCTGAAGGCCACCGAGGAAATGATGGCGTGGTCGGCGTGGTCGGCGTGGCTGAGACGGTGAGAATGTAAATAGCTAATAGTAGTGAGTGTCTCCTATTATGCAGAGCAATGGGTATGAATTAACTTTTGCAGCCCCCATAGGCATCCTATGGAGCTGGTACTCTTATGGCACCCATTTAATAGATGAGGAAACTGACACTTACATTAATTAAGTGTGGTGCTCTGGCCCGGCTGGTGAGGCTCAGCGTTTGAGCATCAACCTATGAACCAGGAGGTCACGGTTGGATTCCCCATCAGGGCACCTGCCGGGGTTGCAGGCTTGATCCCCAGTGTGAGGCGTGCATGAGGCAGCCCATCAATGATTGTCTTTCCTTATTGATGTTTCTATCTTTCTCTCCCTCTCCCTTCCTCTCTGAAATCAACAAAAATATATATTTTTAAAAAGTGCAGTGCTCTATGTGCTAAGGCAGTGGTAAGTAAATAATCTATTTTGACTTGATGAGTAGGTGTTGATAAGAAGCAAAGACATAGGCCTTCCAAAGATACTAACAAAGAGAAGTGCAATGTCACAGATGGGATGAGTAAATGGTAACTTGCCACAGATACCAAGACCAAGAGACTGGTAGCCGGACTTGCATTTCTATCCTATCTAATAATAGAGTAACATGTAAATTACCATCACTCCGCTACGCCCATGATTGGGCGGCGGGAGGCTGGGGGGCAGGACTTGGGGTGGCTTATCCGGGCCATTGAGAGGCACAGATCCGCTGCCACTGAGGGGGGCTACCCTGCTGTTGAGAGGCACAGGGGGCAGGACTCCCACCCCCTGTGCCTCTCAACGGCCAGATCCGCGGCCGCTGAAGGGGCCTGCTGCGGACACTCAGCTGCGCCTCTCAACGGCAGGGTAGCCAGGTGTCCGCGGCAGCCCCGCTCAGTGGCCGTTGAGAGGCACAGGGGGTGGGAGTCCCGCCCCCTGTGCCTCTCAACAGCAGGGTAGCACCCCTCAGCAGCTGCGGACCATCAAAAGTGGGGGAGCTGGGTGCCTGTCTGCTCTGGCACCAGGCCTTTCAGAAGCCTCCGCCGATCCAGAGGCTTCTGAAAGGCCTGGTGCACCAGCAGACAGGCACCCAGTTCCACCGCGAAAAGCGAAAGTGTGTAGGGGACCCTACACGTGCATGATTCAATCATGCACTGGGCTTCTAGTCTATATATATAAAAGCCTAAGCAACCGGCCAGTAGTGATGACATGCACTGACCACCAGGGGGCAGACGCTCAATGCAGGAGGGGAAACCACAGGCATGGAAACATGGAACAGATGGATGAATCTCAGCGGGAAGTGGGGAAGGGATAGGGCAAGAAGGGATTAACCAAAGATCTTACATGTGTACTAGAGGCCAGGTGCATGGGTTCATGCACCTGTGGGGCCCCTCAGCCTGGCCTGCGCCCTCTTGCAATCTGGGACCCCTCAGGGAATGTTGGAGATGGGGGGTTGCCCCAGCCGGTTTGGCTCAGTAGATAGAGGGTCAGCCTGTGGACCAAAGGGTCCCAGGTTCAATTCTGGTCAAGGGCACTTACTATGGTTGCAGGTTCCTTCCAGGCCTGGGCCCTGGTCAGGGGATGAGCAGGAGGCAACCAATCGATGTGTTTCTCTCACATGGATATTTCTTTCTGTCTTTCCTTCTCTCTTTTACTCTCTCTAAAAATCAATGGCAAAATATCCTTGGGTGAGGATTTAAAAAAAAAAAAAAGATGGTGGGTTAAGGGTTGGAAGTAAAAAAAAAAAAAAAGTCATTATAAATTCAGAAAAGAAATTCTGACATTTACAATTTTGTTACTGAGCTCTGCAGGAGCAAGTGATAATGATTTAAATCCAACGCAGTGGAATGTATACAACACAATTCAAAAACTGTTGCGGAAAGCTTGGCAAATCCACAGTAATTATATTTTAAGGAGTATTTGTAAACTTTTGTAATTACCTCAACAAAGACAAGTAAAAGACACATGAGCCATATTATGATGGAAAAGCAGGTGTACCGTGGAAATAAGAAAACCATTTGGAAAGTGTCTTAACATCCTCAGAGGAATTCTCTACACGAGAGACATAGCCTCAACTCCGGGCAATATTTTAGCTCTCTTGTGTTTTGCACAATTTTCCAAAAAAAAACAAATTGAATTTCCAGAATTACAGTATTTGTTTCCCCGAGGATTCCTTGGAGGGGATTAGGGTCTACAGTGGAAGGTGGCACATAAAAAAACAAAAAACAAAACAAAAAAGAAAGAAAAACAAAGCTTCATTGGTTTTTCTCTTCCATTTAGACTAAAAAAATAAAATAAAATAAAAGACTGACTATGGAACAGCTGTGAAGAACTGGTTGGCTATACATATATTTAGTCTGGGGATTTGAGACAACATTTTGGGTTGATAGAAACCCCTCAAAGTACGGGGACTTAATTTTCATTGGGGTCTTACCATTTCTGCTTCATTTTTTTCTGTCTGCCACTTTGTTTTTAACTGTTGCCTTATTTATCTTTATTTAATTTTAAAAATCAAGTCCAGTTGGTATGTGATATATATTTGTTATTGTCTTTATTGACTTTTTTGGAGAGAAGAAGGACAAGTGGGGGGAGAGAGAGAGAGAAACATTGATGTGAGAAATATCTATGGTTACCTCCCAACCAGGGATTGAACCTGCAACCCAGGCATGTGCCCTGATGGGAATGGAACCAGCCACCTTTCAGTGCACGGGATGACGCCCAACCAACTAAGCCACACCACCAAGGATGACATGTGATATCAATCCTAGTTTTAGGTGTATAGTGATTCAACATTTACATATAAACCTTACAATATGATCACCACATTAAATCTGGTATTCACCCTGCAAACTTATTACAGAACTAGTAGCCCATCGCGCGCTATCGCGCGCAGTAGGCTGCTCGCCACTTCTGCAGAAGCTGGCGGGAACCACAGCATGCCGCCGGGAGCCACGCTGCTTCTGTGGGAGGTGGGCCCGCCATCTCCTCTCCCAGCCTGCGCTCGGCCGCGGAAACTACAGACCAGCCCCCCTGTACCCCAGAGACCCTCCGTGGCCGGGGCTTTGCCACGGCGACGAAGCAAGCGTCTTGCCCCGGCCGCTCCATGCCCGCCGCCCAGAGGCCCTCCGTCGCTCTCAGCGGCAGCCTGCCCCAGGACTGGGGGACTCCGGCGAGGTTGAGGGGACTGGGCGCCGCCATCTTTGTGACAGAGTGACGGTTAATTTGCATATTACCCTTTTATTAGATAGGATAGGATCATGGACTATATTCCGCTTCATCTTTTTCACCCATCTTCTCCCTGTCCCCCATTGCCTCTGGCAACCATCAGCTTCTGTCTGCCATGTTTTACTAAGATCTTCTTATGTGCCAGCCTTGGACAAGGTACTGCAGATGGAATGATGGCAAGGAAAAGGTATCAGGAGGCAAATGTAGACAAATGGGGCTACAGTGGAACCAATGAGGAAGGCTAGACAATAAAATGGTACCATATGTCAACCACAGGGTGTGTTTGAGAATTTAGACAGAAGCAATCCATCCAACACGATAGGGATGGTATCCTATACCATAAAAGGCTAATATGCAAATTGTCCCCTCGACTGAGAGTTCAACCAGGGGGTGGGGCCGGCTGGGCAACTGCCCATGGCCCCTCCACCCAGCCGCCCCCGCCCCCGCCCCCGATTGCCCCCCCACACACACACACAGCACGATCGGGCTGGCTGGACCACACCTGTGCACGAATTCATGCACTGGGCCTCTAGTGTCAGATGAAGGGAATCTTTGGGTGTTTTTTTTTAAAAGAATATTTTTGTTGATTTCGGAGAGGAAGGGAGAGGGAGATAGAAACATCAGTGATGAGAGAGAATCATTGATCGGCTGCCTCCTGCACGCCCCACACTGGAGATCGAGCCTGCAGCCTGGGCATGTGCCCTGACCGGCAATCCAACTGTGACCTCCTGGTTCATAGGTTGACACTCAACCACTGAGCCTCACCAGCCAAACAGATCTAGGTTTAAATTGCGTACCATCCTTTGCATCAATCATTACATGTTACATGGGATGAGTCAAACATTTAGACTCAGTAGACTGACAATTGGGGTATTTCTATTTTAGCCATGCCCCCGCTGGAAACCAGAGTACCTGGGAAAAAAAAAACACGAAAAAAAACCCATACCAGAGAACTCTGGTATTATCTATGTGTCGGATAGAGAGTATATATTCACCCCTAGCTGGTTTGGCTCAGTGGATAGAGCATTGGCCTGTGGACTGAAGGGTCCCAGGTTCGATTCCGGTCAAGGGCACATGCCCGGGTTGTGGGCTCGATCCTCAGTGTGGGGCGTGCAGGAAGCAGCCGATCCATGATTCTCTCCCATCATTGCTGTTTCTATCTCTCTCTCCCTCTCCCTTCCTCTCTCTAAAATCAATAAAAATATATATTTTAAAAAGTATATATTTAGAAAAGAAATCATCAGAAAATTAGAGAAGCCCAGTCTCGATGGATAAAATTGTCTCGTCGCGTCTACTTTCGCTGAGACACCATTGCTTGGAGGACTCTCTCTGCGAAGCATTTAAAAGACAACGGGATCGGAGTCGAGTCGGCTTCTGTGTCTTTCCCCGGATTGATACGTGTGCCCTCCTCCATTTCAAATGAAAAGTCCTCAGACAATCCTAATCACATTGTCAGCCTCCCCGTCAGCCCCTGAAAGGGACTCCTTCACCTTTAAGGATGCATGTACAATAGTGATAGGCAAGCAGCTCAAAGACTCAATACCCCTTTTTCTTCTGCAAAGCAAGGCTGGGTTAGGGAAAAATCAATATGTTGCAAGGAGAGGTCAGGCGAGGAAAAGCGACAGGACACAGAACTGAGGGAACAATATCCTGCATGGCGGGTGTTTGAAGTTCCCTTTCCCCTGGTGCCGGCTCCGCTGCAAATATATTCCACCCTCGCCTCGCGCAGGCCGCATTCTTTGGCAAAAAAGTCATATTTTAAATATTTATCTATTCGGCAGCATCCTGATTGCCTATTATCTTGGCCCTATTGACTAACACTCCAAAGGCGTAGTAGGCTTTCAAGTCCATGTGCTGTGTGGAGTTGCCCGATTGTTTTTTTTTGTTGTTGTTGTTTTTTTGTTTTTGTGGGTTTTTTTTTCCCCCCTTGCGAGCCATGGGATTCGAACACACACACACACACACACACACACACACACACACACACACACACACACACACACGCATCTGCCTACCTTTTGGAACCGGCTCTCAATTTACTTTCTCAAGTGGGCCAGATGCACGCCTATAGCCCCCCCAGGGGTCAGGCCCGTCCCCCCCCCCCCCCCCCCCCCGATTCCCCCCAAGCTCCAGTCCTTAGTGCTTGGGTATAGCTTTAAAGTAGCCCATGAACCCTTTTCACGCTCGCCATCCATTTACCCACAATTAACAATCAGGCCGTCTTCCCTCCATTCAGGCGGCCATTCTCCGGGCCTCATTTTCCCCTGCCTCTCTCTTGATCTGCCATTGTGCGGGGAGCTGTTTGTGCCACCCCCAATCTGCCCCCCTCACCGGCCGCACAAGGACTAGGGGGTGGGGGGTGGGGTGGGGAGAAAGAGCACCCGCCATTCAGATGTTGAATAGCAAATTGCTCTTGAGTGTCCTTGCTCACCCCCTTCCTGTGCGCCGCCCCCCCCCCAAATCCCCACTTCTTTGGGAAGGACAAGGGGGGGGGGCACTGAAAGCAGCCTTCCATTCTGCTCAGGGCTCTTGAACACAAGCGTTTCACACCTGAAGCCTTTCACGGCGGCCCAGAAGGACCCCCTTCAAACCACTTAATTGCCAATTGCCTCGGCGCTCCTGTGCAAGTCCATTATGCCGCCAGCTTCAGGGCCGCCGCAAAGTATGCGAGGTTCCCTGAAAGCATCCTCCTCCTCCTCCCAGGATCGTGGCTTCCTTGTGAGCGGGCCCCGGCTGGCTCCCGTCGGAGGAATGCGAGGAGAAGCCTTCCAGCGTGATTCGAAAACGCAAGATGCCATTTTCCTTGTGTTCTTTGTCCCCCCAAAAGATCACAATAAAGCGTGGCCAGAGGTGCGCAAGAATGGGGTGATCACACACTTTGGCTGCCCCCCCCCCCCCCCCCCCGGGAGGGAGGGAGGGAGCTGGGGCGAGGCACGGGACGGGGCGAGAAGGCCCCAGGAGAGCGCTTCTGTCAGCATCCAGTCGCCTGCTATTT
The DNA here is from genome assembly GCA_025583905.1 of Ia io. Lineage (NCBI taxonomy): Eukaryota > Metazoa > Chordata > Mammalia > Chiroptera > Vespertilionidae > Ia > Ia io. The sequence continues at coordinate 24,837,029 of JAJQQW010000024.1, forward strand.
TTTTTTTTTTTCTGTTTTCCTTGACGTTGAAAAAAAAAATAAAATGAAAGGGTGTTCAGATTCTCAGAGTTAAGAGGCAGCAGCCTTGAAGTCCAGAGAAACCCACAATGAGATCTTCCCCAAGAAGAGCGCGTTCACGTTGAATGCAAGGAAGCCGAAAGCGTCTTCGCTGGAGAACTCTTTCATACTTGCGGGCGTGGAGACGGATATTTTTCTAAGGACTCGGCCCACTCCGAACCCCCCCGTTTTCACTACAATTAGCAACAAGGCAATCAATCTGATGGAGAACCGCACTTGGGAAGCATCTGAGGGAGGCATACCATAGTCTTGGAGCAACAACAGAGGGCTTCTCAGGGTTAGGGGAGAGTCCAGTAATAAAATATGAGAAAGACAGTAATAAAATATGATCTCCAGTCAGAGAGCCACCAAGCTTGATGGTGGAGGCCAGGGGTCCATTTGTCAGGAGAGCTCAAAGTCCCTTCTTTTTTTAATATATTTTTTATTGATTTCATAGAAGAAGGGAGAGCGAGAGAGAGAGAGAGAGAAACATCAATGATGAGAGAGAATCATTGATCCGTGGCCTCCTGCACGCCCCCTACTGGGGATGGAGCCCGCAGCCTGCCCATGTGCGCTGACCAGGAATCAAACCGTGACCTCCCGGTTCATAGGTCGACGCTCAACCACTGAGCCACACTGGCCAGGAAAGGTCCATTCTTTTTATAGCACACTCTGGATTCTTGGGCTCCCACGGTTGTTCCCCAGCACTTCAAACCACAGATCTGACCCTGGAGGAGTATCAATTACTTGGGAGCACGTCTTCCACTTTCCAGCTTGGCGTGTGTTTTGCAAAATGGATCTCTGTGCCTGCGCTTGGAAAGTTTGCCACTGAACACGACCCTTTTGAACTGGGGCCCCCCGTAGAATTCAGTGTTCTGAGGGAGGAGGCGTATAGTCTAGGGAGACAGGTCAAAGTTGGCTTCGATTTTGAGCCCAAACTCAGTTCTGAGTGTGGTGATGGGAGTCCGCCTTCCTTATCACACGCAAACTTCCTGTTGCCAAGCGATGGGCAGATGTCCTTTGGTTGGGAGTCTGCTTTGTATGTTCTAGGCCCGTGGTCGGCAAACTGCGGCTCGTGAGCCACATGCGGCTCTTTGGCCTCTTGAGTGTGGCTCTTCCACAAAATACCACGGCCTGGGCGCGTCTATTTTGAAGAAGTGGCGTTAGAAGAAGTTTAAGTTTAAAAAATTTGGCTCTCAAAAGAAATTTCAATCGTTGTACTGTTGGTATTTGGCTCTGTTGACTAATGAGTTTGCCGACCACTGTTCTACGAGGAAAGCCCTGAGATAAACCACATACACTAAGTGGCCAGATTATTATGACCTCTGAACACATAATAATCTGGCCACTCAGTGTGTGTGTGTGTGTGTGTATTAGAGGCCCGGTGCATGAATTCGTGCATGTGCATGGATGGGGTCCAGCCAGCCTGGCCAGGGGGAGGGGACATGGATGGTTGGCCGGCCTGCCTGCTGGTTGAACTCCTGGCAGAGGGGACAATTTGCATATTAGCCTTTTATTACATAGGCTATACACTGAGTGGCCAGATTATTATGCGTTCAGAGATCATAATAATCTGGCCACTCAGTGTAAGCATGAATGCATGTTTAATTACATTGTATTTAATTAAGCATCGTCAGTACATCTGTCTCTTTGGATACACGGTGATCGTTGAAGATGAGGACACCATCATATATGCACCTGCCTGTGGCCATGTCTGTGCAACCGTTGCCACGCAATATGTGTTTGTCCCATGGGTGTGTTTTCAATGGATGTTCTTGGTGAATCAAACCTGTTTCACAATCATCTAAGTCTTCAGGTCCAGCTCTTTGGAAGAGGAAAGCATGAAGCAGTGAGACAATGCACAGGTAGTCATTTTGGGGGGGTGCTCATGGTGTCACCCCACTTCTTGACACCGCAGGGGGAGTTTAATTGCTTAGGGAACAACCGTAGGCTTCTCACATGCAATTTCTTCTTCCCTTTGTCTTTACTTTATTCCCCTTACTCCAGCTTCCTGGCATTTTTGGAAAGAAGTGAGCAATTTCTCTTAAGGAATGGTCTTTATATAATTGCTTTAGCAACAAAACACCTTTTATTCTTGGGCAAACAATCCATTTCCCAAGAGAATCTTGCTATCTCTTGGCCAACACATTGAATATGGCAGCTTCTTTCGCCACTGTCCCTTCACACAGTGTGCCAAACCTTTTTTGCCACTGACCTGGCAACATTTATTGACAGAAAGAGTGGCAGATTTGATCAAAGCCTTGCCAATACCTCCTGGTGGCAGAATTGTAATCTTGCATTATCCGGCGTTCCTCTGACCATTTCCCAAAGGGTACAAAAAGGGACTTTTCTTTTCTTTTTTTTAATGTATTTGTATTGATTTCAGAGAGGATGGGAGTGGGGAAGAGAGAAACATCAATGATGACAGAGAATCATTGATCGGCTGCTTCCTGCACGCCGCCTCCTGGGGATTGAGCCCACAACCCGGGCATGTGCCCTGACTGGGAATGGAATCGTGACCTCCTGGTTCATAGGTTGATGCTCAAACACTGAGCCACACCGGCCGGGCAGTTTTCTTTTTCTTGAAATAACAACTCTCCATGGGCAGAAAGAAGGGTCACACTGCTGGGAATTTGTAAACCAGGAAGTTTAAATCTGTATAATTGTTTGACTATCTTTCTGCAGCCCAACCAAACTGGCTCAAAGATGTCTAGATTACAAGATGCGTTCACAAAGTGTTGGTTTGGAGCAATGCTTGGAATTTTAGCTATCAGAAAGAAGTGGCCTTAATGTTTTTGTGTGCCTTCTGAATCCAGCCCTGTATATGTGTTATATCATTTCGTTCTCCCCTATGTGTGTTATTTAATTTACTAGAGGCCCGGTGCATGGATTCATGCATCAGTGGTGTCCCTCAGCCTGGCCTGTGGGGATTGGGCCCAAACCAGCTCTCTGCTATCCCCTGAGGGGTCCCGGATTGTAAGAGAGCACAGGCCAAGCTGAGGGACCCCACCAGTGCATGATCGGGGCCAGAGAGGGACCACAGGAGGGCTCTAGGGCGTGTCCTGCCTGTCTGTCTCATCCAGTCCCAATTGGCCGGACCCTAGCTGCTAGCTAACCTACCTGTCTGCTCCCTGGTGGTCAGTGCATGTCACAGTGACTGGTCAAACGGTCGAACCATCAGACACTTAGCATATTAGGGTTTTATTATATAGGATTATTAATGATTGCCCTGGTAGGAAGCTGTCATTGACCTGAATTTACAGAGGAGGAAACTGAGGCAATCATGTTTACAGAGCTAGAGAAAGGCCATCTTTTCTCTCATTCCCTCAAGCACAAGTGCTGTCCACTCAACAGGAGCCCCAGGAAACTGTGGGTGATAGTACTCTATGCCAGTGTCAAGTTCAACAAGGTGATATCCTATATAATAAAAGCATAGTATGAAAATTGTCCCCATCCACCGGAGTTCTTCCAGGAGTTCGACCAGGGGGTGGGTGGACCAGGAGAAGGGAGGGAGGCCCTGGCTTGCAACCGCAGGCAGCCATTAGGGACCCTACTGGTGCATGAATTTTGTGCACTGGGCCTCTAGTCTCCATATAAGCGATACTATAATGGAGATAAGACATGTGGGAAGTCCACACATCCCCACCTAAATAACATGAGAGAGCTTTCCCAATGTGACCGTGAAATTCATCTGCCTGAGACTAAAAGAAGGTAATTTGAGTGGGGTGGGATGGGAGGTCGGAGTGGATCTAGAATAGAATATACAAGGAAGGACTGTTTCTAGATTCACTTTGTATTTAGTAAAACCTGCATTGATATTGAACTTCAGCCTGTGGTCACTGCTTTGAATATTGATATGGTGTAAGCGCCATTCTTTGTTCTCATATCATCAGCATTAACCTTTTGCACTCGGATGTCGAGATTAAAATTACTCTTTGAATGTATCAATAATTTGGAATATTAAAAAATCCAAATAAATAAGTTTGTATGAAAAGAAACTCCAGTTTTTTATCCTACTGCCGCACTTTGTAAAATCTGGGGTATTTAAAAAATTAAATCCCGAGTAGAATAAAGGAATGGAGAAAAAAGCAAGCGAGTGCAAAGGGTTAAAATAACAACTAGCGGCCCAATGTACAAAATTCGTGCAAGGGGCTTGGCCCTCACACCCCTGGCTTCGTCCGGAAGGTCGTCTGGAAGGTCGTTCGGCTGTCCGGTCTAATTAGCATATTATACTTTTATTATTATAGATAGCAACAAGAACAGTAACAATGATAACACTAGTTAACGTCCATTAACCAGTTAAAATGCACTGATATTCTATATGGATTAACGCAGTGGTTGGCAAACTCTTTAGTCAGCAGAGCGGCAAACTGCGGCTCTTGAGCCGTATGTGGCTCGCGAGCCACGGTTTGCCAACCACTGGATTAACGTATTTATTTCTCCCCAGAACTCTACGACTGGATAATACTATTGTATCTGCTCCTGGAGGGAAATGCTGAGGCCTAGGAATATCAAGTGGCCGCTTACAGCAAGCAAACATAGAGCAGACAGGTAAACATAGGCCCGTAGTGCCGAATACCAAGCCTGCATCCTATCCCATTATACTCCACACACAGTACATTCCATATAGGATCCCTGAATGAACTCATCCACACCTATAGCTTCAGCTCTCCTTAAAACACACCAATCAAGTCCCGTCCATGTCACTGCCCAGGAATATGCCCCCAAAGACAAACATGTTATCCACACACGTGTAGAAGTCTCATTCATGCCCAATTTTGAACTTGTACTCATCTCCCCAACCTCCTTCGCTATTTTGACTCTTGATAAATGCCATCTTCCATCTAATTGTTCGAGTGTGAAGCCTAGAAATGATTCGAGTCCCATCTCCCCCATTCTCCCTGAGAGATCTCTGACCACGCCGTTGAGCCTCACAGATCTGTCTCTCCCTCTCCTGCTCATTGCCCACCCCCTAAGCCACAGCTCATCACAAGCTGCCCTTACCTTCTAGTCCTCCTGCCTCCAGCCTGGGAATTAGGAAACCCATTGTCTGCGTGGAACTGGATTGATTTGTCCAGAGATGATTCTGACCACGTTCTCCCCTGTTGAAATTGATTCAATGGCTCCCACGGACTCAACATCACCTTAACCCAACACACAAAAGGATCTTCATGATCTGGATCCTCTTCATTGGCATGATTATCCCCCCATTTCCCTCCCATTCTAGACCACAAGCCTCTAGAGCAGTGGTTCTCAACCTTTCTAATGCCGTGACCCTTTAATACAGTTCCTCATGTTGTGGTGACCCCCAACCATAAAATTATTTTCGTTGCTACTTCATAACAGGTTGAGAACCGCTAGCAGGGTCGCCTAAGACCATCGGAAAACACAGATATTTACATTACGATTCATAATAGTAGCAAAATTACAGTTATGAAGTAGCAACGAAAACAATTTTATGGTTGGGGGTCACCACAACATGAGGAACTGTATTAAAGGGTCGCGGCATTAGGAAGGTTGAGAACCGCTGCTCTAGAGATAACAGCCATGCATCGCCAGCTCACAGCTGATGATCAACAAATGCTGTGGAATCAATGAGCTTAGTCCAAAGATCTACCAAGAATGGTTATCAATTCCTGTTTAAGAGCTATAATGCACAGAAATTGAGCTAGTTTTGGTTTTACGGGCCCCGTAAATAATTTGAGGGTCTATCCTTTTCCAGAATTGTTTGCAAGTTAGCAATTAAACGATTTCATGCAAATCTTCATAGCATCGCTTGCATGCCACTGAGCTGTTCTCAAACCCCAGTGACCTATAGCTTATGGGAAACGAAGTTAAATTCCTTTGAAGGCCACACCCCCGATTTGAAAGTGAATCAAGTTTCTGTTTATTTAAACGAAAGCCAAGTCCTATCTGTTGTTGTTTGCTGAAGCAGTGGCTCATGATCCCTGCTGTGCAGATAGGAAAAGTCTAGGTTGCTGGTTCCCAGGCAGGATCTGGCAGCGAGCGCAGAGAATGGCTTTGGCAGACTTCGTGTAATTGACTTAAACTTGAGCACTGGCCGTCCCTCACCCAGAAATTCCCAAAGCTGTTCTTAACGGGCCTCACAAATCTAAGGGTAAAAGGATTTGCTGATGAGAAACATCTGCCTTAGGGCGCAGTGAAGATTCTGTAGAAAGTTATACTTTCCACGCTGTAGCCTTATATGGAATTTCCCGACTGATCTTTTATCACAGGGAGCCCCTCCGATCATTCCCGCCCAGGTTCCTCATACTTCCCCTCCTCAGCAGGACCAGTGACAGGATGTTCCTGTTGGAAAGAACACAGAAGCTGGGGAGATCATTGAATGAAGCCATCATTGCCCTCGGACCCGAAGCTTTGGGTGTCTTTAGAGGCAAATCTAGAAAATGCCAAAAGGAGAAGCTTTATTTATTGTAAGACTAGCTCAATACATACAAAATATACTTAGAGAAATATGAAGGTAGCACGTTCGATAATTTTACAATTTCTCTGATTTGTATAGAAAAGGGAGTTTGGAATGAAAGGAACTCAAGCTCACTACTCTCCCAAAAGCATATCCAGCTCAATCTACAACCACACATACTGGCATTCAAGGACATCCACAAGGTCAGCCAGTTTGGCTCAGTGGATAGAGTGTCGGCCTGCAGACTGAAGGGTCCCGGGTTCGATTACCGGTCAGGACACATGCCCGGGTTGCAGGCTCGATCCCCAGTGGGAGGTGTGTGGGAGGTGGCTGATCAGTGGTTCTCTCTCATCATTGATGTTTCTGTCTCTCTCTCCCTCTCCCTTCCTCTCTGAAATCAAACTATAATAATAAAACGGTAATATGCTAATTAGACCGGACATCATTCTGGACGTCCTTCCTGACCAAGCTGGGTCCTAGGTGCTGGAGGGAAGCCAGTGCTGGCAGCCGGGGCAAGGAAGGCCTACGCTTGTATAACTTTTTGTGCATCAGGCCTCTAGTAAAAATCCTATCTAATAAAGAGGGAATATGCTAATTTACCCTCACACCATCGCAAAGATGGTGGCCCCCACAGCCAATAAGGAGGGAATAGGCTAATTGACTGACCCACCCTCAAAGATGGCAGTGCCCACAGCCACAAAATGGTGGCACCCAGTCCCCTCAGCCCTGCCGGGGTGGCAGGCATGTGGCAAGGCCAGGCCTGAATTATTTAAGAAATGCTTTCATTCCATACCCTGGCCGAGGCTTGCACTGCCGGCAGTGCCAGCAGCAGAGATGTGATGGGGTGTCGCCTCTCACCCCTGAGGGCTCCCGGACTGTGAGAGGGGGCAGGCCGGGCTGAGGGACCCCCCCCCCCCCCCAACCTCCAGTGTGTGAATTTTCATGCACCAGGCCTCTAGTATATAGATATAAAAAAATGCCACCCAGAGCTGGGCAGAAAGAAACACGAACAAGCCCTCAGTGAGTGCTCGATTCAAATATCTGATTGACATTTAGGATCCACATGTCCTAGCCGAGATGGAGGATTTCGACTGCACAAGGAATGAAGAAGGAGGAACTATCCAGGAAGGAAGACGGAGTATGCCGTTCAGGGAACTGGAGTCCTCTTTCTGGCGCCTACGAAGGAGCCCACGTTATGCTCCATTTGCAGAATCATCTTCTACAGCCCTGCTCTCTTAGTAGGAAGAATCACATGTTAATGTGTGCTTTGGCATGTGGTGTTGATGGGAGAAGGTGTGTGTGTGTGGGAGGGCGCTTCGATCCTCAAGGAGGGGTGGGAGGGACGAGTCCGATTCCAGAAGGCTCTCCTGCTTTTGAATACCAAGAAGCCAAAACAGTCAACTGGATGAATCCCCTCCGCTGATGAGCCAAGAAAAGCAACCAAGGCATTTTCCCTATCCCCCAAGCAGGGTACACTTTGGCCATGAATTTATTGAAGAAATGCTTTCCTTCCGGACCCTGAGCAGATGCTCCAGTTCCTGTTCAAAATGGACAGTTTCCTTTTAAAGACTAAATGAAGCGCATCGTGATTAAAAATCCAATGGAAGCTCATCCATACGTTTTCCATCGGGTAGCTCTTCTGTCTTGAAGGCCAGGCGGAGTGGCACAGTGTTGAATAAGTCATACTGGTCAGGTATTGGACGGTATTCAATAAACATTCTAAAAGCTAGATTTTATAACTTCATCTTGATGACCCATAAATACATGAAATGTATGAAAATATAAATTTTCAGAACCACCCGGCCGGCATAGCTCACTGGTTGAGTGTCAACCTACGAACCAGGAGGTCACGGTTTGATTCCAGGTTGCAGGCTTGATCCCCAATGTGGGGCGTGCAGGAGGCAGCCGGTCAAGGATTCCCTCTCCTCACTGATGTTTCCATCTCTCTCTCCCTCTCCCTTCCTCTTTGAAATCAATAAAAAATATATTAAACATTTTTTTTTCAGAACCATTTCATAATCCTTTATTATCTAAACAGTTCCAGTTGTGGTTGAATTTTGGAAAATGTGGGATTTCCACTTGCTAAGGACTCATCGTCCAAACTCAGGCCCATTTCCTGATCTTCCCTGTCCTCTGAGTGCTGACCTGTTGCTCTGAGATCAGTGGGTTGTCAGGACAAAGGGAAGAAGGCAGAAAGAACCGAGCCCTCTACAGAGTCATGGCCCCAATTCCTGGTATTGCTCGTTGGAGTGGTGATGGAGAATTCGTTGCACGCCTTGAGTTTGTAATAGAAATCCCTGGGGTCAAATGTAAGCATGCAAAAGCTCAGATTCCCTTGATGAGCGTTGCTTCATACGTCTTGGCACCCACTCATCCTCTTTTTCCCCGTCCAGGGATTGGGTGATGATCTTGGTTCCTGGTGGGTGGTTTCTCGCTGCCAAATGACTCTCTGGAGAGTCCAGCTCCAGCAGGTTTTTATAGTTCATGGTTTGGAGTTCTGGGACTAATTTATTTGGATTTGTTTTAGGTAGAAATGATTGTTCTCATCACGGAAGGACCACCGTAGCCTTGAAACGTCTCCCATGGAAACCAACCTCTGCTTTCTCGAAAGATCGCTTCTCGAGTGTAGGGAGCATGTCTGTTTGACTTGTGTTATGTGGGTCCTCCAAGACGCAAGAGCTCAACAAGGGTCCCTTGAACTGAATCGTGTACGTGTGCCCTCGCTTCTGGTGGAGACTTTACATGGGAAGCTGTCTGCACTTAACGCAGTGTTCAGCAAACTGCGGCTCGCAAGCCACATGCGGCTCTTTGGCCCTTTGAGTGTGGCTCTTCCACAAAATACCATGGCCTGGGCGGGTCTATTTTGAAGAAGTGGCGTTAGAAGAAGTTTAAGTTTAAAAAAATGTGGCTCTCCAAAGAAATTTCAATCCTTGTACTGTTGATATTTGGCTCTGTTGACTCATGAGTTTGCCGACCACTGACTTAATGGAATACAGAGTAGAAATGATGGTCTGGCAACCATTGTTCAAGTTCTGCCTTTGCTGCTCATGAGTGATGCGATCTTGAGCAAATCACATAATCCATCTAAGCTTCATCTTTTTCTTTTTGTTAATATATATTTTTTATTGGTTTCAGAGAGGAAGGGGAAGGGAGAGAGGAGAGAGGGAGAGAGGGAGGGAGGGAGGGGAGAGGGAGAGAGAGAGAGAGAGAGAGAGAGAGAGAGAGAGAGAGAGAGAGAGAGAGAGAAACATTAACGATGAGAGAGAATCATTGATCGGCTGCCTCCTGCACGCTCCACACTGGGGATCGAGCCTGAAACCCAGGCATGTGTCCTAACTGAGAAACGAACAGTGACCTCCTGGCTCATAAGTTGATGCTCAACCACTGAGCCACGCCTGCTGGACTAAACTTCACCTTTTCCACCAATAAAATGAGGGCATTAGAAGCTACTGGTACTGAAGGTACAGAGTTATCATGATGTTCACGGGGAATAAAATCTACGTGTCAAAAAATGCGTCCCTTAGAAACATACTGCGTGAGGACATAGTGGATCTCAGTTTTCTATCTGAGTCTCTGTCTAGTACCACCGCGGCCTCTGAGATCCTGCCTGAGAATGTTGCCTTCCAAGATCGCCAGTTTCCTGTTGGGCATGAAGACTCGCAGCCCCCTAGGGTTATCTCGGTCATTGTGAGCCATCATTGCCTCTTCAGGGGTTCAGGAAGTGATGTATGGAAAGAGAGTACCGTTAAGTCTGGTCTGGAAGGATGAGTATGATTTCTCTGGGCAGAGAAGGCTGGAAGTCTGGCCTAGAAGACCTGGGAACAAAGGTCCAGAGCCGGACCATGATAGGACTCAACTGTAGTTGTCTACACAACTAGACGCAGAGGATGGATGCAGTCAAGTGATGTAGCCTCAGGTTTAACGCGTTGTACGGAGCCTTGACAAAAGTGCCTGACCTAATGGAAGCCGCCAGCAATGCTGGCACAGGTGCCAGGACACCTATTCTACAGATGTGGGTGCGCATGCGGATGACCACCCAACCGCACAGGCGGAGCAAGAGAGGGAAGGAAGTCCTTTGGAGCAAAATGCACCCCGGGGTCCACAGCTGGCCTAACTCTCAACTTTTGGTTTGGAAACTGATGTGCAGGGAGAGAGGCTAAGTGGCTCACCAGGGGAGCCAAGTGGCTCTGTAATAGCCTGGGACTCCCTTCCTCCCTCCCTCCCTCTCTCCCTTCCTTCTAGCTTCCTTCCTTCCTTCCTTCCTTCCTTCCTTCCTTCCTTCCTTCCTTCCTTCCTTCCTTCTTTCCTTCCTTCCTTACTTCCTTCCTTCTTTCCTTCCCTCTCTCCCTCCTTCTTCTACTCCTTCCTTCCCTCCCTCCCTCCTTCCTTCCTTCCCTCCTTCCTTTCTTTTTTCCTTCCTTCCTTCCTCCTTCCTTCCTTCCTTCTCTCCCTCTCTCCCTCCCTCCCTCCCTCCCTCCCTCCTTTCTTCTTCCTTCCTTCCCTCCCTCCCTCCCTCCTTCCTTTCTTTTTTCCTTCCTTCCCTCCCTCCCTCCCTTCCTTCCTTCCTTCCTTCCTTCCTTCCTTCCTTCCTTCCTTCCTTCCTTCCTTCCTTCCTTCCTTCCTCTCTTTCCCTCTTTGCTCCCTCTCTCCCTCCCTCCCTCCTTTCTTTTACTCCTTCTTTCCTTCCTTCCTTCCTTCCTTCCTTCCTTCCTTCTTTCCTTCCTTCCTTCCTTCCTTCCTTCCTTCCTTCTTTCCCTCCCTCTCTCCCTCCTTCTTCTACTCCTTCCTTCCCTCCCTCCCTCCCTCCCTCCTTCCTTCCTTCCCTCCTTCCTTTCTTTTTTCCTTCCTTCCTTCCTCCTTCCTTCCTTCCTTCTCTCCCTCTCTCCCTCCCTCCTCCTCTCCCTCCCTCCCTCCCTCCTTCCTTCCTTCCCTCCTTCCTTTCTTTTTTCCTTCCTTCCTTCCTCCTTCCTTCCTTCCTTCTCTCCCTCTCTCCCTCCCTCCCTCCCTCCTTTCTTCTATTCCTTCCTTCCCTCCCTCCCTCCCTCCCTCCTTCCTTTCTTTTTTCCTTCCTTCCCTCCCTTCCTTCCTTCCTTCCTTCCTTCCTTCCTTCCTTCCTTCCTTCCTTCCTTCCTTCCTTCCTCTTTCCCTCGTTGCTCCCTCTCTCCCTCCCTCCTTTCTTTTACTCCTTCTTTCCTTCCTTCCTTCCTTCCTTCCTCCCTTCCTTCCTCTCTATCCCCCTTTTTGCTCCCTCTCTCCCTCCCCCTCCCTCTTTTCCTTTCTTCCTTCCTTGCTCCCTCTCTCTCTCCCTCCTTTCTTCCACCCCTTCCCTCCTTCCTTTTCTTATTTTAGGACACTGCATTTTGCTCTCTGTAAAGCCCTTTGACTGAAGAAATAGTGACCTAAGGCCCTGCCCTGCCATCCAGGATTGCGGACACCAGAGGCATGGGAACTGATGAGCAATGCCATAGCTTTCTTTATTCCATAATGGCGCCACGCTAACCACAGAGCGAGTCTGCACACACCAGCTCCTGTTGGGGTGGTAGGCCTGCTGGGGCCCAGATCCCCCGCTCCAGGTGGGGGACAGTCTGCGAGCCCATCTTTTGTGCTCTGTGCACACAGCTTGAGATAACACTTCAAGTCACAGTCGTATTTTTTAGCCAGAGTTAAGTGCCATAAACCTGAATATTCAACTTCATGTTTCTCCTCGGACTTATTCCAATTTAGAAAGACAAAAGTTTCTGAGTGCTAACCATCTTTACAAGCATTGCACTAGGAATCACATTTGTACTTTTTTCTATAGGGGGCAACGTGAATATATTAGACTAGAGGCCTGGTGCACAAAATTTGTGCACTGGGGGGGGGGGGTCCCCTCAACCCGGCTTGCGCCCTCTCGGAGTCCAGGACCCCTCGGGGGATGTCTGCCTGCCAGCTTAGGTCCGATCCCAGATCCCAGATCCCAGATCCCAGATCAGTTCTAAGCCGACAGTCAGACATCCCTCTCTCAGTTTGGGGCTCTCGCAGTCCGGAACCCCTTGCTCCTTACTGCCTGCCTATAGCGGAGGTGAGAGAGGCTCCTGCCACCACCACTGCGCTCGCCAGCCATGAGCCTGGCTTCTGGCTGAGTGGTGCTCCCCCTGTGGGAGCGCACTGACCACCAGGGGGCAGCTCCTGCATTGAGCATCTGCCTCCTGGTGGTCAGTGCGTGTCATAGCGACCAGTCGTTCTGCCATTTGGTCGATTTGCATATTAGGGTTTTATTATATAGGATGGTTCCCAAATCATTTTTGACAGTAGGAAACACAATTTTGTTTTTTGTGGGGTTTTTTTTTTTGTGTGTGTGTGTGTGTGTGTGTGTGTGTGTGTGTGTGTTTAATTCTCACCTAAGGAGGATATTTTCCCACTGATTTTTAGGGAGAGGGAAAGAGAGAGGGAAAGACAGAGAGAAATATCAATGTGAGAGAAACACATTGATTGGCTGCCTCCTGTAAGAGTTCCGACCAGGGCCTGGGCCGGAGAAGAGCCTGCAAACGAAGTACATGCCCTTGACCAGAATCGAACCCGGGGCCCTTTGGTCCACAGGCCGACGCTCTATCCACTGAGCCACACCGGCTAGAGCGGAGGCACAATTTTGGATGTGATTTTAATAGGAGGCATGTGGGAGAAAGAGCTCACCACGACCCCTCCGTCCCCTCCTTCACTTTTTTTTTTTTTTGCCTGGAATCCTGGACGGGGTGGGTGGGTGCTTTTCTGGCTGCCCTGCCCAGGCTCACATGCTTTCCTTTCTTTACAGTTGCCGAAGCTCGCCTCTTGCTATGCGGCCTTGCTCGACCCTCGGGCCAGCAATGACTCCCGAGGATGAAGCAGAACTTCCTCAAGTTCTGAAGGAGAAAATTCAATCAGCAGAGTGTTCACGTCAGCAGGGAGGGAAGAAAGGCGGCCGGTGTGAATGACAAAACAGCTGCGGACCACCAGAACAGCCAGCCCACGGCCCCTGGACGGAGGCAGACCTCACACACAAAAAACTGCTCCGAAGGCACAGCGTTCAAGGGAAAATGCATCAGTAGAGATTTCTCAAGTGTTCGAGTGCACTGCCTGATAACTTTAAATAGTCCATTGAGTCTTCCGGAATGTTGTTGTTGTTGTTTTTTTTTTTTGTTGTTCTTCTTCTTTAGGAATAATCTGCTTACATCGTTAAAACCTCAGCTAAGCTCAGGAACAACAATTGCCAGATGTTGTAACCCCCACCCGTTTCTCCCTCCAAACCACCAAGCTCATGGAAAGAGAAAGGTCATTGCCCCTCCCTGAATAGAAAGCTATTCCTGGGACTCCCCGCAAATGACAGGAGAAGCCGTCGTCCCAGGAACCTACACCCGCCCCTCCCAAGGGTCCCTGGTTCGCTCTGTGATTTTCTAATAAGGCACTTATGTGTAAGCTAATCATGGGAACAGAGGGAAAATGAAGAGACTCGTTTTTAAAAAAAAAAAAAGAAAAAAGAGGGAAACAGCAGAATGAATTGGGGCAATTGAGGTCGCTCTGTTCCATTTTTTGCTGGGAGGAGAGGAGCCCTCGTTTTTACCTTATCGCTTATTACACAATTTCCGATAAAATGAGACGCGAGTCCATTCTTATTGTCCCGCTCTCGCCTATTGAACGTACATACATGGAATTCATTCCAGATTTAAACACTATCTTAATTATAAATGGAATAAAATGGACAACCTATCAGTATCTCTAAATTGCATTCTAACAAATAGTTTCATTTTTAAAAAATCACATTTTGACTGATGACATATTTGGTATAATAATGTTCAGGGAATATTCCCTTTTCATGCAGTGCCTTAATTATGCCGAAGTCTTTCCCATTCAACAGCTAATAGTTGTGGGGTTTCTTTGTTGTTTCTGATTTATAAGTTTGAGAACTTGAACCGTATGTCATGCCTCATAATATTTTTCATGAGGTTCTGTCTAAATAACATTATTAGGAAGTCTTCCTATTTTAACATCACTTATAAATGGTAAACCTGTGACATAATGACAATAATATCACATATAACTTCTTATTTTCTTTAAAAGTAATGAGGCTGTCTGTATTTAGAAACATAGGGGTAAACTTTTCCAACAAAAGCCACACACCAAATTGGAAAAAAGTGCAAGAATATTCAAATTGTGCTTTAAATGAAATGTATATTCCATAAAATAGCCAAAGTACTTTAAAAAAAACACACACGTATGTATGTGAACCTAAAAAGTTTAGTTTTATATTTATATTTGTTTGCCACAAACTGTGAAAATTGCTGTAAAGAAAAGTTATGTACATGATAAAGCCTATAGTTTCATAGCCCTTGCAAGGATAATCTGAATTAATGAATAATATAAGTCCTAATCATCATAATAGGATACTGTGTATTTTATACAAACATGAATTCATATTAATATATTTTAAAATACTAAAGAATAATCACATTTAGAAAAACTGCTATTCGAAAGTGTAAGACAATATATAATTTTGTAATTAAACGTGTCTGTTAGTAATCGGTATTTGTTGGAGAATTTCCTAACTTCAGATGACTTACATGTAGTTTTACATACCAAACAAGTAACCATTTCAGGGACAACAGGAGAAGCAAAATCATTAGCACTTTAATGTTCATTGATTATTAATGTGTTAAGTTTACCAAGCCGCTTCATTTACTGGCTAGCTCTTACTCTGTTCTGCATATTACTCAACGATTATATAAATACACACACACATAAGTTTAGATTTCTTTTTTTTGTTTTCTTATTTTTAAGGTTTCTACGCAGCATTTACAAAGTGATCCTGGCCAGCTGGTCCTTCAGAATTGAGCCTTGGTGTCTTTTGAAGTTTGCGCGTCTCAATAAAGCATTTGTCCCCAAAGAATTTGGGGCCACCCTGCTGTCCACTTCCCCCCCACCCCCCCTGAACAATAATATGAAAGCGGAACCATCTCTCTCTCTTTTACTTTAAGTAGGGGGGACCTCAACACACACATGCACACACACACACCCACACATACAATTTTTAGGCACCCCCCCCCAATTTAAATGATTTGCTATCACCGTCCCCGCATCTTTTATCTCTCAAATAGTTTCAACCCCGTTAATGTGTGCGTGTACTCCTTTCTTATCAGCGCCTCGGCAGCATTAGTGATTCCGAGCCACCATCAAGGTGATAATAAACTCATTCACGAGACGAACAAACACGGGGGCCCCCAGTTATTCACCAGGCAAATCCACCGTGAGGCTGGGCTGCGGACCAGGGGAGGATGGAGATGGTGTTGATTGATAAATTGACAGGTTAATTTACAAGTGGATAATAGGAGTGAGACCCGGAGGGAGAGAGGCAGAGGGGGAGTCTAGCTTGGTTGCACTGCCCTCTGTCTTATGCCCGGGAATCTGCAGGGCCAAGGCTGTGGGATCCAACACACACACACACACACACACACACACACACACACACACACACACACACACACACACGCACACATTCTTCATCCCTTAAAGACAAAGGCCTCCATTTACCGCTGTGCGATGGCTTTGTCGCCGGGGTCCCCCTGCACAATTGACCCTCAGTGTGGCAGAAACAGGGCCAGGCCGCAATGTGTCTGAAAAGCACCACTCGGAACAGGGTTTAGAGACAAAGTTGTTGCGTCTGTTTCAAAAAAGAAACAACGCTGTTTGCAAGGCGCGGTTGCACAAATCGTAATTGCTGCTGGCTCGTCGCCGCTCGGAATGTCTTCTTTCAAGTTCACGGGCTTTTCGTAGGGACGGGATAAAACCTATCGTCTGGTCGCCTTCGCAAGGATCCTCTGAATTCACTGATAATATAAGTCCTAATCGCCCCATGACACGGTGTGTGTCATAAAAACATTGATTCGTGTTCATATGAAATTTTAAAATCCTGATGATATATGTCCTAATCATCATAACAGGATAGTGTGTATTTTATACAAACATGAATTCATATCAATATGTTTTAAAATACTAAAGAATAATCACCTTTAGAAAAACTGTTCTTTGAACGTGTAGACAATATATAATTTTGTAGTTCAACGTGTCTGTTAATCGGTATTGGCTGGAGAATTTCCTAACTTCAGATGACTTACATGTAGTTTTACAGATCAAACAAGTAACCATTTCAGGGACAACAGGGGAAGCCGAATCATTAGCACTTTAATGTTCACTGATTATTAATGTGTTAAGTTTACCAAGCTGCCTCATTGACTGGCTAGCTCTTACTCTATTTCTGCATATTACTCAATGATTATACTCAAAGCCATCTAGGTATACATCTTTGCCACCACCCCCCCCCCCAAATATCTTTAAAAAATGTTTTTGTCTTTGGTGTTAGACAAAAAAATGGCAAATAGCCGGCGCAGCTGTTTGCAAGACAGGAATAAACAAATGGTACGCATCTCCTATTAACCCTTCGCCTCACCCCCTTTGCTCCGAGTTTTAGCACGGCAACTGGTGGACAGACTTGAGATTTTAAGAAATACGTTCACAAAGTCCTGGGGAAAAACAGATAAAGCATCAGCGCAGGCGTTTATCTTTCTCTCTTGCAAGGATTCGTTCACCGTGTTGGATGGTTCATTCTGCGGCCTGCTACTTGGATGACCGTGTTCATTCTGCAGGGACACTTTCTTGGGGCCTATGGGACTGGGGATGGAAAAGACTAAACAATTCAACCGAGCCCGTGGAAGTCAGTCCGGCTGTGTGGCAAGGAGCTCATGCTAACTCTCGGGGGACTGGGGTCTCGACCTGTGCCTCTTTCGTGGGGCTAATGGGACTGGGGGATTGCAATGCCAAAGGTCCCACAGCATTAACACCCGGTAGGGTTCAACACGTTTCGAAAGGAAACTCAAACCAGCACAAAAGAAGAGCATGAATAGCTTTTACTGCTTTGTTCAAACACAGACAGTCATCTTTGCAATTTTTTGGCAAGTGGTGTATTTTTCAAAAAAGACTCATAAAAGATCACACTACGTTTATCTTTAAGGTGGGTAATTTTTTAAATGTGGTAACTTTTACCAGAAAGGTATATAATTCGAAAAAGTGTTTAAGTAGTTTTAAAACTCTATACTATACAAAGTAAATTTGAACTCTTCAGAATAAAACGAGATATTTTATTTTCCGAGGACGATTTCAATTTTGCATTTTATACGATCTTTCCATTTAGAGACTTAGCAACATGGAAAATGTGAGGCAAAACAGAGAAATAATTGATGGGCAGTTTACAGAAACGTGGGCTTTTACACCTTATTTCTACAGGGAATCTAAAGCGTTCCAAATTCAGTGTAATATTTTCTCCTGTCTCTAAATTCCAATGGTAAAACTATCAGCGTCATAGAGACATCATCTCCTGCATGTTATACTTTTGGGACTTAAAAATCCGTAAGCTAACTTCCACAAAATAAAATAGAATATTTTTGAAACCCACGTATCCATATCCCTTTAATCAGAAACATGTTGACATGCGAGAGACTAAAAACCCCCATGCAAGGATGAGCAGGCGCTGGTCATCTGACGTGTTTATAATCTTGAACAGAAAGCACACTCCCTCCCCTCTCTGCAAAGTAAGGCAAGGTTTTTCCGAGTTTTCCTTCTGCAGGTACCAACACAAACCCCTAGCTAGGCTACAACAGTGGCGAAGAGATCGGATTTAATATCCCACCCAATTCCTGAGCGAAGCCGCTGACAAGTAGATTTGGAAGTGAGACTATTAAGACACATTGATTTCTGTCGCCGCTTTCATTCTGATTCCAGATGTCACATCAAGGCTTGGGAACGAGATGAGTGTGAGAAGGGCCCGGTGATCATGGCTCCTCCAGAGGAATTTTCAAAGTCGCTGGCTGTGCACGAAGCCTGCTCTGCCCACAGGAGAGTTTTGGGGGAACTCAGCTCCCCGGGTCATTCTCTCCCTGCGATGCCTGCTTGTCAAGGAGGTCCCCATTGAACTGAAGTCTGGCAATTCTCAAAAGTAAAACATGACGGCGGGAGGGGAGGGGCGGGGGGGGACCTTAAATCATCTTTTTTCCCTCTTTCACTTCAAAGTCCCTTGAAAGGAACGTGCCACTCCGATTCTGGGAAACACGTTTTATGAAGTCAGTCACGCAGGTAACGCCGCCTGTGATGGCAATGATCCTGGGATAACGGGGTGACACCCAGGCTCTGTGCTATGAAGAGTTTGTGATGATCGTGGAAATCAGGGCTGGACATGGAAGGTGTGTCATATCTCTTTTCTCTCACAGTCTGTCCCCTGGAATTTTTTTTTCTCTTTCTCTTTTCACGCTGTAAAGCGACTGTCCTCTAATTGGCAACAAAGATCCGAGTGCTGATTAGGCCTAAATTACATCTGACAGAAATTTTTCAAAAGGCTTTAGTTTATGTAAAAGATAATATGTCATCACGGCTCTTCAGTTGGAATAGGTAGATTATTCATTTGGTGTGTATCACACTTAAAAAAGGATTTTAGCCCTAGCTGGTGTGGCTCAGTGGACAGAGGGTTGGCCTGCAGATTCCGGGTTCGATTCCGGTCAAGGGCACGTACCTCGGTTGCAGGCTCCTCTCTGGCCTGGGCCCTGGTCCGGGCGTGTGCAGGAGGCAACCAATTGATGTGTTCCTCTCACATCGATGTTTCTATCTGACTTTCCCTCTCCCTTACACTCTCTCTAAAAATCCATGGAAAAATATCCTCAGGTGAGGATTTAAAAAAAAATTATTTCAGAACAGGTACAAAAAATTTAAAAATAAAATTTAAAAAGTCCTAATAGCCATTTGGTCCAGGAAAACAACACAATTTTTAACAAGTGACCAAAATAGTTGAAATAGAATAAATGCAGTGGATAAATATCAAAAACTTTAAACCTGGCTGGGCCGGCGTGGCTCAGTGGTTGAGCGTCGCCCTATGAACCAGGAGGTCAGGGTTCAATTCCCGGTCAGGGCACATGCCCGGGTTGTAGGCTTGATCCTCAGTGTGGGGCGTGTAGGAGGCAGCCAATCGATGATTCTCTCTCATCACTGATGTTTCTCTCTTGCTCTCTCTCTGTCCTTCCTTTCTCTCTGAAATCAATAAAAATATATTTTTTTAAAAAAGTTTAAACCTGGAAATATTTAGGAAAAGAATATTTTAGAGTTAAAAGGTGGCTTCTTTATTTTTTTTGTTTCTTATCCTTACCCGAGGAGATGTTTATTGATTTAAGAGAGAGAGAGGAAGGGAGAGAGAAAGAAATATCAATCGGTTGCCTCCCACACATGCCCCAACCTGGAATCAAACCCACAACCTTTTGGTGCACAGGGCGACGCCCCATCAACGGAGCCACGACACCAGCCAGGGCTGACAGGTGGTTTGTTTCAATCCACAACAGAAATACACTGAGTGGCCAGATTATTATGATCTCTGAACGCCTAATAATCTGACCACTCAGTGTGTGTGTGTGTGTGTGTGTGTGTGTGTGTGTGTGTGTGTGTGTGTGTGTGTGTGTATATATATATATATATATATATATATATATATATATATATATATACACATATATACTTTTTTTTTTTTAAAGGCCCGGTACATGAATTCGTGCATGGTGGGGGGGGTGGTCCGGCCAGTCTGGCCAGGGGGAGGGGACATGGGCGGTTGGCCGGCCTGCCTGCTGGTCGAACTCCTGGTTGAGGGGACAATCTGCATATTAGTCTTTTATTATATAGGATATACACCGAGTGGCCAGATTATTATGTGTTCAGAGATCATCATAATCTGGCCACTCAGTGTGTGTGTGTGTGTGTGTGTGTGTGTGTGTGTGAGGCCCGGTGCATGAATTCGTGCATGGGTGGGGTCCGGCCAGTCTGGCCAAGGGGAGGGGACATGGGCGGTTGGCCGGCCTGCCTGCTGGTTGAACTCCTGGTCGAGGGGACAATTTGCATATTAGCCTTTTATTATATAGGATATACACTGAGTGGCCAGATTATTACACGTTCAGAGATCATCATAATCTGGCCACTCCGTGTAGGTCCCCTCTCTATTCCACTGAAAGACAAGTTCCAAACAGACTCGGGAAGTTCACGAGGGAAGCTGGATCGTGGTGCGGAGTTCTGAAGCCGTGGATCCAGTGCCCCCCCGGACAGGCCTCGTGGATTTCACGTGCAGAATCTCTGTCAAGCGTCCGTGGCAGGGAGACTGGGGCAGGAGGGCAGGACCCTGGCTGCCTTGCCAGTGCGCCTGAGAGCCTCCCTTTTGCGGCATTTACAATCGCTTTCCGGCCTGTGGCTCCATCCAGTCTTGAGGAAATTTTATTGGAGCTCATGCGGAGAGCGCACTTGCTAAGCTGTAATTTCCTATGATTCGAAATATGGCTCCTGTAGGCCACCCGCGTGGGATCACGCAGAAAAAAACACAAAACAGAATGGGGCTTCTCTCCCAAGCTTGGCTGGATACCCAGCCATTTTTAACTCAAAGTGCTCTTAGTGTATTTCCTTTTAATGCGTCCACGCTGCGGGGTGGACAGGTTGGGGCAGCGGCGTATTGGGCTGTGTTCATCGTGATTAACGTGATATACTATTCTGTAAAAATATATTTTGATTGATTTCAGAGAGGAAGGGAGAGGGAGAGAGAGACAGAAACATCAGTGATGAGAGAGAGTCATGGATCGGCTGCCTCCTGCACGCCCCCCACCAGGGACCGAGCCCATGTCCCGGGAATGTGTCCTTGACCAAAATCGAACCCGGGACCCTTCAGCCCCAAGGCTGACTCTCCATCCACTGAGCCAAACTGGCCAGGGCTAGACTATTTTTGGATAGTTCTGCTCAAAGCTAGTTGTCATTTACTCGGGTTTCACATGGGTAGGGGAAAAAAAAAAAAACATGTCAGAGGGAGACACACAATTGAAATACCGAATCGGAGAGCATTGCACGTGGGCTAGCTCTGGGGCCCACAGCTCTCAGATCGGCAGGGGAAGGTGATGAGGAGGCCGGCTCGGCGGGCACCTGCCAGGCTCTGGTGTTCGGTTTCTGCCGAGCTGAAGCAGAGGGCAGATTTAGCAACTGTCCCTTGTGGCAGAAAATCGTCTTGATGGTGTGCGGGGTCGAGGGCTGGAGTCAAGACGAGACAGCGAGTCTCAGACGAGAAAGCCTGACCCGATTCTGCGGAGCTGCGTTTGCCTGATGAACCTGTTATAACTCCATCCGCTCCAAGCGAAGGCGTTTTCAATTCAGGGAAAGAAAAGCACAAATGAGAATGGAGTGCTGGCAAGTTTGAAGGCAGTCGGACTACACAGACGTGCGGGATGTGTCTTTGATTTAAAAGTTTTTCTTAAAGACTAAGGTAGAGAACTTGGTTTCCTCCTGTCTCAACTTGATCCCCCAAGAGAAGCTGGGAGTCCACTCTTTTGATCTCAGAGAGGAAGGGAGAGCGAGAGAGAGAGAGAGAGAGAGAGCGAAACATCAATGATGAGAGAGAATCATGGACCGGATGCCTCCTGCATGGCCCCACCTGGGGATCGAGCCCACAACCTGGGCATGTGCCCTTGGCCAGAATTAAACCCAGGACCCTTCAGACTGATGCTCTGTCCACTGAGCCAAACCCGCAAAGGCGATTTTCATAGCTTTTAATGAGGTCTACACCCCATACGGTGTCTATAGTTTCACATGGTCTTCTGATCTGCTCCCTTCATCTCTAATTCCACTTCCACTGTTCCCCTGCCTTAGCCACGGTGAGCTCTTAGCTTCCTTTGACCCACCAGGCTCTTTTTGTCTGCAGACCTTTGTCTTAGACCTCCCTCTGTCTGGAAGGGGCTTGCTTATTCTCATCTCTCCTCTTGCCACGTGTGTTTTGAGCCTCTGTTGGGATGATGATAGGATTTCTGTCTCCCATTCTCTGAAAGTGGTGCATCGCACTGCCAGATTTGCATCATGTTGAACCATCCTTGCATCCTGAGAATCCATCCGACATGATCAAGGTGTATGATGCTCCTTTTAATGTGTTGTTGAATTCAGTTGGCTAGTATTTCGTAGAGAACTTGATTTTATTGAGATGCTATTGCCGAGACTCTTACCTGGCATAAATAGTAACGATCACTACTAGTGCAATCCCACTACCTAGAAAACATCTTCAACAAACACACTGCCATATTTTATTCATGACACCATTGGGGGAGATGCAAATACCCATTGCTACAGGGACGTATGATATCTTAGGAGCCGGGACTTGCTCATCTTTTATTCTGTTCCACCGTTGTAGAACTCTATGATCTGTCTCTAATATAAATTCTTTCCCCAGGAAACTACTTTAGTACCTTAAACTGTCCAAAACCCATTTGATGTCTAGACATTCTTTTTCAATCATCCAATAACGAGTCTCCCGGGGAAAGACTTTGCCTACTGATGTGCTCTGTAGGTTGCTCTTGGCTGGCTGGTTTCCGTACCCGCGAAGCTCCCTGCTCACCTGCACGCGGAGAGACTTCTCAAAGTCACGTCTAATTAACGCGGCTTGGTGGGTAACAAGGCTCCGTTATGACTTCTTGTACTCAACGCAGGTGAATTTTTTTTTAGATCTTTCCAATCTATTAAATACACTGTGAAGATGACAAAGCCTAATATGTAAGGTATTTCTATTCCTTAAACCCTTTCTGTGAATCTGTCTTATTTATTATTATTACTAGAGACTCAGTGCACGAAATTCATGCACTGGTAGAGTCCCTAGTGGCTGCCGGCTGCTGGCTGGGGCCTCCCTCCCTTCCCCGCACCAGCCCCACACCCTGGTCGAACTCCCAGATGAACTCCCAGTCGAGGGGGCAATTTGCATACTATGCTTTTATTATATAGGATTACTATTTTGGTATTTTCACCGTTTTCTTGCAGTCCATGCTCTTTGCACCCAGCTCTCCCCTTTTCAAAACTCAAATCCTTCTTCCAATGTGAATTTTCATCACTGGGAAGCCTAATTTTAAGTCTCTCTGAATCCAATATGAAGGAAGCCGATTATATCACTTGTTTAATATCTTTCTCAGTCTTCTTGAGGAAATCTTATATGTGTGTATCTGAAATCATCATTATAGTTTAAAAAAAAAACCCAACTCTACAGACGTTTGAATTTGAATAGGTTTCTGAACCAAATGAAAACTTGGGGATATGAAATGGGAAAACCAACAACACACCTACCTAGAAGTCCTTATCCAATCGTTCATGAGAATAAACCTGGATTCCTTAAGTATCCTATTAACAGTTCTTTATTAACCACATCTTCAGATCCGTCATTCACATGGCTGCCCTAGTTAGCTCCCAGAAATCTAGTCAGTTGACATTTTCCCAGTTCACCACTGTCTTTAGGGGCTGGCAGCCAAAGGAGTCAAGTTGAATTTCATTAGAATGACATTCAAACCTTGACTGGGGAGCTCAGGTGGTTAGAGGGTCAGCCCAATACACCAAGATTGAGGATTGGATCCGGTCAGGGCACATATAAGAATCAACCAATAAATAAGTGGAACGACAAATTGATGTCTCTCTCTCTCATATCAATTTAAAAAAATGACAATCAGGCCGAAACTCTTCTGGCCTGATCTCCTACCAAATTGTATCAACCTCAGCATTTACATTCTCTATCCTCACCGGATAGCATGCATATTTGTAACTTAACTCCGTGCCTGTCCTCATGGTGTCCCTAAAATTCCCATGCGCCCCTGCCGGCGACTGATCGAGTCTTCTGGTGGCTGTGGTCACCATCTGTTCTTCCTGATTCTGCTTCCACTGGAAGATGTGTGGTCGCGTTAGAGACAGGCTTTATCTTCCTTCTGTTTCGTTATTGATTTGTGGTTTCCTCGTTGCAAAGTAAATTCTCGGAAAAAATTGAGGTTCTTCTCCAGCTCTGTGTGCTCAGGGAATGGGTCCTCGATGTGTATTTCTTCACGGATTCTGAACCAGAGGTCTTACTGGAAGCCACATCCTTTGAGGGAGGGATGCTTTGTGTGGTATTTTTTGAGGGTCAGACCTCCCATCTTTATGTAGCATCGCTTAGGCCAGTGGTCGGCAAACTGCGGCTCGCGAGCTGTGGTTTGCCACTCTGTTGACTAATGAGTTTGCCGACCACTGACTTAGGCAATACCTTCAGGGTGCTGTCCACAGTCACCCCATTGCCCCAGGGACTCTATCATCTATGTATATTCTCAACACAAGTTACTCTATTGCTACCTTTTATTTATTTTACTAGTGGCCCGATGCACGAATGAAGATTTGTGTAAGAATGGGCCTTCCTTCCCCTGGCTGCTGGCACTGCCTTCGCTCTGGCCAGAGCAGCCTTTCCGCTCTGGCCTGGAGCCACCTTTCTGCCTTCCCACGCTGGCCCCGAGCAGCTGGGGTGGTGCGGGATGCCTGCCGCTCAGCGCCTGTGTATGCAAATTAACCTGCCATCTTTTTTTGGGTTAATTTGCATACTCACTCCTGATTGGCTGGTGGGTGTCATGAAGGTATGGTCAATTAGCATGCTACTCTTTTATTAGGTAGATTATTATTAGTTATTTGTTTTTAAAACCTCACCCGAGGATATGTTTCCATTGATCTTTTGGAGAGACTGTAAGAGAGAGGGAAAGACGGAGAGAAACATCGATGTGAGAGAAACACATTGATTGGTTGCCTCCTGCACAAGCCCCAACCAGGCCGGGGCCAGGGAAGAGCCTGCAACAAAGGTAACTGTCCTTGACCAGAATCGAACCCAGGACCCTTCAGTCCATGGGCCAACGCTTTATCCACTGAGCCAAACTGGCTAGGGCAATTTTATTATTTTTTAATCTTTAATGTTGAAAGTATTACCTAGATCCCCTTCACCCCACAACTTACCTCTTCTAGCCCACCCTGCCCCCACCCCAGGCCTTTACCACCCTATTGTCAGTGTCCTATCGCTAGCTTTTACACAGGCAAGGCACAAGCAGGCCAGAGGTTTGGAGATAAATCCCCCCAAAATGCAAGGTCCTAGACCACCACGATGAATTTCCTAGTCATCTACTGTTCTGCCTAAGGCAGTGATGGGCAACCTTTTGAGCTTGGTGTGTCAAACTTCGCCAAAAAATTAAGTGTAACTCGGGTAGTGTGTCACTTTGAGGAAAAAAACATTATTTCGCAAATGTTTCATCCTCAGGAGCAGCAAATGTTTCATCCTCGGCATGTGGCCGCCTCAGCAGCCGCGTGTCATCAGAAATGGCTACGTGTGTCAGTGCTGACATGCGTGTCATAGGTTCGCCATCACTGGCCTAAGAGTTGGTCCATGCATTCAGGGCATTTGAGGGGCAGGTTTGGAAATCTGTAACAAGAGCGTCTAGCGGGGAGGCATGTGCCATTCAGAAACATCACAGATGGTGAGGTCATTCTGAAATGCCAAGGGCCACACCCGCTGCAGACGAGGCTTTGAATAATCGATAATGGTTTCCTTGAAGCATCCTTGCTCTAGGCACATATTTCCAGTTCGGCCATGGAACAAGTTCAGATACTCAAGGTTGCATGAAAACATGGACTTCCTGTCCTGGCCGGGCAGCTCAGCTGGTTAGAGCAGCGACTCTGTATGCCAAGGCTGCGGGTTGGATTTCCCGGTCAGGGCATATACAAGAATCAACCGGTGCATGCATCAATAAGTGGAACAACAAATCGATGTTTCTCTCTCTCTCCTTTCCTCTCTCTCAATCAATTAAAAAACGGACTTCCTCTCTACCAAGACTATTCAGGCTACTCCTACTAACAGATGTCCAATTGACTGTCCACCGGGAGTGACACTACAATATAAAAATGCATTATATCCTAGGAGGACCAGCCAGGTGTCTGCTGATTGGATACTAACACCTTTCTTCACTGAAATAGATATTTGATATGGATTTCAAGCACTACTTACATTCTGCGAACACTTTTAGAGTTTTGCACATGTGCATGGATTTGTAGTTATATATATGCATTGTTCATTATAGGTACAGTCTCATATATATTTACTAGAGGTCTGGTGCACAAAATTTGTGCACGGGTAGGATCCCTAGGCCTGGCCGGCAATCAGGGCCAATCAGGTTCTCCGCTTCCCTGCCTCCTCCTTCCTTCACTCCCTCAGCGCCCAGCTGCCCCTGCTGGTCACCTGCCATGTTCCACACCACCCCCTGGTGGTCAGTGCATGTCATAGCAAGCTACACTTTCCATAGTAGCCTTTTATATATATAGATATCGAATAAAATATCAATTTATTGCTGTCATCATCACTTTTTTCATTTTTCTTCCCATTCTTTTTTTTTAAAGACAAGCTTTATTGATTTTTGAGAGAGAGAGAGAGAGAGAGAGAGAGAGAGAGAGAGAAGAAGAAGAAGAAGAAGAAGAAGAAGAAGAAGAGGAGGAGGAGGGGGAGGAGAAGGAGGAGGAGGAGGAGGAGGAGGAGGAGGAGGAAGGGAGAAGAGAGAAACATCGATGCGAGAGCAACATCAATCAGCTACCCCCTGCACAGCCTCTACCCGGGATTGAGCCTAAAACCCAAGCTTGTGCCCTGAACGGGAATCAAACCAGCAATCTCTGTGCCTGGGCTGATGCTCAACCAACGGAGCCACACCAGCCGGACCTTTCTTCCCATTCTTTAACCTGGTCTTCACTATTGGTATTGATGAGATGCTAATGGCAAGACCATATTTTTCCTGTAACCGTATTCTCCCCCTCCATGAGGAGCTCCTGTTTATTTAACAGCAACAAGTATAAAGTCCACTTGAATGCTGGCATTCACAACTAGGTTGCTGATATTGGTCACACAGCGCCTTTCTGCGCGTGACACTGAACAGACAGACCCGGGACCTCCTCCCTGACTCAGCTCCCAGCCCGAGGGAGCCAGCCTGGTTATAAATAAACATGACCGTGCACAGACTAGCACAGACACGGGGGAAATTAATATTGTTATCTATTGCTTGCATAGGCAGTACAATGGTTGGGTGTCCGGAGGAGGCTTCGGGAGAGAAATGATGTTTTTATATATGAGGAAGGAACACGGAACATTTGAGAGCTCTGTCTTTTTTCCCTCCCAATCGTCAGTGTCATTATTCAACTTGGCCAACTTTACAGATTCAAAATGAGCCCTTCCTCTATTCATTAAGATAGCATCGCGGGCGCCGGGCGTAGACAGCACACGTCTGCTGAGGACACGCGCCTTGTCTGACTGCTAATAAGGCCCTTATGAAGTTGAATCTTCCGTTGCTGTGACATGCGTGCTGCCGGCATGCTAATTCTATCCGACACGGTACAGTCGGGTCCTCCGGATGTGTCTTCCTGTTGATCAGTTTCATACAAATAGTTGGTCTTTGTCCTGTGAAGACAGCGTCCTGGAAGGAGCTGTTGGGCAAGGGATGCCAGAAAACTGCACTTAATTGTCTGGCTGGTGTGGCTCAGTGGTTGAGCGTCAACCTATGAACCAGCAGGTCACGGTTCCATTCAAGGTCAGGGCACATGCCCAGGTTGCGGGCTCGATCCCCAGTAGGGGGCATGCAGGAGGCAGCTGATCAATGATTGTCTCTCATCATTGGTCTCTCTCTCTCTCTCTCTCTCTCTCTCTCTCTCTCTCTCTCTCTCCCCCCCCATGTCCCTTTCTCCCTGAAACCAATAAAATTATATTACACAAAATAAAATATGAAAAAGTCATGAGGACAAAGGCCAGCATGTCAAGGTTTGCAGAGCAGGAAGACAAAGAGAACGTGGCATGCGATGACGTCATTAAGCCAGTGAATTCTCCCCGAGCTGCCCTACCCTGGCCCTGTTTACTGTGTGACATATGAACGTCATTACCACCTAAACCACTTTTTAAAAAAATAAATATTTTATTGATTTTTTACAGAGAGGAAGGGAGAGGGACAGAGAGTCAGAAACATCGATGAGAGAGAAACACCGATCAGTTGCTTCCTGCACACCCCCTACTGGGGGTGTGCCTGCAACCAAGGTACATGCCCTTGACCGGAATCGAACCTGGGACCCTTCAGTCTGCAGGCCGACGCTCTAGCCACTGAGCCAAACTGGTTAGGGCCCTAAAACACTTTCGTCAGGTTTTCAGTACTTGAATCTAAGACATCCTAACCAGTTTAACCCTTTGCACTCGCTTGCTTTTTTCTCGATTCCTTTATTCTAATGCTAACCGTGTCAAGTCACACTCGACATCCGAGTGCAAAAGGTTAATAAATGTCTCCATTCTCCAAAGAAACTAAACTTGCGATTGGAGTGTCTATCATAGAGGGACACAGCTATAGGGAGAACACTGTTTTTGTTCTATTAGGAAAGCAAATCAGATATCAGTCCTAAAAAGATTTCAATGTTCTTTTCTTACTTATGAGAATTTTCTAGAAGCTGTCTTTATTGTAGAGATCATGTTCTTCTGATTCTTTTCCTGAGATTTCCTTTAGGAATTCTGGGTGTTGGGATTGACTCAAGCCCTGAAATTAACCAGCTCCCATCTGACCAGTGACTCACTGAGTGTGACACCCATCCCTGTATGTGACAATGTGTGTTTTGATAAATATTGGTTCTGTGGCATGGACTCAGATATCTGTATAGTTCACACCAGGGGCATCTGTCTTTTTTTTAAGGAAAAAATGGGTAACATGACAATTTATCATGTTGATCCAAGTAATCCCTGCTACATTCCTATACACAGTGTAAAACTTTCACTCTGTTAACCATGACATATTTGAATTGATTTTCAAAACTAACAGCGTTGTCCGGCTGGCTTGGCTCAGTGGTTGAACGCTGACCTATGAACCAGGAGGTCATGGTTCGATTCCCAGTCAGGGCACATGCCTGGGTTTTTGGGCTCAATCCCCAGTAAGGGGGTGTGCAGGAGGCAGCCGATCAATGATTCCCTATCATCACTGATGTTTCTCTCTCTTTCTCTCCCTCTCCCTTCCTCTCTGAAATCAATAAAAAAATATATATTTTAAAAATTAACGGTGTAGAATAAAAACTGAGGTATGGTGAAGTAATGCCTCGGTGCAGACCAAACCAGACTCCAAAAGTAACCAGAAGAGCTGACTAACATACCATCACAACCACCACAAATAATGTGTTGAAGCTTTGAAGAGCAGCCAAAACACTTCCATGCCAGGATCCAGGGAAAGAGGGAAGTGCAGAGAGGTGAGCCTGACCTTCTGTGATGTCTCCACTCAAGTGACTTGCCAACGAGTCAGTGACATGGGTCCAAGAGACTACACAGTGATGTGGGGAGTGGCAGGATGGGGCCAGGACTTGTGCTGAGCCCGGCAGTCTCACGGGGCAGGGAAGACAGGACCTTGGAGGTCCAGGCTACCCAGGCAGCAAGGACTGCAGAGACCCAGGTGCCAGGAAGGACTGAGTCTACACTGAATGGCCAGATTATTATGACCTCTGAACACGTGATAATCTGGCCACTCAGTGTATGTCCTATATAATTAAAGGCTAATATGAAAATTGTCCCCTTGACCAGGAGTGCGACCAGCAGGCAGGCCGGCCAACCGCCCATGTCCCCTCCCCCTGGCCAGGCTGGCTGGACCCCACCCATGCACAAATTCATGCACCGGACCTCTAATACACACACACACACACACACACACACACACACACACACACACACACACACACACACTGAGTGGCCAGATTATTATGCCTTCAGAGATCATCATAATCTGGCCACTTAGTGTATATGTAGGTGAGCGTGAAATTCTGCTCCATATTTCCCACCAAGGCATCAGATGATTCAGAACCAGGAAGCTAAAAACATCAAACACAAAGCAGAGGTCCAAAGTCTAGGAAGCCAAACAGAGATCATGGAAGTGCCATTAAGGTGAGAAGATAAAATTGGAAGTCAGGGTCCTCCAAGGAAAAAGATGATAAACACCCCAAAATTCCAGGTGGAACCAACAAAAAGCTATGACTTAGGCGTAAGAGATTCATCAGTATCCAACACAGTCCTAGCTATAACGCGGCTTTTGAGCATATAAAATGTACCCCGTCCAAAATGAGATCTGTTATGAGGGTAAAATACATACCACATATTGAGGTCTTAGTACACACACACACACACACACACAGAAAGAATATCAAATATTGCATTAAAATTTTTACACCAATGATATGTTGTGGAATAATATTTTGGATATGGTAATAACAAAATGACCTTCCCTTTTTCTTTGTACTTTTAAAATGTACTATTGGATCATTTGAAATGATGTATGTATCTCACATATTTCTACTGAGTAGCACTCTCAGAATTCGATCAGCCCTCACAAAGGCTTAGAGTGTGATTTAAGCTTGATCACTTCCACCTAAAACTATAGCCGAAAGAGAGAGAGAGAGAGAGAGAGAGAGAGAGAGAGAGAGAGAGAGAGAGAGAGAGAGAGAGAGAGAGAAACTGGTTAAACTGATAGGAGAATTAGGTCATGTACAATGTGAGTGATTTTTTTAAATTATTATTTTTTAATCCTTACCTGAGGATATTTTTCCATTGATTTTTAGGGAGAGTGGTAGCGAGAGGGGAAGACAGAGAAAAGTATCCATGTGAGAGGAACACATGGATTGGTTGCCTCCTTCACATGCCCCAACCAGGGCCTGGGCCAGGGAGGAGCATGCAACTGAGGTACGTGCCCTTGACCAGAATCCAACCCGGGACCCTTCAGTCCGTAGGCTGACATTCCATCCACTGAGCCAAACCAGCTAGGGCCACTGTGAGTGATTTTTAACCACCTTATTCAGCAACTTATAGAAGAGATAAAATCAGTAAGAGTGTAGATTATTTCAATCACATGATGCTTGAACTTGACCTTATTTGCATACATCCAAATCTGCACTCAACAATTTAAGGCCATATTCTGAGCCATAAAGTAAGTCTTGATGAATTTTCTAAGGCTTGAAATCACAGAGAGTATATTCTCTAACCACAATATAATTACATGAAAAATCAATAGCAAAAGAAAACCGGAAAAGCTGTAAGACTTGAAATTTATCAATACATTTCTACAGAGACCACAGGTCAAAGAATATTCGTGATGGATATTAGAAAATATTTTCTGCTGAATGATAATGAAAATGCAACTTTTCAAGACATGTGGGAGGCAACTAAAACAGTGCCCAGAAGGAAATGAATCTTGAAAGCACATATTAGAAAAGAAGCAAGACTAAAAAAATCAATGATCACCCTGTCCTCTGATGGAGTCAGAAACAGAAGTGCAAATTAAGGCCCCAAAAAACACAATAGGAAAGAGGCAATCATTAGAGGAGAATTATATTCACAAAACTGAGAGGAAGACACTATGGAGAAAATAGCGAAGTTAGAAGCTTGCTTTTTATCTATTTTTTATTGAATTCAGAGAGGAAGAGAGAGGGAGAGAGATAGAAACCCCAATGATGAGAATCATTAATAAGCTGCCTCCTGCATGTCCCCCACAGGGGATCAAGCCCGCAACCTGGGCGTGTGCCTTTGACCGGAATCAAACCCGGGACCCTCGAGTCCGCAGGCTGATGCTCTATCCACTGAGCCAAACCAGCTAGGGCAAGAAGTCCTCTTTTTAAAAGACTACCAGAACAAAAAGTAAGAAAAGACCAATTACCCAAACCAGGTGCCAGTGGTGGCAAGCTCCTCTACTTCCTCATCAGTTTTCCCATCTGCAAAATGGGAGCGATGCCTCACTTTCTGAGTTCTTGAGCAGACAAATAGATAAGATGTGCACAGTTCTTGGTGCAGCCCATGCAAACCAGAGGCATTCCCTAGCAGCAAGTGCTCCTACTGTGTGGCAGGGACGATTTGAGGAACTGGCCATACAGCAACGAGTAATGACAGCATAGAACTCACCAGAATGAGTCGCTGTAGGAATTAGTGAGGCAGTGTCTGCAAATACACCTAGCACACAGGGGCACGCAAGACATGCAACTTTTCCCTTTTTTAAAGGCTTATTTTATGAAAGTTGAGTCCAGACGCTCAAAGACTCCACTGAGAGATGTTCGAGGAATAAGAGACCTAAATAAGTGATTTTCACATCTCAATATTTTATATCCAAATAAAAAATGGGCACAGGGTGTGTGGATGTCATTTATAATGGCATTAATTATTTTCTGGGCACCTACATGCCCCATGCATTTTCTTTTATTTCTTTTTCTTGGGGGGCAGGGATTAATTCTCACCCGATGATATTTTTCCATTGATTTCTTAGAGAGAGTGGAAGGGTGAGGGAGAGACAGAGAGCAACGTTGATGAGAGAGAGACATCGATTGGTTGCCTCCTGCACACACCCCAACCAGGGCCCGGGAATCTGCAACCAAGGTAGTGCCCTTGACTGGAATCGAACCCAGGACCCTTCAGTCCACAGGCTGACGCTGTATCCACTGAGCCAAACAGGCCAGGGCCCATGCATTATCATTCTCAATGTATCCCATAATGCTCTGCACCGCCTTATGAGGATGTAGCAGCTGCATTTGACTGAGTGAAGGGTGGCTCAGAGAGGTTAAGTGGCTTGCCTAAGGGCACATGGCACACACATACACACACACATACCTGCAGGCCCCAGTGCCCCTCGATGCACGGGTGTGAGCTTCCTGGCGCCTCATGTTAGGGGTGGGGCCAAGGGCAGGGGCGCTCCACCCTGTTGGACGATGACAACCCCCCAACAGCCCCTCAGGTGCACGGGACACTGTCAGGACACCGGGCAGCTGGATTGGGAAAAGGTGGGACTGCATGGCTTGGGGATTAGCAAGGGGCCAGTCTGCTCCCTGAGACTCCCTCAGCCCCTGCACTGTGGCTGCTGGTGGCATCAGCAGGAATCAGCGTCCCGGTGGCTTGAGAGCAATGCAGTCCTGGCATCTGGAGTCGCATCATTAGTGGCATTAACAATAACAACGGCAGCGGCAACAATAATAATAGCCCTTTTCAGGGAAGACGGTCTAAAAGGGTTAAGAATCGGAGGGACGCCTGCTGGCGTGGCTCAGTGGTTGAGCGTGGACCTGTGAACCAGGAGGTCACTGTTCGATTCCCACTCAGGGCACATGCCCCTGTTTGGGGCTCGATCCCCAGTGGGGGGCATGCAGGAGGCGGCCGATCAATGATTCTCTCTCATCATCATTGATGTTTCTATCTCTCTGTCCCTCTCCCTTCCTTTCTGAAATCGATTAAAAAAAAGAATCGGAGGAAGGCGATAATAATAAGGACGGGCTGAAAACCCGGAGTGGCTGGGAAGGAATCAAATGAGAGGGAAGCGAAACCAGTGACCCTTGTCGGCTGTGAAAGGCGGTGGATTAGAAAACGTTTCATGCTCATTTCCATGGAGATTTCGTTAATTGATCGAAGATGGCTTCCCGGCCGGGCCTGGCGCGCTGGCCGCGTTCTCGGTGGTCGCTGCTGCCCTGGCCACGCGGGTCCCCCCGGGCGCCTCCAACATCTCCATCAGCCGCACCCTCATCGCGCTGCCACTATGATCTCGCTTTTTTTTTTTTTTTCCTTTCTCCTTTCTTTCCGTCTTAGGATTCTTGTCACATGATGGCTTCATCTGGCCCCTCTCCTCCAGATCCCTTTCAAGCTCTTTCTCCCGCCTGGCGTATCAAAGGGGATTTGTGGGTCACCGCGCCGCGGGGACACAGCGTATAAAGTCATCAGCCCAGCCCGCTGCGCGCCACCTCGCTCCCTGGACACATTGTTCTCCTGCAAGAGGCCCGGCCTGGCTGGTCTGTCTAAGACCTAGATTAGCGGTTCAGCGAAGGATGCTCGCTTTTAAAGATGAGACATAGGAAGGCGGGGACAGATAGCGGAGTCACACTCTCCCACCGGAAACTTATTAGCAGCCTGAGATAAAGAAACGCATCCTATGACCGGGAATGCTCCACAGAATCCTTATTATTTACCGTTATTCTCATGAACACATGAAATATTCCATCCTGTGCTCGTTCGGCCACAAAATTACGAGCTGCCCATTTTCAGATGTGTGCACAAGCCTTTTAAAGAATAACTTTTCTTTCATATTTTTGTAGAAAATATTTTGATTGATTTCAGAGAGGAAGGGAGAGGGAGAGGGAGAGGGAGAGACAGAAACATCAGTGATGAGAGAGAATCATTGATCAGATGCCTCCTGCACCCCCTACACTGGGGATGGAGCCCACAACCCGGGCATGTGCATGACCGGGAATCAAACCATGACCTCCTGGTTCATAGGTTGACGCTCAACCACTGAGCCACATTGGCTGGGTGCCAACTATAATATTTTTATAAAAAATATTTTTATTGATTTCAGAGAGGAAAAGGAAGGGAGAGAGATATAGAAACATCAATCAGAAAGAATCATGGATCGACTGCCTCCTGCATGCTCTCTACTGGGGATCAAGCTCGCAACCCAGGCACGTGCCCTTGACAGGAATCGAACCTGGGACCCTTCAGTCCGCAGGCTGATGCTCTATCCACTGAGCCAAACCGGCCAGGGCCCAACTATAATATTTTTAATAATACTCTATTAAAACCCTTCTTTCTAGCTCTTAAAATGTGGGCAGAAATTTAAAGGGCCTTCCTCCCTTCCGTCCTTCCTTCCTTCCTTCCTTACTTTCCTGTTTCTAGCATCCCTGCAGTTTGTAGCTCAGCTATTTATAATGAGGCGCAGAGTCCACAGTGGAAATATTAGTCCGCAAATGAGCATGTACTTGGAGGTGGAGGATTTGGGAGTTGTTAACCCCTCAGTGATAACAGTGGGCATGGGTCACTTTTATAAAAATGAAGCTGTAGGTGGCATGTTGGGGACAACACCCACGTGTTTGTCCCACATTGTTCTCATTAAGCTACGATATTTAACATACAACTTTGTCTCTCTCTGTCACCTCCTCAAGATTTCAGATTCCTTACCCACCCAGCGTGGCTCAGTGGTTGAGTGTAGACCTATGAACCAGGAGGTCATGGTTTGATTCCCGGTCAGGGCATATGCCTGGGTTGTAGGCTTGATCCCCAGTAGGGGGCATGCAGGAGGCAGCCAATCCATGATTGTCTCTCATCATTGATGTTTTTCTCTCTCCCTCTCCCTTCCTCTCTGAAATCAATAAAAATATATACACTGAGTGGCCAGATTATTATGATCTCTGAATGCATAATAACCTGGCCACTCAGTCCATTCAGTGTGTGTGTGTATCTATATTAGAGGCCCAGTGCATGAATTCGTGCATGGGTGGGGTTTGGCCAGCCTGGCCAGGGGGAGGGGACATGGGCGGTTGGCCTGCCTGCCTACTGGTAGAACTCCTGGTTGAGGGGACAATTTGCATATTAGCCTTTTATTATATAGGATATACACTGAGTGGCCAGACTGTTATGTGTTCAGAGATCATCATCTGGCCACTCTGTATTTTTAAAAATTTCAGATTCCTCTTGCATTTGGGGGGATGTCTGTTCCCACAGGATGAAATCCCATCATCAGGGTTAAGGTCGGGAGGGCTGGCCAGGGTGACACGGCTCCTTTTATAAATATGCCAGCGTAAAATCAGGGTCACCCGGGCCCGCCAGCGCTCAGCGAATTCCTTCGTGTCCGCTGCCTACGTCAGCTGACCCGGGGACCTGGGCTTTAGCTAGCCACCCTTGGTAAACAGATTTTCCCAAAGTGATTTCGCTCCCTTTGTGGAAGGGCTGTATGGGCTGTCGAGATAGGAGAGGAGAAAGGGGGGTTTTGTGTCGCATCTTAGTCCGCAGACCCGCGTCGCTGCTCACGGTCCATGGCGGGCTTAGGACGCTTGTGACTCGCTGTTATTCTTCCGCTAATGCTGATGAGAGCCGAGGAATTAGCCAGCAACTACTTAACTGTGTCTGAATGCAGATGACAGAGCAGGGTCAGCTCCAGAGTCAAGTCAAACAGAAGTGGGAGAGCTTCGGCCCCTCTTGCCTCACTTGGAGAATCCTGTTTTTACCTGCTTCGCTGACCAGTGACATTCCTTTGATCAGTGATGTTGGTATCTCCAGCCTTTCTCTCTTTTTTTAAATACGTTTTTATTGATTTGAAAGAGAGAGGAAGGGAGAGAGAAACATCAATGATGAGAGGGAATCAGTGATCAGCTGCCTCCTGCACGCCCCCCACTGGGGATCGAGCCTGCAACCCGGGCCTGTGCCCTGAGCTGGACTTGAACTGGCAAGCTCTTAGTGCATAAGGTTGATGCTCAACCCCTGAGCCACACCAGCCGGGCTCTTGTCTTTCTTGCTTCTGTTTCCTGGAGTGAAAGCATGGGAAGTGCTAGCTTGGCCTGAGACATGAGTGGTGTGGGGCGGAAGCCATGTCAGACAGAAGAGCAAATGAAAGGCGAGGTTGCTATTACGTGTTCCAGCTCATGCATGCGTGTTTTCCTTCCCTTTCCTCCCATGATTTCTCCCTCGGGCCCTGCCTCTTCACCCACAAAAGCACAAAAAGTTTTTAGAAGACTGAGCGAGACCGACATCCCAATACCCACAACGGTACATGGAACTCACTGCCTAAGTGTTTTCAGGACCCGAGAATGAATGGGCAGGAAACCGTTCTGGAACGAACCCTGCCCGAGGTCTTGCTCCAGGCCAGGGCTCCCCAGCCTTGGCACTACCGCCATCTGTGCTGGATAATTCTCTCTTTTAAAAAAATATATATTTTTTTATTGATGTTAGAGAGGAAGGGAGAGGGAGGGAGAGAGAGAAGCATCAATGATGAGAGAGAATCATGGATCGGCTGCCTCCTGCACGCCCGCTACAGGGGATCAAGCCCATAACCCGGGCATGTGTCCTGACGGGGAATCGAACTGTGATCTCCTGGTTCATAGGTCGATGCTTAACCACTGAGCCACGCCGGGCGGCCATATGCTGGATAAATCTTGTTTGTGGGGCTGTTCTGTGCACCACAAAATATTTAGCAACATCTCTGCCTTCCATCCCATCCCCACCCCTCCTGCAGAGATAAGAAAAAAATGTTCCAGAAATTGCCAAGTGTCCTGGGGTTGTGGGAGGGGAGTAGTTGGCCCTGTGTTGAGAACCACTGTTCTGGAAAATGTGACTTTTCCACTCTGCTTAGCGTTTCCCCATCTCATCTCTTCGCCATCCGTCCTCTCGCCCTAATGACTTTTCTCATTTCCTCCTCCTCATCTTTCAGGTCTCAGCTGGGAAGGCACCTCCTCTGGGATGTCCTCCAGGACGTGGAAAGACTTAGGTGACCTGCCCTGTGCCCCTAGACCTAGCACGCTCCGATCTTCATCGCCATCCATCCAATCTGCAAGGGAGGGCTGGCGCCTTTGTCCTTCACCAGTCTTTGTGGATGTCCTACCTGATTCATATGCCTATGGACATAGGCTGCTCAGAGCTGACCACCATTCACCACCGGTGAATGTGCAATACCCTCCTCGCTTCTGGACACTGTGCTTCTATTAATACATCCTACTATGGCATTCTACTTTTAAAAATTTTGCAGCCCTCGCTGGTTTGGCTCCGTGGATAGAGCATCGGCCTGGAGACTAAGGGTCCTGGGTTCGATTCCGGACAAGGGCACATGCCCAGGTTGCGGGCTCAATCCCCAGAGTGGGGCGTGCAGGAGGCAGCCAATCAATGATTGTCTCTCATTATTAATGTTTCCAGGTTCTATTCACTGGTTCTTTGATCATTTGCCTACTCCTCCAGCAAGGGTATACAGCAAGCATGTCAATCTCACAGGCTCACACGGGCCCAATAAACAAGGTGTACGTGTATGTGGGCCGCAAAAAAACAAAAGCTTCCGTGTTCATAGGAACGTGGGTTTATTTCGATAGAGACATGCTGAAGGCAAAGGGCTGAGATAAATGAGTCATCATTGACATAAAATAATAAAACATTTTAATAAAAATTAATGTTTTTTCTTGAACATTAACTTACCAGACACTGGATAACTGCACAAATGAATAAGCGTAACTCAAATAAACCTATTTTTCTTGTTCCCGGAAAGTGAAATATTTCCTGTTGCGCACACCAAACAAGTAGTCCAAGGCTAATGATGTGGTGATCGGCTGCTAAAATATTCGCTGCTGGTATTAGTGGAGAGAAATGGTGTGCCTGCACATAAGGCAGGTAAGGGAAATGAATGCAACACGATGATAGTAATCAGTCATTAGTGAACGTTGTAGTTCATTATTAATAATTAGAGGCCCGGTGCACGAAATTCGTGCACTGGAGGGGAGGGTGTCCCTCAGCCCGGCCTGCACCCTCTCGCAGTCGGACATCCCTAGCGCTACTACAGAGGCAGGAGAGGCTCCTGCCACCTCCGCTGCGCTCGCCAGCCGCGAGCCTGGCTTCTGGTGCACTGACCACCAGGGGGCAGCTCCTGCATTGAGCATCTTCCCCCTGGTGGTCAGTGCACATCATAGCGACCGGTTGTTCCTCCGTTTGGTTGACTTGCATATCAGCCTTTTATTATATAAGATTATGTATAACAGGATATTGTAAAAATTAAGTTGTAAAATTTTTATTAAAACGTTTCTCACGTACCATTATATTGGCTGGGCCACAAAAATATTTGTTGTGGGCCGCCTGCGGCCCACGGCCCGCGAGTTTGACATGCTCGGCATAAAGCCTGTGCCTGAGCCGTGCTGGGCCCCCGAGAGGCTGTGTGGATTCCGCTGTCAGTTAGATGGAGGGGGTGGTGGACGGCAGGCAACAGGAAGTGGATCATTAGCAGGCAGGCAACATCTGCAATGATGGAATGGGGACCGGAGGGGGGACTCTGCCGAAGAGTCACGTGATGAGTTATGACAGGTGGAGGCTTAGGGTCGCGTTTCTGGAGGGGAGGCCTGGGAGGGGATGTAGGTAATACTCTCGGGTTGTCTGCTTGATCCTTCAGAGGCTGGCCCTTGTCTATTTCATGTCTATTTCCTGTCTCCTTCCCTGGCACGGAACCTCACAGACTCTGACCCAGCGATGACTAATTAGAGCTGATCCTGAACTCGCCGGTCCTCTCTTCTGTCCAATGCCTCCTCTTCCTGTCTGGCCTCACTGTTACCTTTGATCAGCGCTGGCCATTCATATTCAAGAAGAACAAGAAAACTGTTGCTTTCAGTCAGACACCCTCAGGTAGCCAATAGGAGTTCAGAAAGCGCCCGTGGAGTGAGTGAGCAGGTGGCTGAGTGAACAATGCGTGTGTCATTCATCGTCCTCTGAGGAGTCCCGTGTCTCTTCATCCTGGTGTCTCCATCTTGTCCCTGGGGAGCTCTGGGGAACCTGATCATTGTGATCCTTGACGAGAATTAACTCACCGAGGATCACAGACGGAAATGTAAAAAGGCAACACTATAAACCGCCTAGAAGATGACATAGGAGGAAACCCAGATGACCCCCGGGCTGGCGATGAATTTTTCAGCTACAACAGCAAAGGCGGAGAACATGAAAGAAATAATGGATAAGCCGGACTTCATTAAAATTAAAAACTTTCTGCTCTGGGAAAGACAATGTCGAGAAGATGAGACGCCGAGCCACAGACCGGGAGAAAAGACTCGCAAAAGACACCTCTGATGAAGGAATGTTATTTGAAATAGAAGAAGGATTCCTACAACTCCACAATAGGAAAGCGAGCAACCTGATGAAAATATAGGCCGATAACCTGAACAGGAAGCTCACCAAAGAAGAGAATGGGATGGCAAATTAGCATGGGAAAAAGGCTGCCTACCACATGTCATCAGGGAAAATGCAAGTAAAACAAAATGAGATGCAACTTCACGCCTGTTAGAATGGCCAAAATCTGGAACTCAGACAACACCAAGTGCTGGCAAGGATGTGGAGCAACAGGGACTCTCATTCATCGCTGGTGGGGATGCAAAATGGTTCAGCCCCTTTGGAAGATAATCTGGCAGTTCCTTTTTATTTATTTATTTATTTTTTTATTTTGTATATATATAGGGCACAATGTCACAGGAAAGTCATGGTGTCCTGCCACCCGTGAGGAGTAAGCCCAAGTTGCTGTTGGATGTGTCATACACAGAGGAGCCATTCTTCAGGCACTCTGCTCTCTCCACATCCAATGGCAGTTCCTTTTAAAACTACACATACTCTTAGCCCATGGTCCACCGATCACATTCCCTGGTATTTACCCAAAGGAGTTGACAAGTCATGCCCAGTCCTAGCTGGTTTGGCTCAGTGGGTAGAGCTTCGGCCTGCAGACTGAAGAGTCCCAGGTTCGATTCCTAGTCAAGTGCACATGGCCGGGTTTCACGCTAGATCCCCATGGGGGGGGGGGGGAGGGCATGCAGGAAGCAGCTGATCAATGATTCTCTCTCATCATTGAAGTTTCTATCTCTCTCTCCTTCTCCCTTCCTCTCTGAAATCAATAAAAATCGAATATAATGAAAGCCTAATATGCTAAGTGCCCAGTCGTCCTGTCAGCCATTCAACCAATCAAAGCATAATATGCTAATGATATGCTAAGGCCACTCAACCCCTTGCTATGACATGCACTGACCACCAAGGGGCAGACGCTTTGACCAGTAGGTTAGCTTGCTGCTTGGCTCCAGCCTATCAGGACTGAGCGAGACAGGCCGGACATGCCCTGGAGCACTCCCGTGGTCCCTCCATGGCTTGCCAACCTCCCGCATCCCTCCCCAGCCCAATCGTGCACGGGTGGGGTCCCTTGGCCAGGCCTGCACCCTCTCGCAATCCGGGACCCCTTGGGGGATGTTGGAGAGCCGATTTCAGACCGATCCCGCAGGCCAGGCTGAGGGACCCCACTGGTGCACGAATTCGTGCACCGGGCCTCTAGTAAGTAAATAAATAAATAAGAAAAGTAATGCCCACACAAAAACCTGCACATGGATGTTTAGAGCAGCCAAGATGTCCTTTCGTGGTAAACTGTGGTCCATCCAGATGTGGACTATTCCTCAGCACGAAGAAGAAGTGAGCTATCAAACCATGAAGAGACATGGAAGGAGCTTTGACGCATGCTCAGCGAGGGAAGCCATTGTACAGAGGCTACTTACTGCATGACTTCAACTACAGGACGTCCTGGAAAAAGCAAAACCACCCAGACACTAACAAGATCAGTGCTTAGGGGCCAGGGAGGCCCGAGCAGGCAGTGGAGACAGCGAGGCGAAAACAAGTCCCCTTAAGAGTTCTCCACCCGCTGTGAGTTTATCGCTTCACTGGGAACTGAACACAGAACCCCAGGAGGCTCTGGGGCCCTGAGCCCCCTAGAAACACAGGGGACAGAGCTGGTGGCCTGGAAGGGGGGTCTGGTCTCTTGACATGTCTGGGCCCCTCTGAGGACTCTGGGTTCTGCGAGGAGCGCAGATGAAAGTCTGCTCTTTGAGGTGTTTATCTGCAGTCGTTTTAGTCTCTGACTTTCACACCAGCCCTCCCCGCGGAGGAGGAGTCAGGGGGCCTTCCATTGAATTCTCTCTAGCCATCGGGCTGCTCTTTGATTCGCGTGGCGTTTCCGAGCTCAAGTAAATGTGATTCGTGCTTTATTTGAAAACAGCAAAAATAGATATTGACTTTTTTTCTTTTTTCCTTGCGTTCTTTCGGGCTTTTAGATCCCCGATAGATCTTGATGTTATTTGTTGTTGTGTTTCTTTGCTGCCCGCTGCCATCACCGAGTGCACGCTCACGCGGCGATGTTAAGGGGAAAGGAACCTGAGGGGTGTTTTAACAGGAATTGCTTAGTCGTTCTGCTTTGGGTTCAGACGAATCAATAGTCACACGCCCCTCGTGCAGGGGGACCCATTTTCCCTGGATGCGAGCGATCGGCATTTCTTTTAAGACGGGGACGCTGTTGGAATGGGGGACCCCGGCTCCCTGCCTGGCTCCAGCTGTTTGCCTCTGCACTGCTGCAAAGCTCACAAGGATGCTCTGTGCGGACACAGACGGGAGACGCTTTCTGTGCAGCCCGTGGCACTCAGGCTCCGGCAGATGGGGCTGGAGCCAGCGTGTCTAGAACTCCGAGCTCTCTGACAGTCTAGCTTTTAAGTGCAGCTGCTGGCTCCCCACCGCGGGGGACCCTGGGGGCCTGCCCACTAACAGCGTCGTCTGACTCCGGTGGCCTGTGTTCAGGATGTCACGGGAGGGCTAAATTAAGTGGCAAGTGCCCTCGTGCCTTGGGTCTGCTTTGGGGTATCAGCACAGAGATGCCCCCCACCCCTCAAAAGCCCCCTCGGATAGGCAGACGTTAATCAACGGCAAGATCTATACCAAATCGACTACTTAGAGAAGGGCATCGGCTACATTGATAGCAATTACAGTTTTATAGATCGGTAATAAATAAATGGGTACCCTTTGGAAGCTTAGGTGGACACTCATTTTTAAAAAAAAAAATATTTTTATTGATTTCAGAGAGGAAGGGAAAGGGAGAGAGAGATAGAAACATCAGTGATGAGAGGGAATCATTGATCGGCTGCCTCCTGCACGCCCCACACTGGGGATTGAGCCTGCAACCCAGGCATGTGCCCTTGACCAGGAATCGAACCATGACCTCCTGGTTCATAGGTAGATTGACATTCATTTTAACGAGGGATTTATCAATCAAACATTAGCCCATAGTCACTTACTATTGATTTCAAAGTTAGGCATTTTAATAAATTATAATACAAACTGCGTTGGTACCTTAAGAGAAAGTTAGCATTTTTTTTTTTTAGAGTAAAATTAATATCTTTTTGGCTTTTGCAGCTTTGTATTTGCATACTTTTTTTCCCTGATGATAAGAGACAGTGGCCCAGCGGGCATGGCTCAGTGGTTGAGCGTCAACCTATGAACCAGGAGGTCATGGTTCGATTCCCTGGTCAGGGCACATGCCTGGGTTGGGGCTCCATTCTCAGTGTGGTGCGTGTAGGAGGCAGCCGATGGGTGATTCTCTCATCATTGATGTTTCTATCTCTCTATTTCCCTCTCCCTTCCTCTCTGAAATCAATAAAATAATACATTTTAAAAAAGAAAAAAAGAAAGAGTGGACTGGAAGACATCTGTAATAATCACTCTCCTTCCCCTGGTGCTGACGTCAATATGATGTCATAAACGTACTAGAGGCCCAGTGCATGAAATTCTGCACGGGTAGGGTCCCTAGTGGCTGCCGGCTGCTGGCCGGGACCTTCCTTCCCCAGGCTGCTGGCCACCGCTGCTGGCCAGGGTGGGGCCGGCAGGGGGGAGGGGCTGCAGGCGGTTGGTTGGTTGGCCCAGCCCCCTGGTCGAACTCCCGGTTAAGGGGACAATTTGCAT
Organism: Ia io; assembly: GCA_025583905.1. Taxonomy (NCBI): domain Eukaryota; kingdom Metazoa; phylum Chordata; class Mammalia; order Chiroptera; family Vespertilionidae; genus Ia; species Ia io. The sequence continues at coordinate 24,880,657 of JAJQQW010000024.1, forward strand.
ATTAGGATTTTATTATATAGGATAGTGTGAACATACTTAACATACTATGGAACGTAGTACCCTCAGGGAAGATTTTTTATGAATGACTTACCACCCAAAAGCACAGGGGAGCTACTATGCAAAGAATCTACGTGCAAAGGGAAAGAATTGCGTGTAATGGGAAACACCTCCTGCTTTGCAATCTGCAGACATGAGACTCCGATTCAAGACCTGAGGCCCTCCACCCAAGTGGTGTGACACCCTAATGCGTGGACCAATGCCTCGCCTCCATCCCCATCTATGTGTGGGGCTCCCATTAATAAAGTATGGGTAGACCAGGGTTTCCCGGACTACAGAATCTACACCCTGTTCTACCCACTTGCCATTTCCTGTTTGATTTTCTTACACTGACCACGAAAGGACAATGGATTATATATATGAATCTGTTGCTTTGTTTTGTTTTGCTGTCCATCCTTCATTTTCCTCAAACTAAAATTAATTAGAACGGCAGGCCAGGAAGTCAGGAAGTCACTTGTATTTTTTCATGGTGGTAGATCCATTGCCTGGGATGTAGTAAACACTCAATAATAAGTATTTTTTGAATGGATCAATGAGGGTCTTGCTGAGGTTAAGTGTATAGGTGGTACCACTCATGCATCAAACGGAAACCAGTGATATTTAAAATGTATTTTCATTGATTTCAGAGAGGAAGGGAGAGGGAGAGGAGATAGAAACATCAATGATAAGAATCATGGATCGGCTGCCTCCTGCATGCCTCCTACTGGGGATCTACCCTGCAACCTGGGCATGTGCCCTAACAGGCAATCGAACTGTGACCTCCTGGTTCATAGGTTGGCGCTCAACTACTGAACCACGCTGGCTGGGCTCAGTGATTTAACATCCTATCTAATAAAGAGGGGATATGCTAATTGACCCTCACACCATCGCAAAGATGGCAGCACCCACAGCCAATAAGGAGGGAATATGCTAATGGACTGCCCTGCCCTCAAAGATGGTAGCGCCCACAGACACAAGATGGTTGGGTCAAGTTTCCTCAGCCCTGCCGTGTGCCTGCCTTTGGAGTCCCCCAGTCCCTTCAGCCCACCAGCCACCTAGGGCCAGCCTGAGGTGCAGGCAAGCCTCGGATGGCGGCTTCCCAGCCACCCAGGGCCACCCAAGGCTCAGGTAACCAGGGCTGGCTAAGGCTTGCACTGCCGGCAGTGGCAGCAGCAGAGGTGTGATGGGGCGTCACCTTGCCCTGATTGCCAGGACGCCTCCCGCCCCTGAGGGTTCCTGCACTGTGAGAGGGGGCAGGCCGGGCTGAGGGACCCCCCCGCTCCAGTGCATGAATTTTCACGCACCAGGCCTCTAATATATTTATAAACAAAGTCTTTATTTGCTGCAAGCAAGACACTCTGACCAGATCTCTCAGATGGCAACATGAAACAGTTAATAACAAGAGGCTGGCCTTAGCCAGTTTGGCTCAGTGGATAGAGCATCGGCCTGCGGACCGAAGGGTCCTGGGTTCGATTCCTGTCAAGGGCACATGCCTGAGCTTCGGGCTCGATCCCCAGTAGGGGGCGTGCAGGAGGCAGCTGATCAATGATTCTCATCAGTGATGTTTCTCTCTCTCTCTCTCCCTGTCCCTTCCTCTTGAAGTCAATAAAAATGTAAAAAGTAGAAAAAGGAAAGGAAAGGAAAGGAAAGGAAAGGAAAGGAAAGGAAAGGAAAGGAAAGGAAAGGAAAGGAAAGGAAAGGAAAGGAAAGGAAAGGAAAGGAAAAACGAGAGGCAACTCAAGCCCTGAAACTGAACAGCGATGTGGGAATGCGGTCCTCTCTGGGGACCCTGGAAGGCTGCGCTTAACCTGAAGCCCTTTCTACCATCACAGAATCTTGCTTAATGGAAACCACCACGGAGAGGCCAGCGCTCCCTCCTTATAAGGGGCTTATTCACAGAGCAATTAGGGGCCCGTCGGTGGGAAGCTGGATAATTGCAGGTGGTCCGCCCGCGACCGCGGCCGGTGAGGCTGCCAACCAAGGAGGCCAGCGCCGCGCTCAGGGGACCTGCGCCCAGGAGGAGGATTAAAAGATTCTGGAAGGGTTGATAGATGGGTGGTAGCTCATGAAACCAAGCCTGAGCGTTTCCTCTGACCACAGCCTCGGCAGATGGACCGCCGTGGGGAGCCCAGAGAAGTGGGAAATGCGTCCCCCAGGCTGCGTGGGGGGGTTTGTGCCACGTGGGCACTCGGAGGAGCAGCTAAGAGCCATGAAGGCTAATGTGGGCAGAGGCCCCTCACATACACCGGGCGCTATTCTGGGCACTTTCCACAGATCAGGGCCAATCCTTGCAGAAAATCCCGGAGATTTCCGTCTCATCATCTCAGCTGCGGAAGTTGGCCACAGGCAACTGACTCCGCCCTGGATGGTTCAGCTCAGCGGATAGAGCGTCAGCCTTTGGACCGAAGGGTCCCAGGTTCGATTCTGGTCAAGGGCATGTACCTTGGTTGCGGGCACATCCCG